>OY757937.1:12896828-13079328 GCA_963585895.1 Sepioteuthis lessoniana
GACATTGGCCTAGGGGTTAGAGTGTTCGCCAATGGCCCGGGAGACCTGGGTTCAATCCCAGGTCGAGTCATACCAAAGACTCAAAAAATGGTACTTGATGCCTCCTTGCTTAACACTCAGCATTATAAGGTATGGATCAAGGGTAAAGTAGAGCAATCCAGGGAAGGAGTAGCACCCTCCCCTACACATTGGTGTAGTAGCTATCGAAAAGGGAGCCTTCGGGTTACCCTCGACTATGGTCGCCAACTTTACTTTACTTATATATAGATATATATTTCTTTTAAATACCCTGTCCGATGGCAAAAGCTGCTTGGTAGTGCCAGGAGTGGCAGTATTGCCTTGAGCTACTGAAACTGTGTTATCACCCTTGTTGGCGGCTGATGAGGTTAGGGTATCGCATGTGCTTTCACACGTTGTATGATAAAAAAAAAAAAAATTATTAAAGCAGAGGAGTTAGTTACAGTCTATTTATCTTATTGGATATTTCATAAATGGCTTTCTTTTCTATTTTCTTTCGCTTTTTAACTTCTTTTCCTTGAATTGGCCAGAGGAGAGTCTTTTCAATTTCATCTTTCTAAGGGTCGATGTTCTGTGTTTATTAACAAAATAGAATTTGGTTAACTCAGGATATATATTTTGGGTTTCTTTTCCCTTTTCATTTTTTTCTTTCCTGGTTTTTTCTTTTGAGAAGTAAGCAGGGTGTCTGTAGTGAATGAGTTGGTCATGTTAATTCTTTCCACCCAGAGCATTTTCATGGGTGTCTTTCAACGAATAGCTGACACCAACTGTTTTCTCTATTTGCTTTTTTGTCAGTGAGCACATAAGGGTTTTTTTTACCATGTGGCGCCCTTCATCCAATCATTGTCTTTCATGATCAAACCACAATGTTAATTACAGATTCCCCAGGGATGAGTCTAGGTTAGCTGGCAAGGAGTTCTGTCCAGTCCCTATGACCTGCTTTTAATGAAAGTCAACCTAATGGTTGACCTCAAACAAGAAATCTGTTGGCATGCTCTGGGACCAGAACTATGTTCCGTATCAATACACACACACAAGAGGGTCAAACAATAAATAAGATGAATTTAGCAACATAAAAATTCATACTTCACCCAGGGAAATAATTTTTGTTTTATTTTTTAATATAATCTCTATTCTTGAAAACATACTTTTCCCATCAAAAAACAAGCTCTTGTATTCCTTCAGCATAGAAAGTTTTGGACTTAGTAGTTAGCCATTTAATCATGGTACTGTTCACTTTATCATTTCTTGAAAACTTTGTTCCATGAAGAAATTCTTTGAGGTGGCCAAACAAGTGGAAAGCAGAAGGAACCAGATCTGAACCGTAAGGAGGATGTGGTAACTGTTCTCAACCAAACTGACTGATAGTCTCCACTGTTCTTGATATCTGAGGCTTTGCAGTGTCTTGCTAAAACCCAATGACAGCTAACCTTAGAAAAAGCAAAGTCATCATGCACCATTTTCTGTGCTGTATGCAGTGAATTTCTGTTGTTAAGAAATGTCTGCTATTGTAACTCTTCTGGCAGCTTGAATGAATGCATTAGCTAAATCCACCATTTCAGGTGTGCTTGTCATTGTGGACCTGCCTGGCTTATGTTCATCTTGAATAATATTTTGACTTTCTTTAAACAATCTAACCCATTTGTTAACATTTTTGACTAAAATATGCTTCTCTATATACATCAAACATTCCTCTTTGAATTTCACATGATTTGCACTTCTCAGCGACCAAAAATTTGATGACAGACCCCTGTTCAAGCAGGAAGCAGTATGATTTGCTGTCGTTTTGAAATAATTTTTGCTATAAACCAATTCCAAATAATGCAGAGTTTACATTTATAGACCCCCCCCAAATCCCCCCCTATTTATTGAATGATCCTCATAGGTAAATAGATGAATTCTCCTTATTTATTGAATGAACTTCATATATATAATATATATATATATATATAATATATATATATATATATATTATATATATATATGTTATATGTATGTGTGTGTGTACAAGTTGAGTTTTCAAGACAAAATGTTTTAGGGGGTGTTGTCAGCCTATGCATAAGTAATAATTTTTGTTTGGTTGAAATGTATGCCAGTCAGAAATGACAAGGAGAGGCAACTCCATACTTCAGGCATGAAAACTTTTCACTAGCTTTAATTTTTTTTTTCAGGTTGGCAACCCTGATTGGAAATCAGCAGTTCATTGTTGACCTTGAACATATATGAAAACATTCCGTTCATATTTGCCTCTGAGAAATCTTGGATTATTATGAAAGGGTTTAGTTTAGTGTATTACGAAAATGGAACACAAGATCAAATTCTATGTTAAATTTTAGGCTAATATGACAGAAACATTTAACAAGTTAATACAGGCTTATGAAAATCAGGTTCTATACTAGGCATAGATTTTTAGGCAGCAAATGGATAGGCAAATAATTATGGAAGATGTATCCCATTTTGGTTGATTGGTTCTTTCTCAAGCTGAAAAAAAATGTGACAAAAGTAAGGACTTTTAGGGTGATAAATTGAAATTAAATAACAAGATTTTGTGGCATTTTAACCAAACAATTAGACATGGAGAAAATGTGTACAATATTAATTTTAAAGAACCCAAAAGAATACTGATAGCACAGTCCCACTGACTTCCCTCATCTGAATTGACATGATGATTCCTAAAAATCAAAACCCAGCTCCATGGTTGCCAATTAGAAATTTTTAGGAATATGTTTGGTTTATTTGTTAAATGGCATATCAACTCCTTATGGTTTATTCATATATACCAACCCCTCCGCTCGGGCAGGATATGACACAAGGTCAATTTTTAAGCGAAATTTTCCTTCTCCTAGACTAGTTGCCTCACCAAGGCTGAAGAACCTAGTCTGCCCTACTATTTTACCCATAGCTGAAGGGAGAATAATTGGATTCATACCTTTCCCAAGGGTATTAGATGCTATGTGAAATGCAATCAGTCTCGGCCAGGATTTGAACTCGTGTCACCGTGTCCATTTCCTACAACGATAACCATTACACCACAGGCACCTCCTTATGGCTTATTCAATGCCAAAATTTGACTCATTTATAAATGTTTGATTGTAACCATATTTTCAATGTTTTATAGTATTTTTAAAAATAACTCTTTTTTTTTTTTACTTAGTGTTCTTGCAATGGTTCGGGAGACCTGGGTTCAATCCCAGGTTGTGTCATAACAAAGATTTTTAAAATGGTACTTGATACCTCCTTGCTTAACACTCAGCAATATAAGGTACATATCAAGGGTAAAGTGGAGCAATCCAGAGAAAAGAGTAGAGCCCTCTCTTACACCTCGGTGTAGCAGCTATTGAAAAAGGAGCCTTCTGGTCACCCTCTACTACAGACGCCAACTTTACTTTACTTACATATAGTAGTATCGTTTCATGTATTTGTGACACAAATAATTCTATTTACTATTAATCATTTGTTTGAATAGAGTTAGATAGTTTTAAACATTGGTATGTAACACGAACAATTTAATTCAACATCAGTCATTTTATTTGCACACAAATAAATGGTTATACATATATCATTTGTAAGTGAATAGTTTGTAGGTAATTTTATTTTTAAATGAGTTAGAACTAATTTGTCTGCACACTAGAATGGCCATTGTTTCGACATAGTTAAATGGTTTCAATTATTGTGATCTAACATTAATATATCTATTTAATATTAATCATTTGTTTGCACACAGTGAAGTGGTTTCAAGTACTTCTAATTAACATTAATTATTTCACTCAACACTATTCGTTCATTTGCACACAATCAAATGGTTCCAAGTATTGCTATGTAATATCAATAATTCTATTTTGCAAACAGTTAAATGGTTTTAAGTATTCAACATTAATCGTTTTATTTGCACAGTTAAATGGTTTCAAGTATTGATATGTTTCACTAACAATTCAATTAAACATTAGTCATTTGTTTACACACAGTTAAATAGTCAAAGAGTTCTATTTGAGCCATAGATAGGACCCTATCAGGTGCCACCACTCCAGGTGGACCTGGGAGTAATGTCAATGAAAGGGTACTACACATTCCCCAAAGAACTGAAACCTCACTATCTGATGGTTTAGATGCCCGTGGTGTAATGGTTACTGTCATAGGAAATGGACAAGGCGATACAAGTTCAAATCCTGGATGAGGCGGATTGCATTTCACATAGCACTAATACCCTTGGGAAAGGTATGAATCCAATTATTCTCCCTCCAGCTATGGGTAAATAGTAGGACAGACTGGGTTCTTCAGCCTTGGTGAGGCAACTAGTCTAGGAGAAGGAAAACTCTGAATTCAAACCTGTTAAACTCCGCTTAAAAAATTGACCTTGTGTCATATCCTGCCTGAGCGGAGGAGTTTGATAAATAGGATCTGATGGTTTAGTGTCCTATCCAGGACACTTGTTAGGGGTCTTACCCATCTGCAGTAGGTAGTCAGTGTATTCTACAACCCTAGCTGACTGGGCTGGGTTGTTGTTTGGGAACTGTTGAGTGTACAGAACAAGTTATAATGAATCAATTGAGGGCGGTGTCAATTTTGAAGGAGAGAACGGTGATTTATAAATAAGCTGAAAATAAAACTTTTTTCACTCATTACTTAATTCACAGATCTTGAATAAATAACAGCCGTCCTAATTTCCTTGAATAAATATTGAAAAGGAAGTATAAAACATTTTAGCTTAAACTTAGTGCATCTGAGTATAAGTTGCTATTAGCATTTGTCACTTGGAGCTTTCGGGTGATTGATTGTCAATTTGAGGTCACATAGGACTGGGAAGGTAGTTTCCTGAAATGTGTTCTATGCAGTATAAATTTATTACCCTAATTTGA
The DNA here is from genome assembly GCA_963585895.1 of Sepioteuthis lessoniana. Lineage (NCBI taxonomy): Eukaryota > Metazoa > Mollusca > Cephalopoda > Myopsida > Loliginidae > Sepioteuthis > Sepioteuthis lessoniana. Next base: position 12,901,703 of record OY757937.1, read on the forward strand.
TGTTCTACTTCTTTTAAAAATTGGGGTTAACCTGTCCAAGGGGCATGAATGAATGGTTAGTACTAGCCAACCTATGAATATAGATATGCTGTAAAATGGAAGTAAATAATGGAAAGGAATCTGAGAGTATGAAGAAAAATTGAAAAACAAAGTAATCCAAAACTGATGAATTTATTACGAAGGAAAGTCAACATTAAAACGTTTTGGTTTTAATGAACATTCGTCAGGACTTTAAAATGGTAAAACAAGTGTTGATAGAACAACGATGGATTTTTGATAAAATACAAAAACAGAAGGGGGATTTTGTAGACAAAGAAAGATCATATAATCGTTCAATCATTCAATCAGCATTCTTTTTCACAAATCTATCAAATGATTGGCACAGGCAATTATGTAAACAAATGGAACTTTCTTTTTTCTGTTGTATCTCTTAGTGGTTCCATTTATTTAATATCATTTCCTGTGCCAATCACATGATAGTTTTTCAGGCTGTCTGGCATTCATGCTGTATGGGGTTCAAGGTCAATGATAAGTTCAAGGCTGAATGGCTCCCGGACTTGACTGGGCCACCTGCAGTTGGGCGATGATGTCATTGACAGCACAGCACAACACTAGACTTTTGGTGTCTAGTTCAAGCTGAGCAGGCATACGTGCTGGACTTACATTTCATCTAGAGAGCCGAAGACTAGCAGGGTCATCTGTTTCACATTGCACTAAATGAGCCTATGACCAGCAAGACATGAGTCTTGGCTCAAGCCTGACCTCTCTCTTCCCTAAAACCCCCAACTACAAAAAAGACCTTGTGTCAAATCTTGTCTGGTGGGAGGCAGAGATAAATTTAAACCCCCTTATTCTACCCAATTATGGTTTAAATAGTACTACTACTACTGTTCTTCGACAAGGATGGCTTGGGAATTGAATAACTCATTAAGGTTGATATGCCAATAAACAAAGAAACCAAATAAAACCAAGTCACTAAAATTAACAATTGATTCATATGTTTTGCTTGTACAGCTCCATCAAAGACTAGAAAATTGCCTTTTAAAATTAAAAAAAAAACACAAATAATTGATATAAATTGTCATGAAAACAGGTGGTCAATGCCAGTTGTTTGGGAGCTTTCAAATTTCAAGTTTTAAAATTATATGGAAATTCATTTTGTCGGTTGGTTAGTTGGTTGGTTGGTTTTACAAAAAGACAACGCTTGTTGAAGTCAGTTCAATAATTATAGTCTCCAATTGTATACAATACAAAAAGCTGTCTTTACAACCATTTTAAACAGGTAAATACTCCATTATCTTCATCAGATCTATTTGAACCTTAAATGGGACCCTAACAAGTAATGGCAATGAAGGGGTAACGCCATACCTCCTAAAACTCTAAATGTGGAGGTTAAATTTAGTGTCATACCCAGGACAGAAAATCTATTTGGTGATTACAATTATATTACTAAAGATACTGAAGAGTAATATAATTTGTGAAATAGATTGGACTTAAATAAGTACTACCACTCTGGGTTAGAGTGGGCTTGGGAGTAATGGCAATGATGAGGTACTCCACATTCCTTAGAGCTCTAGAACTGGAGCCTCAGCTTCAGATGTAGATTAGTCATATTCAAGACACCTCTTTTGGGGTGTCTTACTCCTCTGTCGGGAGTACAGTTTATTCTCAGCCACACCAACAAGGTGATTCATACATTTCAGTTTTAAAATGACCTAGTTTTGATTTAATTTGATGTAATTTTAGATTTCCTCCTTCCAGCCACTACAATTAATATTGATAAATTTTACTTTAATAATAGTCTGTATGTTAACCATAGGCCCCTTTGGAAAGCTTGGATGTGAAATTTCAGAAAAATGATATTAATATTTCAACAGATTTTTCAAAAAGTTATATCTTTGTTCATATTAATTATAAGACTATAAACAATTATTCACTGTTTAGTGTTGAAGCTTACCTAAGTTTGGCACAAGGCCAAAGTTGGGAAAACCCACCGTGACTGAATTCACTATAGTAAAGATCCTACTAGCATACTGCCTACCTAAAGAAACCGTAGCAGCAATAACGATTCTCTATAGAAACACCAAAGTAAAAGTATGATCACCAGATGGAGACACAGAATACTTCGACATTGTAGCAGGAGTACTACAAGGGGACACGCTAGCTCCATACCTCTTTATCATTTGTCTAGACTACATACTTAGAACATCAATTGACAAAATCAGAGAGAATGGCTTCGAGCTGACAAAGAAAAGAAGCAGAAGGTACCCCGCAAAAACAATTACCAACACCGACTACGCCGATGACATAGCGATACTGGCAAATACACCCAACCAAGCCGAAACACTACTGCATAGTTTGGAACGAGCAGCCGCAGGCATAGGCCTCTATGTCAATGCACACAAAACGGAATATATGTGCTATAATCAAACGGGTGACATCTCCACTCTAGACGGAACCCCTCTTAAACTAGTAGACAAATTCACTTACCAAGGAACCAGCATCGCATCAACCGAAAAGGACATCGACACAAGGTTAACGAAGGCATGGACAGCTATCAATAGGCTATCAATTATATGGAAATCAGACCTAACTGATAAAATGAAATGCAGTTTCTTCCAGGCAGTGGTCGCATCGATACTGCTATATAGATGCACTACATGGACTCTAACAAAACGGCTGGAGAAGCTAGACGGCAATTACACAAGAATGCTGCGAGCAATCTTGAACAAGTCCTGGCGGCAACACCCCACAAGACACCAACTGTACGGCCACCTGCCTCCTATCACGAAAACTATTCAAGTTAGACGAACCAGACATGCAGGACACTGCTGGAGAAGCAGGGACGAACTCATAAGTGATATACTCTTATGGACCCCCGCACATGGCCGAGCAAAGGCAGGACGACCAGCACGAACATACATTCAGCAACTATGTGAGGATACGGGATGTAGTTCAGGAGACCTGCCGGAGGCGATGAACGACAGGGAAAAGTGGCGAGAGAGGGTCAGGGATATCCGTGCTACCAGCACGATATGATGATGACAGTAAGGATCTACCTTGCTAACCATTACATGACGTGAGGTGCCCAGACAGTAAGGATTTACCTACTGCTGTATGATATGGTACCTATCTGAGATAATACTGCTTTATATATAATTATATATATGATTATAATAATTAGTATTATTATTAGTATTAGATAGGAATACTTGAAACCATAAGAATACGTACCAAATATTTGTATTAGGAATAATTGATATCATTAAACATGTGCAAAAACTTTTAACTACAAAGAAAGTAAAGATAGCTGTACGATGAATACGATTCCCTAAACTCTAAGCATTAAATAACCCAAGAGGGGTTGATATGACGTAAAAATTAATTGATCGAGCCATCCATCATAAAATAGAAGTAGGCAGGAAATCTAAGATTAATCTAAGATTAAAACTAGGGCATTTTAAAACTAAAGTAGAAATTATAGTTGAAAAGCAAAAACTGCAGAAGGAATTTTTACTTGTTGAAGGAAATTAGTTTAATTAAGTTAATTAAAATAAACAAACCTTTTAAAAATATAAAAGAAAAATCGTAAAATCATTTATTGTTCGTTGATAAAAAAAAATGAATGAAGTTGTTTTCATTCATGACTACTGAAAACAAATGACATTTTCAGGTTAATTTTACAATAAATCTACTTTTTTTTAAGTAATAATTAATCTTCTTAGCGACGTAAAAAAAGGTCAAGTTTTCATTGTTTATGAAATTAATAGATTTTTTTGTAATGTTTTTCCTAAGCAATGAAACATCACAAGTTAAACTTTGCCCTGAGAAGCCGCTTTATCAGATCAGTAATAGTATTTTGACATTTCAATTTATTTTCTTGAGTACAATTTTAATTGTATTTTCTCCAGGTCTCATAGTTAGAAAAACTCTTTAATTTTTAAGAAACAAGTGGCAGGGTTATGGACACCTTTTGAAAAATAGCCTATTAATATTATACAAGATGTTTTTTTTTTTTCTAGAATAACCTAAACACACACACACACACACACACACACACACACACACACACACACACACACACACACACACACACTAAAAAATGATATGGTCCGCTAAAGAATTTGAATTTAGTATTTTAGATTTTTATTTTATGTATTTGTGCTATATATATATATATATATATATATATATATATATATATATATATATATATTGTTTGATTTTGTTTTAGCTAAAACAAAATCAAACAAAATGTTGGTTATCAAGTGATTATTTTGGGGTACCTCACGTGATGTAACGTTTAACAAACTAGATTAGCAGACCATTGTTAGTGACTTGGATTATCACTGGGCGCCCCATACTTATGACTTTGTGCCACCATTAAGCTAAGCTTAGTAAATAACTTTAGGTTATCACGTGACTATTTTATAGTAAAACTGTACACAAGTACGAGAAAAAAAAAGGAAACTTTTCCTCCAGATTTTTAAAAACATTTATTTCTATATTAAGATACTATTCAGATAACCGACAAACACCGGAATTAATTTAAAAAAAAGAAAAAGAAAAAAAAGAAAAAGCATTCTTTTATTTTTTTATACAATTAAGTCTACTAAGTTTGAAAATAATTCTTATTTCTTTGGAGATTCTAAAAAAAAAAAAAACTTTTGAGAAAAATTAACTGGAACCGAATGAAGTGGCCATAAAGTTGGGGAACAGCATAACAATGCACTATTTTAGGACACCTGATGTGACTGTTCAGTTTTATATCGAATATAAACTGGTATGTCAGTAATCCATATCTTAATCAAATGATAATGATGATGATATTATTATTATTATTATTGCTGCTGCACCAGTGCGTCTTTACTGCACATGTGCGTCTTCATGTTGTTGCGCAATTAACTGCTTCGGACGCACATGTGTGTGTCCCCCAAACCTTTCCATACAGTTTGTACTTATGTTTTAATTTTATCTTAAACGAAATTTATATTTCATAATTTTAACTTTCCCAGTGTGATTTCCTCCCACCAGCTTGTAGATTTTTTAAAAAAATTATTTTATTTTGTAAAAACAAAATATCATGTTACACAAATGTGTCATATACGGAGAGAGGGGGGCGGGCTTGTACAAACTCTAATGTCCAAAAACTAATTTAAGAAATAAAAAATATTTTCCCGTTCCAGATATCCAAGTTCTTACTATGTAAATTTGGACCGAAAAATCATGGATTTATTAAAAAAAAAAAAAAAAAAAAAAAAAAAAAAATTATCCTCAAAAAGAACAAGAAGAAATTTTGACATTTCCTCAAAGCAGAAGTGAAAAAAAATTCCCAAAAAAGAAAACAAAAAACAGCAAAAAACAACAACGAAAACAAAAACAACGAAAAGATATTTAATGTGTCACTCATTTCTCAACATAAATAGTCACGCAAAGCTTTGTGATTAATTATATAGTTTGACAAAAGACTATTTTTTGCACTATAAAAATCTCTAATAAATCCAGCTACAATTTAAAAAGTGCTAATAATAGAATCAACAAATTTAGATAGATAGAAATACAATAATCTAACTCAAACTGGACACAAAGTCTATGTAGGCATAATTCCTGCTTTTCTAAGCTGCATGTGAGTCTCTTTCTCTACAAGGAACTCATTAATGACATATTTTCTGGATTTAGGACGTTATGATATCCCACACATAAAATAAAATGATAAAAGATAAAATAAAATGAAACCAGTGACGAAGACTCACATTATGATATTAGCATAACTTTTTTTTCATAGTTTAAGTTTAATAAATTTAATCATAATAAATAAATAAAACATAATCAGTTAATTAGATAATTTTGATGAATGGTAATCATGAATCATTTTGATAAATTTAATTTTGATTGGGCAATACATAGATAATTTTAACAAATTTAATCAAAATAAATAAAACTTAAGTAATTCATTTAAAGTAGTAATTCGGATATAAACAATTGAATTCAAATGGGGGGGGGAGTTAACAATATTTCTTAGACACCTGCTCAATAGAAACTTTTTCTTTTTAAATATTTATATAAGAAATTTGACAATAAATCTACATCAAAACAAATCAGAGAAAGGTTATATATATATATATATATATATATATATATATATATATATATATATATATGGAAAATAATTTTGACACAAACACTTAAAAAAAGAAAACAAATTTTTTATTTGTTTATGTATTTATATTTTTGTTTATTTATTTATATTTCTTAGTCATTTTCCGTATCACTGACTCGTGACTCAAGATAAATACTTGTTAATGACCTTAAATAATTTGGCGAGTTATAGATGATAAATAAATCTTAACTAAATGAATAAATAAAAACAAATTTTTGATTTATTATGTACAATTAAAGAAACAGCATTTATATTTACAGCTAAGTTAGTCCAAGAAAATCTGGATGAAAATAAGTGTGGATGATAGAATTCCCTCGAAAAAGAATATCAAATTAATGGTAATATCATCTTTAAAAGATGATAAAGAGTTCGCGAATTATCGATAAAAGTATATTAAATAAATATAGCCTAGAAATAATAATCTAAAGATTTTATTAAAAGGTAAATACAATGAAGAAACCTTTCCAGTGTATATCGACCTTGAATGAGTGTCAACGAAGCATGGCAATGTAATAATTCAGTTATGTCAACAGAAATAATCGCTGGAAAATAAGAAGATTACAAAACAACAACAATAACATACCCGAAATCCTTGATCTGAGAGGCTAACACAGTATTTTTGATTGTCTTTTGTTTGTAGATTGAGGTAGACAAGACTGTCTGTGGGTGGAAGAACACTTGAAATTTCTACGAATTTAACGGCATAAGCGATTTCTTTAGCAACAACCTGGGCCTCGATCTTAAGGGTATATTCACTGTCATCATAAGGGCTACTGCTCTCATTACTTGCCATTCTGGATCGTTACAAAAATTCTCAAGTCTTAAACCGAGAGCGTGTAATAGTCAACAATTATTTCAAAGGAAGAAATAAAAACTAAGGATATTACAAAGATGTTATTATTGTTATTTAAATAAAGAAAAATGTCCGGTACAATGACGAACTCAATGTGTTGTGTTGTGTTGGGCTATGTTTTTCAAGGGAAGTAACTCCTATTAACACACATCGCCTATTATTGTTATGGTTTTCTATGTCAATATCACAAAATTATTTTGAGATTTTTAAAAAAGAGTTTAAATTTATTATATCTTTAATTTCATTTTTATTTCGGCTATAAGGGTATGAAAATTCGGGATTTTTAAGTTTGCAAGAAGTTATTATTTCATATTCTTTTCTTTTTCTTGAAATGTATGTGGTGATAATATTCATTGATATAATAATTATTAATCATATTTGTTTAATCACTTATTTCAACAGATTAAAGTAAAATTTAACTAATTATAATTATATACATATCGAGTTTACATTTATACATATATATAAATATATGATTTACACACACACACATATATATAGCAAAAGTAGAGTTTCAATGTCAAAAGCAGTTCTATTTCAAACAATTCAGTTTAGCATAAGTATGCAGTTTAAATATCAAAACAGTTCTATTTCAAGTAATTTTGTTAAGCATAAGTATGCAGATTAGTTCAATCTAACCCATAGAGAAGGCTCTATCAGGTGCTACAATTCCAGGCCAGATTGGATCTAGAAGTGATAGTAATGAAGGGGTACTCCACATTCCCCAATGCTCGAGCATCACTAGAGCCTCACCATCAGATTGTTTAGTGTCATATCCAGGACTCGTGGTAGAGGTAGTACCCCTCTGCAGAAATGCAGTTGGTGTATTTTACAGCCCCAGCCGACTGGGCAATAATGTGTGTATGTATGTGTGTATAAATATAAAATTTAAACACGCACATGTGAATATATATATATATATATATATATATATATATATATATATATATATATATATATATATATATATTAATAATATAGTTTGCTATATTTATAAATAATGATTGCTTAATATCAGTGCCAGAGCATATGTATCTTAGGGTATTGTAGACAAAGAGTCAACTGTACTTGTTGACTGTTGGTGTCTTGCTTGAGCAATCATGAAACCAAGTTCCTAGATTTGATCTGGTGATCATAGAGGTGAGAAACTGACAATCAGCAAGTGCTGTTGACAATGTATCTATGTTACCCTAACTCAGATTATATATATATATATAAGATATTATTCAATCCAGTAAATTTAAATAATCCTGGTAAAGAGCTCAATGTAAATAAAATCCACAGAGCAAATAATTTTGTGTGTGTGTGTGTGTGTGTGAAATACATCTGTTAAAAGATAGGAATACTTGATAGGAATAACTGTGTGCCAGCAAATGATAATTACAATAGAAAGAAAATAAAATTTAAAAAATTAATTGATTGATATGGTGTTAAACAAACAAAACACATCAAACCAAATTTCAGCATTATATAACCCATGAAGAGTTGATATGCTATTAAACAAATAGACCAAACCAAATTAATCAAAGTTTGGCTCTAAATAACCCATAAGGTGTTGATATGCCGTAAAACAAATAAAAAAACTTATGAAATGGCAAGCATTTTAGAATTTGGGTGTTGGGCCATCATGACTCTTAACTTACTCTGACTGTTTTCTGGAATTACAGTAGAATGGTTTCATGTTGTATTCTTCATGATTTGGATTCAGATTTGTCCTTCTTGAATGTCTAATATCACCACTAGAACACCTTACTTTTCTCACTACTTACCCATTGATTGAGTATTCTTTTCCCAAGAATGTGTGTGTGTGTGTGTGTGTGTATATATATATATAATGTAGTTTGCTATATCAATATAAAAAGAGTGCTCAATTTTGGTCATACAGATTATGGAGATTTAAGGTCGGATTGTGTTGTCTCAGAGTCAACAGTGCTTGCTGACAGTCAGTTTCTCACCTATGCAAGATATATATTGATCTGATGATCTATATATATTATAAGCCTGTGAATAATCCAAATAGTGTGCTCATTAATATAAAACATATGCAGAGCAAAATACATCATTAAAAACAAGAAAATTTATAGATGTACTCAATAATAAATATATTTCACTAGTAGATTTACCTATTAATTATTGGAAGATTTTCTAAGCCGAGATTTACATAGATATAGGTGAAATAAATTTATAATGGAGTACATCTATTAATTTTTTGTTTTTAACGATATATCTATATATATATATATATATATATATATATATATATATATATAAATGAGGGTAAGTCAAAAAGTGATGTATTTTTCTTTTGTACAGGAATGATTAGCAACACAGGAACATGTATCATACATCAAAAGGAAGCTGGTCCACTATGGATCACATCCCTACTTCTCAACATAGTCATCATTTCTTTCAATAGGAATCTTCCACCTTCAAAGGAGAGCATGTATCCTTGCCTCATAAAATTCTGTTGACTGTTCTTTGAGCAATTTCATCACGGCAGTTTTCACTTCCTCATCACTGACACAATGTTTATCAACTCTTTGGTGCCATGAAAGTGGGTTCGAGAGGCAAACATTATGGATGTGACTAGAAAGTGAAACCTGCAGTGATGAAGTGGCTCAAAGAATATTCAACAGAATTTTTGACTCAGCAACCAGACAATAAACATTTTATAAGAATATTAGCATCAATGTTTTTCAAAAGTATTTAAACAAAAATAAAATGAACTTAGAACAGTTACATCATACATCAGTCCCAGTGATATAATAAACATGAAAAAATACAAATAAGTTAAACCAACTAAATTTGTCAATTGTTAAATGAAACTTGCCCTAATAATGACCAAATGGAAATCCAATCTCTTGGATAAAACAAAACAGGATTTCTTCCAAACAGTACCTGTTGGTTGGTTGGTTTTTATGGCATATCAACCTTTATTGGTTATTTAATGCCAAATCCATTTTTATACAAATAATTAGTTCTATTTCAAACAATTCAGTTTCGCATGAGTACACGGTTTAATTGTCAAAAACATTTCTATTTCAAGCTATTCACACAGTTCTAATTCAATCAATTCAGTTTAGTATAAGTATAGATTCATCTTACACACAGTTAAATGTCAAAACAGTTCTATATTAAACAATTCAGTTTAGTGTAAGTACAGTTTCAATGTCAAAAACAGTTCCATTTCAAACAATTCAGTTTAGTATAAGTATGCAGTTTAAATGTACGTACACATTTCTATTTCCAACTATTCAGTTTAGTCAAACAGTTCTAATGCAAACAATTCAGAAACAGTTTTATTTCAGATAATTCAGTTTAGCATAAGTATATAGTTTAGATGTCAAAAGATTTCTATTTCAAGTGATTCAGTTTGGCATAAATACGCAGTTTAAATACAAAAAACAGTAAACTCAAGAAACCACGATTTAGTTCTATTTAACCCATAGATAGGACCCTTATCAGGTGCTACCAGTCCAGGCCAGATTGGACTTGGTTGGTTGGTTGGGTTTTATGGCATATCAACCTTTATAGGTTATTTAACACCAAATCCATTTTTATATAAATAGTCAGTTCCATTTCAAACAATTCAGTTTAATAATCAAAAGCATTTCTATTTCAAGCCATTCAGTTTAGTTAAACAATTCTAATTCAAACAATTCAGTTTAGTATAAGTATAGATTTTCTCCTCACACACTTAAATGTCAAAACAGTTCTATTTCAAACAGTTCAGTTTAGAATAAGTACACAGTTTAATTGTCAAAAATATTTCTATTTCATGCTATTCAGTTTAGTTAAACAGTTCTAATTCAAACAATTCAGTTTAGTATGAGTATAGATTTTGTTTACACACAGTTAAATGTCAAAACAGTTCTATATTAAACAAATCAGTTTAGCATAAGTATGCAGTTTAGTTCTATTTAACCCATAGATAGGGCCCTATCAAGTGCTACCATTCCTGGCCAGAGTGGACCTGGGAGCAATGGCAATGAAGGGGTGCTCCACATTCCCCAAAGCCCCAGTATCACTGGAACCTCACCATCAGATTGTTTAGTGTCATATCTCGGACACTTGTTGGGTGGGTGGGGGTTCTTACCTCTCTGCAGAGGTGCAGTTGGTGTATTCTACAGTCCCAGCCAACTGGGCAATACACAGAGTTAATGTCAAAACAGTTTTATTTCAGATAATTCAGTTTAGCATATTTACACAGTTTAGAGGTCAAAACAGTTCTATTTTGAGCAATTCAGTTTAGCATAAGTACGCAGTTTCAATGTCAAAACAGTTCTATTTTTAAAAATCCAATTTAGTATGAATATGCAGTTTAAATACCAAAAACTGTAAACTCAAATCACAGTTTAGTTCTATTTAACCCATAGATAGGACCCTTATCAGGTGCTACGTCTTTGGGCCAGAGTGGATCTGGGAGCGATAGCAATGAAGGGCTACTCTGCATTCTCCAAAGCTCAAGCATTACAGGAACCTCACCATCAGATTGTTTAGTGTCATATCCAGGACACTCATCGGAGAAGTCTTACCCCACTGCAGAGATTCAGGTGGTATTTCTGCGGCCCCAGCTGATTGGACATACAATGTTGTGGTATGATGTAATAGGGGCATTACTTGTAGAGCAACCCTATTTCATGCTTAACATCCTTCCTGGCTCTCATTTCTCATGGACAAAAATTCATAGCCCATTATACAAGCAATCTGAAAAATAATGTTATGTAGCTGAAAATATGCTCTATCCAATAATTCTATTGTGCTTTCTGTTTTTTTTGGGATGGTTTCAGTGGAAATTTGTTGAAGGCTTTACTTTTGGAACACTTCTTGGGATGAGTTTTTTCTATTTTAATTTAACAGTCATTTAATCTTGTCATCAAAAAAAAAACATCTCAAATTTATGGGCGATCACTTGGAGATACTTAAAATTCTGCCTGTTTCCTCATGACATCTCTGACTGGCAACAGATTGTACCACATGTGTAGCAGTGATGTTTTGAATTAGTATACTGTACTTCATTTCGGTTAAATTCTTACTTTATTTTTATCGAATTTTAAAAAAGACTCAGGCAGCACTAAGTGTAAACAAAATACCATAACTAATTAAGACAAAGTAAAAGCACTGAAAGAAAAACCTCCACCAGGTGGCATTTGTGTGTCAATACATCGTTATTTATTATTACCTGTATAAACCTGGAAAGGTTCCCCACACATAATCATACAAGACTTCTTTGTGTTGTCTTCTGCCAGTCTTTCTGTTTTGAACAGAGGTCATTTTGTGTCTTCTTTTATTAGGTCAATCCACTACTTTCATGATTATCTTCTGTTACAAAAATCACTCTTATATGAAAGGTTGACATAACTGGCATTGTCTTCACATACCAACTGACCAAACTACTTAAATCTTTTCTTAATAATGTGAGCGATTTTTTATTATTATTCCAAGGTCACTTCTTATACTGTCCATTTTGATATGATTTGAGAAACTCCTACCAGAGACTTGAGGCAATCGTTCTCAAATGCACTCCATTTTCTATCGTCTTCCCTCTTCAAACTCCAAGTTTCACCAGCATACCTGGCTATTGAGAAAATGTGTATTGTATTGACAAACCTTGAAAGATCTCTTTCTTTCCATATTTTTTCCTTGAAGCTGAAGCTATGCTTTATACATCAGATAATTGCTCTGTTAGTGAGTATTAGAATATGCAGACTGTATTTCCAGTAGAATAGTAAGATCCACCCACAAAAAACAAAAAATCTACCCTGTGTTTAATGCTAGATTGTTTCTGTAGATGAAGTTCTAGTGCTGGAATTTTGGGGTATGTGAAGTTACCCCTTTATTAACATTACACCCAGGTCTATTCTGATATGGAGTGGTTATACCTGTTAGATACCCATCAAAATGGTGAAGAGATCAGTTGTTAAATTATTTGTATTGGATAGGAATACTTGAAACCATATAAAGTTTGTGTAACTGATTTTTGAAGTATATAAAAATGACTAACCAATACCACAACATCAAATCATGTGGACCAAATTTTAAATAACTCTGAACTACAATAATACTGTCACTCAAAAAAAAAAATTGATATTGCAACCAAGTATGAAGAGGTTATACCTGTTTAAAAGTAGCGTGAATTTTATTAAGAGATTATCTCTTAAAACATTGATATTATAACAAAGTATGAAGTGTTTATCCGTTTAAAATAATTGTGAACTATATTAATACATTGGCTCTTAAAACATTGATATTGCAACAAAGTATGAAGTGTTTATCTGTTTAAAATGATTGTGAACTGTTGTATCATGGTAAGGAAGAGATACACAGTGAAATAGATTTAATTATTTATTAACTGAAGTGGTATAGTCTAACAAATATTATAAGTCTCGCTGTGTGGGTGTTACATCCGAAGTTGCAGTACCCTTGTGCTTAAGAAACACGTCTTTTATACCACCGCGATACTGGAAGTCACGTGGTATGAGCCACTATGCAACATGAACTTTATTAACAGATTGGCACTTAAAACATTAATATTGCAACTAAGTATGAAGTGTTTATCTGTTTAAAATGATTGTGAACTTTATTAATAGATTGGCACTTAAAACATTAATATTGCAACTAAGTATGAAGTGTTTATCTGTTTAAAATGATTGTGAACTTTATTAATAGATTGGCACTTAAAACATTAATATTGCAACTAAGTATGAAGTGTTTATCTGTTTAAAATGATTGTGAACTTTATTAATAGATTGGCACTTAAAACATTAATATTGCAACTAAGTATGAAGTGTTTATCTGTTTAAAATGATTGTGAACTTTAATAATTATTTGATACTATATAATCACTTGCAAATTATGAGTATTAGATAGGAATAGCAGAAGCCATATAACTGTGTTCAAGTTTGTATTAATATTGTTTAGAGATGATTATTATTTTTAAATAAAAATCATTATCTGATAAAACAAAAACAAAAGAAAAAACCCTTAAAAAAATCGCTTCAGTATTAGATAATCCAACTAAGGTTGATATAATGTAAAACAAACCAACCAATTAACCAACATGAGATAACTTACCTGGTACCATTGATTCTAAATTGGTAGATGGCCCAGTCGGCTGGGGCTGTAGAATACACCGACTGCATCTCAGCAGAGAGGTAAGACTCCCCCAATGAGTGTCTTGGATATGACACTAAACAATCTAATGGTGAGGCTCCAGTAATGCTGGAGCTTTGGGAAATGCAGAGTACCCCTTTATTGCCATTGCTCCCAGGTCCACTCTGGTTTGGAGTGGTAGCACCTGATAAGGGTCCTATCTATTGTCAAATAGAACTAAACTGTGTACTTATAATTAAATAAATTGTTTCAAATAGAACTGTTTATTTGTATAAAAATGGATTTGAAATTAAATAACCTACAATGGGTGATATGCCATAAAACCTAACCAAACCAACGAAATTGGGAGAATTGATATTAAAAAGTAAGCTAAGGTTTGGTTTGGTTTGGTTTTATAGCATATCAACTACTTTAGATTATCTAATGCCAAATCCTCTTTATCCATATATATTGAATATATATGATTTGGTTTGGTTTGGTTTTATGGCATATTAACTATTGTAGATTATTTAATGCCAAATCATCTTTATACAAATATATTAAATATATATGATTTTTAAACACATTTTGTCGATACAGTTTTAAAAAGAGCCTAAGCTCATTCTTCTAGATACAGTCAAATGGTTTTAAGTATTGCAACATATCTCTAACAATTCAATTAAACACCAGTCATTTGTTTACATAAAGTTAAATGATCAAACTGTTCTATTTCAAATAATTCAATTTAACATAAATCATTTGTTTGCACTCAGTTAAATGTCAAACAGTTCTATTTGACCCATAGAGAAGACCCTATCAGGTGCTACCAATCCCAGCCAGAGTAGATGTAGGAGTGATGCCAATGAAGGGATACTCCATATTCCCCAAAGCTCCTGCATTACTGGAGCCTCACTATCAGATTGTTTAGTGTCATAACCAGGACACTCATTGGAAGAGTCTTAACTCTCTGCAGAGATGCAGTCGGTGTATTCCATAGCCCCAGCTGACTGGGTTCATTAAGAAATAAATAGACGATGAAGTTTTATACAAACAGTGTCATCATTATCATCATGGCATGCCAACAGGACAGATTCCCTTGACTCCCTTTCACCATCTGTCCCTATTGGCCATCACTCTTGGTAAGTTCTCTAGACAGCATCCAGTATCTCCACAGAGCTGATGTTTTAGTGGTCAATCAACACTGGTGTGTCCATGCATAGGAGTCCATTGACAAATATTGCTTACAAGTTTGTGCTTACTTCTCCAGTTGCCACCAGCAGCATGTTTTACTTGGATGGTTTGTGAGATGGGAAGTAAGTGGCCACACAACTGTTGTTTTGTAGGCTGCTGCTTCCAGGATTTGTTTAAAATAGCATACTGCCTGCTTGTGTAATTCCCATCTAGTTTTTTCTTCAAGTATTTTGTTAGAGTCCAAGTGGTATAGCTATACAATAGTACTTACATTGCTACAGCTTGGAAGAATTCCCATTTTATTTTTTCATATATATATATATATATATACATATATGTGTGTGTGTGTGTGTATGTATATATATATATGTGTGTGTGTGTGTGTGTGTGTGTGTGTATTAAAAAGCAAATAATGAAAATAAAATTACACTTAGATAAAATAGAGACTGCTATTGACAGGCTATCAACCATATAGAAATCTAATCTCTGGAAAAAAAAAAAATATATATATATATATATATATATATCTAATCTCTGAAAAAAAAAAAATTTATATATGTGTATATATATATATATATATATATATATATATATATATATATATATATCAATTAGGATTGCTTAGTTGTTGCTAAGTTACCTAACCAGTTGATCTATGAGATCTATGACATTTGATAATCTGACCTATATTGGATTTCAAAACAAAAAATGTTGACAATTACCAGTGAGGAGAATGTATGTATACTTTGTATTTGACTGATCCTGGATTGGTCTAGTGGTAGTCAAGGTTCATATTTAGGGATAAATACCTATGTAAATAACTCAAATTGTACACAAAGAAAAGATGAGGGAAATATGAATATATCAAATAATGCAGGTTTTATTTTAGAAGTCTTTGGAAACATGCATTTCATTGTTCTGAGAAATGTTCTTTTTAGGCATGAGATTATACTTGTTTTTTTCACCTGATGTATAAAATTGAACTCTAATTCCGGAAATGTTTATTTTTTTGAGAGAATAAATGTAATTAAAGTGTTAGGAAGGTGAACATTGGCTTCTGAACAAAAGTCCTAGTAATTCAAATCCTTTTTGGCCTAATGAGTAGAGTGTTCGACAATGGTCCGGGAGACTGGGGTTCAATCCCAGGTCGAGTCATATCAAAGACTCAAAAAATGCTGCAGCCTTGTTTAACACTCAGCATTACAAGGTATGGATCAAGGGTAAAGTGGAGCAATCTAGGGAAAGGAGTAGTACCCTTTCCTACACTTTGGTGTAGTAGCTATTGAAAGGGGAGCCTTTGGGTCAACCTTGACTAAGGTCGCCAATTTTACTTTACTTTTACTCGTATGGTTGGTTGGGTAGAAGAAAAAGGAGACTTACTCAGAGTTGGTTTATGTCATAGGGAGACAATAAATAATTAACTCCCTTGGATTCTAGGCGTATCCATTGGTTATTACAAAAATACTTTCTTGTCCCTTTTTGTCTCTGTTCTTTAACTGTAAAGACGCCTTGTTTTTTGGCTTTATTCTACGACCAAAGTTAATGTCGAGTACATTTAATTACAGGGTGAAAGTGTTTTTTTTTTGTTTTGTCATGTGTCTTTTGCAAGAACAATTTACTGTGGAGAGTTCTATAGGCAAGCTTAGTGATTTTTTTTTGTCACTTTTATTCCATTTCTTTGCCAATGATCTGGGAGACCGGGGTTCAATCCCAGGTCGAGTCATACTAAAGACTCAAAAAATGGTACTTGATGCTGCCTTGCTTAGCACTCAGCATTATAAGGTAAGGAGAAAGAGTAAAGTAGAGCAATCCATGGTATGGAGTAGTGCTCTCCCTTACAACTCGGTGTAGTAGCTATTGAAAAGGGAGCTTTCGGGTCCCTCTCGACTAAGGTCGCCAGCTTTACTTTTATTCTCCATTTATTCAATCTTTTTCTCACTATTCTCCACATGCTCGTGAAACTCATATTTCTGGACTCATTAAATAATTCTTACTGATTATTATCTTAATCAAGTTTTTAACTATTTTTAATCATGCTGTATATTCTAATAAAAAACTCTAACATAAATAAATCATTTTAGACTTTCATATAAAAAGTCTGAAACTTTTTCTAATTACACGGAAAACTGAATGTAATGACTCCTTTTTATTTCCGCAGAAACTAGAACATACAGGGAGCACAATAAATACAATTTAATCGAACAAGTTTTCAGTTACTAACTGCATAGCCTCCACTATTTTTTCCCGCTCCAATGGTGACTAAAAGTCAGTAAAATATAATGAGACACAGAGACAATGAAAATATAATGAGACTCAGAGACAATGAAAATATGATGAGACACAGAGACAATGAAAATATAATGAGACACAGAGACAATGAAAATATGATAAGACACAGAGACAATGAAAATATAATGAGACACAGAGACAATGAAAATATGATGAGACACAGAGACAATGAAAATATAATGAGACACAGAGACAATGAAAATATGATAAGACACAGAGACAATGAAAATATGATGAGACACAGAGACAATGAAAATATAATGAGACACAGAGACAATGAAAATATAATGAGACACAGAGACAATGAAAATATGATGAGACACAGAGACAATGAAAATATGATGAGACACAGAGACAATGAAAATATGATGAGACACAGAGACAATGAAAATATAATGAGACACAGAGACAATGAAAATATGATGAGACACAGAGACAATGAAAATATGATGAGACACAGAGACAATGAAAATATGATGAGACACAGAGACAATGAAAATATGATGAGACACAGAGACAATGAAAATATAATGAGACACAGAGACAATGAAAATATGATGAGACTCAGAGACAATGAAAACAAGAAATTAAAAAAAAGATTCAAAAACAATAAGAGCAAAAATGATTAAAGAATGAGTTTCTTCATAGAGTCGACTCAATAAATCATTAATGGATTTTGAAGTAATTTTTTAAAAATCTTTGTTTTTTTATTTTAATATTTTCTGCTTTGCTGCCTTGAAGATGTCCTCGCATAATGTTACCCAGCATGAGCCAAAATTTTACATATTCGTTTCTTTTTCAGATTTATTGAGGCCATTAAGATGACAGCTTCCAATTTGATACAAGAAATGAAATTGAATGCCAAGCTTGTGGCACTAGTTACCAACCATAATGAGGTGGAAATAGCCAGTTTCTGGAGAGTCACAGGGTTTGCCATGCACAAGTTTAGGAGCAAGCTGGTTTCTGGAAATGGGTGTTTTAATTGTGGCCAATGGGGAAAATTTTTTTAAGTGGTTAGGTATTGTAAGGATGACAGTTTACTCGAACAAGTTGAGGACATCATCAACCCTGACCCTTGAATGTTGTTGAGGGTCATCTCTGAATAGCTCAAGATAGGGGATCCTTTCTCTGATGTGTATTGCCAGAGGATACCAAACCTAATGTGATGAGAAGGCTGGGTTATATGTAACAAGACTTGAAAGAATTGGCTAAGAATTTTCATAATCATGTCATTCGTTTCCAATATGGAGCCACCTGGCTCTTTTGATTTGAATCCCAGGAACCATTCCATTTGGAACATCATCAAGAAAAAGACCAACCAGCATCTCCACAATACCAGAAACCCATAGTGGGTTGCCATTGTGGATATCATAGCTTGCCTAAACAAAAACCAACTGATTTGGCTACAAATTATTCTTATATTATAAAAGTATGTATTTAATCCTTCTGCCATGAGTAGAAAGTAACACAAGGTCAATTTTTGAGTGGAGTAAAGCTGATTTGAATTCAGAGTTTTCCTTCTTCTTGACTGGTTGCCTCACCAAGGCTAAAGAAACCAGTCAGCCCAACTATTTACCCATAGCTGAAGAGAGAGCAGATGGGAGTCCTACCTTTCCCAAAGACATTAGCTAAAAGTGAAATGCAAACATCCTTGTCCAGGATTTGAACCCAGGTTGCTGATTCAATTCTCCGTTAACCATAGCACACCTACCAGAAAATGTTAAGAAAATACCCTCATTACTTTTATGAATTTAATATCATGAAAGTGGCACGGATATTTTCTTGATATTTCAGTATCTAGTCAAATCCTCATAAAAATTATGTAAGAATTTTCATGTTCTAATTTTTTTTTCATTGAAAATTATTCAGTTGTTGAATGCATATATCTAAAATTGCACAAAGTAGCAAGATTTTTGTTAGCACAATAGAATTAAATATTCTAATAACGGGAGGTGCCCGTGGTGTAATGGTTATCGTCGTAGGAAATGGACACGGCGACACGAATTCAAATCCTGAAGGAGACTGATTGCATTTCATATAGCACTAATACCCTTGGGAAAGGTATGAATCTAATTATTCTCTCTCCAGCAATGGATAAATAGTAGGGCAGACTAGGTTCTTCAGCCTTGGTGAGGCAACTAGTCTAGGAGAAGGAAAACTCTGAACTCAAACCTGTTAAACTCTGCTTAAAAATTGACCTTGTGTCATATCCTGCCCGAGTAGAGGGGTTGGTAAATATAAATATTCTAATAAATAGTTAAGCAACTTTCAATCCATGTGAAAATAATGATAATAATAGTAATACTGTGGGGTCTGCATTTTGACCCAGGTTGATTATAATAAATTTGCAAGAAATATTATGATGAAATGTTTGTCTTTCATTTGTCTTAATATCTGAGTTGAAACTTGATAATGCTTATTATTTAGAATATTCAAACTATTGACCTCAGCTTTACTGTTATAATTACAACATTTCGGCCGATATGTCCTTTGAACTGAACCCTTTATTTGATCCATAGGAGTTGACTGTTCCATGACTGGGGACAAGTGTTTGTTGTATCGTAGTAAGGAAGGTAAAGGTTGTGGCCGTGATGTAATGGTTGTTGTCATAGGAAATGGACACGGCGACACGAGTTCAAATCCTGGACGAGGCTGATTGCATTTCACATCGCACTAATACCCTTAGGAAAGGTATGAATTCAATTATTGAATCCTGTTAAACTCCATTTAAAAATTGTCATATCCTGCCCGAGCGGAGGGGTTGGTAAATATGGTATTGTGGTAAAGAAGAGATACACAGTGAAATAGAGTTAATTATTTATCAACTGAAGTGGTACAGTCCAACAAATATTATAAGTCTTGTGCTGTGGGTGTTACGTCTGAAGTTGGTTTTACTACTGACTGAGATCTTTCAGTACCGACATGCTTAAGAAACACTACGTCTTTTATACCTCTGCGATACTGGAAGTTACGTGGTACGGGCCACTATACAACAGTGTAACATTATAGTAAGTATTCCTTGTTGTTAGGATTGAACCAGCAACCTCCAGATGATTTCACTTAGTAGCACTTTCCAACCAAACGCTTTATGCACTGCGCCATGTGTCCTTGCTAGAATTCATGCATTTGTCTTTTATTGGTTTGGTTTCTTTATTTTAATGGCATATCAATCTTCATGGGTTATCTAATGCCAAAACTATCCTTGTAGAAGAACAGCAGTGTTACTATTCAACCCACAGCGGGAAAATAAGGGGTTTCATAACTTTTCTAAGGGTATTAGTCTAAAAGTGAATGTAAGAGTATGATTAGAGTTCAAACTAGCTTACTTTGAGGCTACAGTCTAGCACTTTAGCTATACGCCACGGGGACTCCCTCATGTATCTTTCAGTATTTGTTTATTTGTAATTGATTCTATTATAGTTTCTATAAATTGTAAAAGTCAAATGACTCATCTGCTAACATGGCTGCCTCCTTGAGTCTTCTAAGAAAAGCAAGCCAGCTAAGCTTACCTCATTTATAAGAGAGTACCTAATGTAGCAGGTGGGTTGGTCCATTTTGAATATATTTCTTCAGTAAATGATTCAAGGGGAATTGGATCTACACCAGTCTACTTGTGTGTCAGACCACTTGCAAGTCAACCAATATTCTATGTAAAGGATGTAACTTGAAGACTGACTTTAAAAGAGTATCCTCCCAAAAATTGCAAAAAGCTGATGATATATCATGGAAACTATTATAGATGCCGTTTATGATCTACCACTTCTAGCAAATACATTGGCTTAAGCTGAATCATTGCTACATAGCCTGGAGCACACACCAAGAGGCATTGGTCTCTTTGTGAACTAGGATAAAACAGAGTTCATACATTTTAATCAGAGTAGCACCATCTTGTCATCAAATGGCAAGCCTCTGAAATTAGCAGACCAGTTCATATACCTTGATAGCAGTATCTCATCTACTGAAAGCAACGTCAACTCATGCATAGATAAAGCAGGAAACGCTATTAACAAATTATTGACAATCCGATAAAATAAAATGAGAATTCTTTTGAGCTATAGCTGTGTCATTACTACTGTATGGTTACACAACTTTGACTTGAAACACTTGGAGAAAAAGCTACATGGGAACTACACAGAGATGCTGCATGCTATTTTACAAATCCTGGAAGCAGCACCCAACAAAACAGCATCTGTACAGCTACTTACTTCCCATCTCATAAATCATCCAAGACATGCTGGGAACAGCTGATGAAGTAAGGATAAACTCAGAAGTGACGTTTTTTTAATGGACTCCTACGCATGGACACACCAATGTGGGCTGACCAGCAAAATCTTACTTTCATCAGTTCTGTACAGACACTGGATGCAGTCTCGAGTCTTTATTAAGAGGGATGGTGAGAGAGAGAGTCAAAGGGATTCATACTGCTGGCATGCCTTGATAATAATGATGATATATATATATGATACCTAAAGAGCTATTTAGCAGCTCTTGAGGTATGCTTGTTTTGCTCTGGTTAGTATGTTGAGCACTTTTACATTTTAGCTTAGGTAATTCTGTCAGTGTTTTTTTCTTTTGGCTAGACATTGCAGCGCTGGCTGATTATTTTCAAGCAGTATGGATATTTTTTGTCTTTTCTTTTTTTTTATTCAATTTTTTTCCAGACATCAGTTTGTGTAATGTTTTTATTTATTTACAAATTGCATCATCTATTTTTTTTATGCGACCAGAATTATAGAAATAGGTTTGAATATATATATATATCTCAGTGGAATGCATATATAAGAAGACATTGCTTATTCAATAAAAATTATTGTATACAAAATTAAAAATAACTTTACTTATTATGTTTAACATATTATTTTCGTTGTATCTCAGCGGAGAGACTCAGTGAATTTATACTTGTTGTAATGAATACTTGTAAATTTGTAAAGAGGCATTCTCCTTTAAAAATCTGTACCTCTGATACATAAATTTCAATTTGTATTTATCTCTTTCTCCAAAATGAATAATATGACACTTAGAAATCACTTGGAGTGAATTGGGGGAAAGACTCTTGTCAGAAATATACAAACGACCTAGAATCAGTAGCAGCTACTACTTGTGTCAAAACCTACGGAGTCAAGGTAAATACCTCCTGTCTGTTGAATGTTAAGCATCTTTTAACATTTTTTACCCGTAGTAAATGTGAATATATATATATATATATATATATATGATGTTCAAGTATTGCAATCCCATCACAGATTTCTGTTATCTGAATTTCTGAGATGAAGCTTGATAATTTTTATCATTGAAGGCTTTTGGACTATGGTCTTCATCTTTATTGTTATATTGACAATGTTTTGGATGATACGTGTCTGGCCTTCTTCAGGTGTTTTGTGTTGAACTTGGGAGCTTACACAAAACTTTGAACCATGTCCTTTATTCAGTCCATGGAGTTTACTTGCTCTGATTCCATTAACTATAACTGGGTACAAGGGTTAAGTATTCCTGTATTGTTACTACCTGTAGTTAGGATTGAACCTGTAACCTCTAGATGATTATCACTAAGAAGTTTAGGGAACCAATGCTTATAACCATGATGCTATGTGTCCAGCTGGATGTGGTTTGAAACACCTCAAGAAGGCTGGAAGACATATCGGCTGAAACACTGTGAATATAACAATAAAAATGAAGACCCTGAATGATCAAAAAGTAAGACGTCTGTCATTCAAAACCATACAATGAATGGTATCAACTTGTTCATCAGTGGTTGAGGTTTTTAGACAACATGACCTTGGGTAATCTCCAGTGCTGTCTCTACCCTGCTGGAATTCTGCCGCCTACTTCTTTGCAGTCGTATATGAGTTGAGTCCTCAGCAAAAATCTGTCCCATGTCCTTTGTGATTTTCTTTAGTGTTATACTTTTCTTTTGCAAATAATTTATGACTTATGTTTATTTTTAGATATGTCACATACCTTTCACCTTATATGGGCCTCACCCTTGTGGATGACAATATATATGCTCCCCTCCCAGAGGTTGAGCACTCTGAGGAAGGAATTAACAGCTGCCACCCATGTAATGCAAAGTTCTTCTAACGAATTGAGCACTCTGGTATCTGATCGTGCAAAATGTAAACAAGCAAAAGCTAATACAAAATGCATTGATTTCCCGAGTTGATGTAGGTTGCCATATTGGCTGTGCAGTAAGATATGAAGTTTAGCGTAAAGTTAGGCAGGTTTCGATCCCAGCTTGAAGTGTCCTGCGTGTCTAGACACGCTGAAGAGTTGTGATACAATGAAGCAGTCTGTCTGTGGATGACAATATATATATATATATATATATATACATAGATATATTTATGAGGGTCATTCAAAATGTTCTAAACATCATTGAAATTTTAGATTTGTCATACACCTTTGTATGGGCCACATACGCACTGAAATTAAGTCAGAAAATTGAATTAACTTTTTTTTAGTTTTATACAAAGGGGTAGTGTGTTGCCTTAACAAAAATATTCATCTATAGCTCTTTCTAGGCGAAGTGTAGAACTTTTTGAACTACATATATATATATATATATATATATATATGGAAATTTTATTTTAGTTGAATTCCTTATTTCACATAGTTCTATAAGGATGACATTAATATGAATAATTTTATCATGCAAATAGAAATTATTATAATTCAATTGTATAAACTTTCTTGAATTTGATAACATTTTTTAAAAAATCTATGCTCGGAGGTTAACTGTGAATACAAACATTGGACAATTTTCAGTTGACATTTCAGAAGTAATAGGATTAATTAAATCTAATCTTTAATTGCTATTAATTATCTTTAATTTCATCTCCAAGATTATAACAGTGTTATATGCCTACACCAGCATATTGTCAGAACATGCCACTGATATATATATATATACTTACAAGATGACCCATGAGCCTGTAGAGTTCTTGTTGCAACAGTTGTCCATGATGATATTGATGCTTCTATTTAGGAAGTAGTGATGGATTCTAATTAATATTTCATAGTTAACAGTAGTCCATAATGATATTGATGCTTCTATTTAGGATGTAGTGATGGATTCTAATTAATATTTCATAGTTAACAGCAGTCCATAATGATATTTATGTTTCTATTTAGGAAGGAATGAGGTACTCTTATTAGCATTTCATATTTATCAGTAATCCATTATGATATCTTTTCAGACTAAGACCTTTAGGTTGGTTGGTTTTTATGGCATATCAACATTTGTAGGTTATTTAATGCCAAATCCATTTTTATGCAAATAATCAGTTCTATTTCAAACAATTCAGTTTAGCATGAGTACACAGTTTAATTCTCAAAAACTTTTCTATTTCAAGCTATTCAGTTTATTCAAACAGTTCTAATTCAGTTTAGCATAAGTAGAGGTTTTGTTTACACACAGTTAAATGTCAAAACAGTTCTATATTAAACAATTCAGTTGTAGTGTAAGTACAGTTTCAATGTCAAAAACAGTTCCATTTCAAACAATTCAGTTTAGCATAAGCACACTGTTTAAATGTAAGTAGAGTTTCAATGTCAAAAACATTTCTATTTCAAGCTATTCAGTTTAGTCAAGCAGTTCTAATTCAAACAATTCAGTTTAGCATAAGTATGCAGTTAGTTCTATTTAACCCATAGATAGGGCCCTATCAGGTGCTACCTTTCTGGGCCAGAGTGGACCTGGGAGTAATGGCAATGAAGGGTGCTCTGCATTTCCCAAAGCTCCAGCATCACTGGAACCTCATCATCAGATAGACCTTTAGGAAAATATGAAATAGGATAACATTCAAAATTCAAAATTGGATAAAAGATTGAGTTTCATAAAATGAGTCAGTGTGGAAATTCCCGAAGTCTACTGAATTCAACGGAATAAATTTGTAACCTTTGAGTCATGTGACTATTATGTGGCTGACATGTTAAATCTCATGGTTCAATCTGGGGCCAAATTACAAAGTAAATATTTATTTTCATGGCGACATTTAGCAATCAACTTCAATCTTTTATTTAGCTGATAACTTGAATCTAGAAAACTTATTCAATGGTATTTTTCTTCCAAGCATAATTTACAATTTCTCAAAGCCTCAACACTATTTCTGATCATAACACACCAATAAGTCACTAAGACATTCAACAAACTTTTCTATTGGTAGAAGCACCTCCAAAACTACTTTTTGGATATTGTATGAAGCTGTGCCACTGTATTTGAAATGAATATATTTATATATAATTTTCTTCAAAACAGTCTCCTTGCAGTTTAATACACTTATTCCAATGAATTTTCTATTGGTTAAAGGGTGGTTTATAAGATTAAAAAGAATTTAGCATATATATATATATGAGTAAATCAATATTGTTTAAGACTGATTAGTAGTTGTTAGCTGAATTTAATCTGAATTTTTTACTGTATACTGTAAATATGTCATTGATATTCAGTTAAAAAATTAAGTGCTTGACAATTTTGCACAAGTCTGATCTTTTATAGAGCACATCACTCGAATCCAGAAAAATTATATGTTATTTTTCCTCTGAGCACAATTCACAGTTTCTCGAACCATTGTTACAAACCTACATTCTTTTTAGGATAGACCACTTAACCTCTTTTCTTTGTATTCCCAGAGGTACTTAGTCTTGTTCTATTTGTGTAGTATTCATTCCTGAAAGAAACTTTCTCATGAATGTATCCTTTCTTTCAATGGTCGCTCAGTCATTCCTGTAGAGATCATCTCTTGTTGATTATTACCTCCCACCTGGCTTTGCTGATTTGGTTGGGTTTCATGGCATATCAACCATTGTAGGTTATTTAATGCCAAATCCTCTTTATACATATATATCAAATATATATTTGCCCAGTCAGCTGGGGCTGTAGAATACACTGACTGCACCTTTGCAGAGGGGTAAGACCCCCCCAACGAGTGTCCTGGATATGACACTAAACAATCTGATGGTGAGGTTCTAGCAGTGCTGGAGCTTTGGGGAATGCGGAGTACCACTTCATTGCCATCGCTCCCGGGTCCACTTTGGCCCGGAGTGGTAGCACCTGATAGGGCCCTATTAGGGTTAAATAGAACTAACAGCATACTTATGCTAAAATGAAGTGTTTGACTAAACTGAATAGCTTGAAATAGAAATGTTTTTTACAATTAAACTGTACTTACATTTAAACTGCGTGCTTATGCTTAATTGAATTAAAACTGTATTTACACTTAACTGAATTATTACATATAACTGTTTGAATAGTTTGAAATGGAAATGTTTTTGACAATTAAACTGTACTTATGCTAAACTAAATTGTTTTAAATAGAACAGATTATTGACATAAAAATGGATTTGGTGTTAAATAACCTACAAAGGTTGATATGCCATAAAACCCAACAAACCAAACCAAACCAATCAAATATATATAGGATTTGTAAACACATTTTGTTGATACAGTTTTTAAAAGAGCCTAAGCTCATTCTTCTGCACCCAGTTAAATGGTTCCAAGTCTTGCTTTGTATCACAAATAATTCAATCAAATATCAATCATTTGTTTGCACACAGTTGAATGATCGAACAGTTCTATTTCAAACAATTCAATTTAGTGTAAGTCATTTGTTAGCACACAGTTTAAATGTCAAACAGTTCTATTTGACCTATAGATAGTACCCTATCAGGTGCTACCACGCCAAGCCAGGGTGGACATGGGAGTGATGGCACTCTGCGTTCCTTAAAGCTCCAGCATTACTGGAACATTAAATTGTTTAGTGTCATATCCAGGACACTCGTTGTGGGGGGGAGTCTTACCCCTCTACAGAGATGGAGTTGCTGTATTCGACAGCCCCAGCCAACATGGCTCTGGCTCACCTGAAGATCACCAATGTGAAACTCAGAGTTTTTATCCTGTCTTTATTTCTATTTTCATTGTGGAAAAATTTTGTACTATTGCTCTGCATTTGTATACATAGAGTACTCTAATGATTAAAAATACTTTTAACATTAATTTTCTATTTAGTATAACCATAACCCAATAATAACAGCACATCATAGTGAGATTTTTGTGAGAGCAATCCATTTAAAACACTCTTAGAGAACAAATCAATTTCAGGTAATGATTAA
The DNA here is from genome assembly GCA_963585895.1 of Sepioteuthis lessoniana. Lineage (NCBI taxonomy): Eukaryota > Metazoa > Mollusca > Cephalopoda > Myopsida > Loliginidae > Sepioteuthis > Sepioteuthis lessoniana. Next base: position 12,929,395 of record OY757937.1, read on the forward strand.
ACTCGTTTCAGTAGTGATGGTGGAGATGAACTTAGCATAACGGTTATATTTGTAGGAGATGGAATTGATATTCTGAGTTCAAATCCTTGATGAGGCTGACTGAATTTCACTTCAGGCAAAGACATGAATCCATCAGTTCTCTCCTATCTATAGGTTAAGTAGTAAGGCAGTTTGGGTTATTTAGCCTTGGTTAGGCAACCAGTCTAGAAGAAGGGAAACTCTGAATCCAAACCAACTGTATTCCATTTTGAATTGAACTTGTGTCACATCTTCCCCATAGCTGAGGTGTTAGGTGAATAAATATCGTAGTAAATTTGTGTAATGGAAATAATCTCTAATACATGTCCTGGAAACTTTTGATGATGTTCGGCCATAAAAGTATGACTTCTGGGGATTCTTGAATTTATCAAACTCTATATCAATTCTCGAAACCCATAATGATAGATTAATAATTTTGACAAACTGATCTATTTAACCTAGAGATGGGATCCTGACAGGTACTACCATTCTGGGTCAGATTGGACCTAGTAGTTTGGTTGGCTTGATTTTATGACACATCAACCATTGTCGGTTATTTATTGCCGAAGCCATTCTTATACATATAAACAGTTCTATTTCAAACTATTCAGTTTAGCATAAGGGCACAATCTAAATGTCAAAAACAGTTCTATTTCAAACAATTCAGTTTTACATAAGTACATACTTTAGCTCTATTTGACCCATTGATAGTGTACTAGCAGGTGCTACCACTCCGGGTTAGAGTGGACCTGGGGCTGATAGCAATGAAGGGGTATTCCGCTTTCCCCAAAGCTCCAGCATTACAGAATTGTTTAATGTCATATCCAGGACACTTGTTGGGGAAGTTTTACCCCTCTGCAGTGTGTATTCTGTAGCCACAGCCCACTGGGCCAGAACCTGGAAGAAATAACTATGAAGTAGTACTTCATTTTCCTCACAGATCTAGAATCAGTCTCACCACCAGATACAATTTTGTCATAAGGCAGTGGATGAGGGTCATAAGAGGTGCTCATGGTGTAATGGTTATCGTCACAAGAAATGGACACGGCAACTCGAGGTCAAATCCTGGATGAGACTGATTGCATTTCACATGGCACTAATACCCTTGGGAAAGGTATGAATCCAATTATTCTCCCTCCAGCTATGGGTAAATAGTAGGGCAGACTAGGTTCTTCAGCCTTGGTGAGGTAACTAGTCTAGGAGAAGGAAAACTCTGAATTAAAACCTGTTAAACTCCGCTTAAAAATTGACCTTGTGTCATATCCAGCCCGAGCGGAGGGGTTGGTAAATAGGATTACTCAACAGGATAGATATATGTTAGCGATCTTCTTTTTACGCACATGGATGTGTGCTTAGTATACTGGTTATCATTGTAGAAAGTGAAATCAGTGATCTATGTGAAAATCTTGGAAGAAGCTATTTGTGTTTCATTTCATGCTATTCCTTCAACTATGAGTAAATAATAGGGCAGAATGAGTTCTTTAGCCTTGGTAAACCAACCTGTCTAAAAGAAGGAAAACTGAATGGTATCCTGGTCAAAGTTGTTTCACTTCATGCTAATGCTCTTGAGAAAAGTTTGAATCCTGCACAAGTCTGTTCACATTTCACATAGCGATAATACTTTTGGAAAAGGTATGAATCCAACTAGTCTCCCTCCAGCTATGAGTAAAATAGTAGGGAAGACTGAGCTCTTTAAACTTGGTATGACAACCAGTCCAGGAAGAGGAAAACTCTGAATTCAAACCTGTTAAACTTCGCATAAAAATTGACTATTGTGGCATCCTGCCCAAGTGGAGGGGTTTGTAAATACATACATACACACACACACACACACACACACACACACACACACATATATATATGTATATATACAAGGATCATTAAATAAGTTTCCAGACTTTTTTCGTATGGGCACTTTTATTGATAGTACACACATGAAACTCTACTCCTCTTCGAAGTAATCTCCTCTGGCTGCAATGCACTTGTTGGACTGTTCCAACAACTTCTGGAAGGCCCCATCGAAGTCCTCTTGTGTGAGTGTGTCAATGACCTTCATCATAGCCTCTTTCATCTTCTCAATTGTCTAATAATGACAGCCTCTGAACTTAGGGAATAACCAAAAGTCACAGGGAGCAAGGTCTGGACTATAGGGAGGCTAAGGAACTGTCTTGATGCCCATCTTGGTCAAATAGTCTGTGATAAGGATGGAATTGTAGACTGGTGCATTGTCCTAGTGGAAATACCACTGAACAGATTTAAAGAGTGATGGCCTCTTCCAACAGAATCTCTTCCTGAACTCCCTTAAAACCTCAACATAGTAACCGTAACCCTAACTCTTTGGCCAATCAACTCTGGTCTATTGACTTCCTTACTCGTCCCACACCTCTCATCATCCCTCACAGACTCCTTGCCTTCCTTTAATCTCTTATGCCACTCAAAAACTGATGCTCAATTCATGCAAGATGGTTGGAAAGCAGTCTGGAGCATTCCATACATTTCTGTGGCATTTTTTCCAAGTTTAAAACAGAATTTTATTGCATATCATTCTTCTAAAGTGTCCTCACATCCAGATTGCATTTTTGAAATTGACCAGCTGTGATAATCAGGCTTTAGTAGGGTGTATTTGAATTCCTGCTGTATCTGTTCATTTGAAGCTGAAATCATAAAATTGGTCAGTCATCTCATAAGATATATAGCAATAAGATACTGAATTTTCAAGAGTCTACGACAATTTTAAATGCCTGTGCATAAAAGTCTGGAAACTTATTGAAAGCACCACATACATTTTAAAATAAGAAGGTAAAAAATCTGTATTTTTCTAAGATTCTTATTATGTTTGTATATAACCATAACTAAACCAAACTAGCAAATCACAGCAAGAATTTTCTTAGAGCAATATATTTAAAATGCTCTGGAAGAATAAAGCAATTTTCAGTCCAATTTGCAACTGAGTGATAATTTTATAACACTGTAAGTCCTTTTTTAAGCTGCATTTTCAGTATAACAGATAACAATGAAATGTTAATTAGAAACCTTCATTCTGTGTAATGGCCCAGTCAGCTGTAGAATTCACCGACTGCATCTCCGCAGGGGAGTAAGACTCCCCCACCAAATGTCCTGAATATGACACTAAACAATCTGATGGTGAGGTTCCAATAATGCAAGAACTTTGGGGAATGCAAAGTACCCCTTCATTACCATCACTTCCAGGTCCACTCTGGCCCAGAATGGTAGCACCTGATAGGGTCCCATCTATGCTAAACTGAATTGTTTGAAATAGAACTGTTCATATGTATAAAAATGGATTTGGCATTAAATAACCTGCAATGGTTGATATGCCTTAAAACCAAACCATTCTGTGTGAATATTATCATGGACTGCTGAAACAACAAAAATCTAACAGGTTCATGGGTAGTCTGATGACCTATATAAAGCAGTGAGTGTTTTGACCTTCATTGAAAGAGCCACAAACATTGTGTGCAGAGTAACCATATTGTTATAGGAGTCAGCTTGCTTTAATAGCAGCCATTTGCAATTAATCAGATAGAGGGAACCATTTGGTTGAACAACAAACTCTCAGTACAACATCTGGCAATGAAGACACCAATTAATTAAGTATTAATTGGAATATTCACAAGTAATTAAATAGTCAAGCTGCAACAGAAGTTCAAAACATCTAAAAAAACAAAATCAACAAACATAAACAGAATGGTCCTTTCTTATCTGTCGTTTTAATTAACCCCAGAAATAAAGAATTCATAATTTTTACTTAATAATGAATCCCAAAGTACAAGGGTAGTGATACAGGTGATTCAGATCGGCCAAAAAGAGGCTGTCAACAAGAGAAATTCAAAGATAGAACTTAACTTATTTTTCAAATGGTTTGGTAAAGAGCTCTCAAATTTGGTATGTATATCTAATAAACTGAAAGGATGGTATTTTGTTCCTTGTGAGAAAGTTTTCTCTTATCGAGAGGAGGTCTTTAGCAATAAACAATAATTAGTATGAAGCTATGTTGCTAAAAGACGTAATTCATTTTTAGAGATTTTTAATTGTTAAACCAGAAAATAATGAACTTACTAGAAACAATTATTCACATTTAATTAAAAATTATGAATTAGAATTGTAGGCAATTCTTAAATCTTAAACTATAAAATAATAGCATGGCATTATAGCTTATATAAGACAAACAATTCAGATAAAATAAAAATGTTTAAATTGATAAATCTTTTAAATGTCACCCAATTAAATTAAATTAAAAAGTGTTTCTCTAAAAACTCTGAAATTTTTCATAGAACACCATGAACTTTATGACATAAAAATATATAAATATAAACATTTCATTTTATTCTTTAGTGGATTTATTGTTTATAGCACTAATTAGCGTTTTTAAGTGTCCAGTGTAAATTTTTAATTGACAAGATTGTAAATAGACAATCTTTAGAAAAATGAAATAAGTAAAAAGGAATTTTTGACATTTCTCTGTTAGTCTCAGTATCTTTGATCCAATTATTGACTTCTTAACAGGGATAGAGTTGCCTTTTAGTTAGTTAATAATAATTGTTAATATTACAACTTCTTGTTTATTGTTATCGAAAATTATTAAGTTTTGTTAATCTGGTACACAAACCATAGATTTTTTACCATACTTGCTGTTACTAAGTAGTCCCCCATCTCAGAAATATACATGCTCATCATAGCTCAATTTTGGTAATCTGACTGGGACTAGTGCTTTCAGTATGACTTGACTGTAAGTCCTTCGTGATTTATTGTTACGCACTGCTTAACAATAGACAAGTTGAAATTATAGCCATTCTTATAAGTTTGTTATTGCTAGAGAGAAGGATTGTTTTTCTTTGATATCTAAAAGTTTAGGTAAAGAAACCTTTATAGACTTTTTTCTAATAAAAGAGTGTCCTGGGTACAGCACTAAACTGCATCCGGTGGAGAAGCCCTAGTTCTTGAGTTTTGGGAAGTGTAGAGTACCTCTTCATGATCATTATTCCCAGGTCCACTCTACCTGGAATGGCAGTATGTATTTACCAGCCTCTTCACGTGAGCAGGATATGACACAAGGTCAGTTTTTTAAGCAGATTTAACAGAATTGTTCCTTCACATGAGTTTAACAGGAGTTTTCCTTCTCCTAGACTGGTTGCTATATCAGTTTTAAAGAGCCCAGTCTGCCAAACTATTTATCCTTAGTTAGAGAGAAAATAGTTGTAGACCTCTATGCGAAATGGAAAGATGCTTTGTCCAGGATTTGATTCATTACACCACGAGTGTAGTACCCATTTTATTTGTTTGCACACAGTTTATATGGTTTTATGTATTCGAATCCAATACTAATAATTTTCAAACAGCTCTGATAGGACTCTAACAGGTACTACCGCTCTAGGTCAGAGTGGACCTGGGAGTAATGGCAGAATAAAAAAGTAATCCACATTCTTTAGAGCACCACCAGATTCAGTTTACTGTCATACATGGGATACTCTTTATTTTGTGTGTGGGAGTATTACCCCTCTACAGAGGATACAATCAGTGTATTGCTGAACAGAGTGGATATATATTAGCACTTTTCTCTTTATGCACATATATATGAGTGTGTGTGTGTGTGTGTGTTAAAATCTTAAAGTCCAGTTTAAATTGTTAATAAAAATAAATCAAAACAGGATATCATATATAAAAACTTTCTTTGTTTTATTGTCAGTTTAATGTGGTGTTTCCAATTTGCATAGTATGCTTCTAATTCAAAACAAATTCTATTTATATTCATGTCCTGTAACACCAAATCGAGCTGCAACAGTTGTGGATGTTGCTTGTAAAATATAATACCCTAAATAACTTACAATTTTTATTCTATTTCATCAACCTGGAGCTAATGAAGTTAGTTATATTGGTTAACGTGTCTGCATCTTTTTATCAATTCAGATATCCTATTCAACAGATAATCTTGCTCTTCCTTGGTCCAGACTCATATTCTCCTGTCTTGTTTATCTTCAATTTGATTAGTAGGTAGAATGTTTGCCAGTGGTCCATAAGACCGGGGTTCAATCTCCGGTAGAGTCATGCCAAAGACTCAAAAAATGGTACTTAATGCCTCCTTGCTTAACACAGTATTATAAGGTACTCTTCAAGGCTAAGTGGAACAATCCAGGGACAGGAGTGGCACCCGAATCTACACTTCGGTGTTGTAGATACTGAAACAGAAGCCTTTGGGTTGCCTTTGACTACAGTTGGCCGACTTATACTGAGATAATGTACTATGAGCATAGCATCATTTTTTAAAAGAAATCTCATGATTGTAAAATTTGCATTTCCATGGCCTTTCTGTAGCTCCTATATAAGTCAAGTTGGGTCAATTTTTAGTTTTTACGGTTACTTGACCAGTAATATTTTCTGTCAAGCATTCCCCATTGACTTGACTATAAGTGGTTTTGTTACTGCTATAACTTATATTGCTATTGCTATCTTTAAAAGGAGGCACTGAAAAATTCTTATCCTGACCAAGGATGATTCACTTTTTTTTTAAGAATAGTTGATTGGTTAGTTCATTGGTTTTAGAGCATGTCAACCCTTGTTGGTTTATTTAATGGCAATTTTTTTCCAAAATATTATATGGTCTCTAGTAATTAATGATAATCATTTGTAAGCAATTATAGCTTTGGAGGTGCCCGTGGTGTAATGGTTATCGTCGTAGGAAATGAACACGCCGACACGAATTCAAATCCTGGAGGAGACTGATTGCATTTCACATAGCACTAATACCCTTGGGAAAGGTATGAATCTAATTATTCTCCCTCCAGCTATGGGTAAATAGTAGGGCAGACTAGGTTCTTCAGCCTTGGTGAGGCAACTAGTCTGGGAGAAGGAAAACTCTGAACTCAAACTGTTAAACTTCGCTTAAAAATTGACCTTGTGTCATATCCAGCCCGAGCGGAGGGGTTGGTAAATATGAATTATAGCTTCAAGTAACTATTCTTCATCATCATGTCGCACTATCAGCACGGATCTCCCTGACCCTCTCTCGCCATCCCTCCCTGTCATCCATTGCTTTTGGCAGGTCTTCCGGGCTACATCCAGTATCAGCATAGAGCTGCTGTATGTATGTTCGAGCTGGATGTCCTGCTTTTACTCATCCCTGTGAAGGGGTCCACAGGAGTACATCACTTACGAGCCCGTCCCTACTTCTCCAGCAGTGTCCCCCATGTCTGGTTCGTCTAATTTTGATAGTTTTCCTGACGGGTGGTAGGTGGCCATATAGTTGCTGTTTTGTGGGGTGCTGTCTTGTTCAATATTGATCGCAGCATTCTCGAGTAATTGCCGTCAAGTTTTTTCTCCATACGTTTTGTTAGCGTCCACGTGGTGCATCCATATAGTAGTATCAATACTACCGCTGCTTGGAAGAAACTGTGCTTCATTTTATCGGTCAGGTCTAACTTCCATACAACTGATAGCCTATCGATAGCTGCCCATGCCTTTGCTTGTGGTGTGTCGATGTCTGTCTTGGTTGATAAGACACTGCTCCCTAAGTAGGTGAACTTGTCAACTAATTTCAGAGCGCTACTGTTTAGTGTGAAGATGTCGCCTGTTTGACTGAAGCACATATATTCCGTCTTAATACCAATAATTTGCACTGGTATATGGTTTCAAGTATTCCTGTCTAATACAAATAATATATATGAAATTATATAGTTTCAAGTAATTATCCCAATTTAGTAATATGGTTTCCATTATTCCTATCTAATACAAATAATTTTCAAACATCTATTTGACTCATAGATAGGAGCCTAACAGGTACTAGCACTTTGGTTTGGTTTGGTTTTATGGCATCTCAACCATTGTAGGTTATCTAATGCCAAATCCTCTTTATACATATATATTAAACATATAGGATTTGTTTTGGTTGGGTTTTATGGCATCTCAACCATTGTAGGTTATTTAATGCCAAATCCTCTTTATACATATATATTCAATATATAGGATTTGTTTTGGTTGGGTTTTATGGCATGTCAACCATTGTAGGTTATTTAATGCCAAATCCTCTTTATACATATATATTCAATATATAGGATTTTTTTTGGTTTGGTTTTATGGCATTTCAACCATTGTAGGTTATTTAATGCCAAATCCTCTTTATACATATATATTCAATATATGTATGATTTCTAAACACATTTTCTGGATAACATTTTTAAATGAGCCTGAGCTCATTTTTTTGTACACAGTTAAATGGTTTTCAGTATTGCTATCTAATATGAATGATTCTATTTACTATAAATCATTTTTGAACACAGTTAAGTGGTTTCAAGTATTGCTATGTAACACTAACAATTTAACATCAGTCATTTGTTTGCACACATTTGAATTGATATACATGATATATAAGAGATTAGTTTGTTGGTAATTTCATTTTTTATCAGACTAGAACTAATTTTCTGCATACTAGTATTGCTATTGTTTCTACACAGTTGAATGTTTTCAATTATAGCTATCAAACACTAATAATTCTATTCAACTTTACTCATTTATTTACACACAGTTAAATGATCAAACAGTTCTATTTGACCCATAAATAAGACCCTTTCAAGTGCTACCACTCAGGACTAGAGTGGACCTGGGAGTGATGGCAATGAAAGAGTACTCTGTATTCCCTAAAGCTGCAACATTACTGGAGCTTCATCATCGGATTGTTTAGTGTCATATCCAGGACACTTGTAGGGGGAGTCTTACCCCTCTGCAGAGCAGCAGTCAGTGTATTCTACAGCCCCAGCCAACTGGGTTTACCACTTTGGGTCAGGGTAGATCTGGGAGCAATAATAATGTAGGAGAGATTTCACACTCACCAGAGCACCAGATCTTGAGTCTCACAACCAGATGCAGTTTATTAATATCAAACCCAAGACATTTTTAGAATGGTTGAAAAAAACTTAAGGAATTAAGCCCTTCTGGCTTAAACCGAGGGATGAATATATGTAACATTATGTATATTTTGTGGCACTAGATCATTCCATTCTTGGTTAGGCTGAGAATTTTTTACCACACCTTTGTAATTAGGCAGATTTTAATTGCTGTAATATAATACAATAGTATATATATATATCATTCAGACCTCTGCTCCCACAATTTGACTCATAGATGGGATCCTAACAGGTAAAACTATTTCAGGTCAGAGAGAACCTGAGAATAATGGCAATGAAGGGGTAGTCCATATTCCCCAAAGCTCAAGGACTAGAGCTTCACCACCAGATGCAGTTCATTATTATATCCAGAACACTGGTTCTATTTGATTCATACATGAAATCCTAACAGGTACTACCACTCTGGGTCAGAGTGGATCTGGGAGTAATGGCAATGAAGGAGTACTCTGCATTCCCCAAAGCTCCTGAATTGGTATCTCATCATCAGATGCAGTTTAGTGTCATATCCAAGACACTCATTGTGGGGGAGGAGTGAGTCTTACTCCTCAGCAGAGATGCAGTCGGCATATTCTACAACCCCAGATGACTGGGCTGAGAAGTATATTGGTTTGAGTGAAGAAAGAGAAAGGAAAGAGGAGAACAGTTAGTGATGAAGAAACTGTAAATTGAAAATAGCATATTTGGGAAAAGATCAGGAAAGAGGTGGACCTGGATAGCCCTTAATGTTTAGTACTGAAATGAGATTGACTATATCCTGATCAATAAGCCGTGTATATGACAGGATACCTCAGTCATTGCACTATCTAACACTGACAGCAATCATCACTTACTAATGACAAGGATTGTCATTGATGAGACTAGAGAGAAGAAAGCACTGTATATCTCCAATACATACAAGGATCATTAAATAAGTTTCCAGACTTTTTTCGTATGGGCACCTTTATTGATAGTACACACATGAAACTCTACTCCTCCTTGAAGTAATCTCCTCTGGCTGCAATGCACTTGTTGTACCGTTCCAACAACTTCTGCAAGGCCCCATGGAAGTCCTCTTCTGTGAGCGTGTCAATAACCTTCATCATAGCCTCTTTCATCTCCTCAATTGTCTCATAACAACAGCCTCTGAGCTTAGGGAATAACCAAAAGTCACAGGGAGCAAGGTCTGGACTATAGGGAGGCTGAGGAACTGTCTTGATGCCCATCTTGGTCAAATAGTCTGTGACAAGGAAGGAGTTGTGGACTGGTGCATTGTCCTGGTAGAAATGCCACTGACCTGATTTGAAGAGTGCTGGCCTCTTCCGATGGAATCTCTTCCTGAACTCCCTTAAAACCTCAACATAGTAACCCTAACCCTAACCCTTTTGCCAATCAACTCTGGTCTATTGACTTCCTTACTCCTCCCACACCTCTCATCATCCCTCACAGACTCCTTGCCTTCCTTTAATCTCTTATGCCACTCAAAAACTGATGCTCAATTCATGCAAGATGGTTGGAAAGCAGTCTGAAGCATTCCATACATTTTTGTGGCATTTTTTCCAAGTTTAAAACAGAATTTTATTGCATATCATTCTTCTAAAGTGTCCTCACATCCAGATTGCATTTTTGAAATTGACCAGCTGTGATAATCAGGCATTTGTAGGGTGTATTCGAACTCCTGCTGTAGCTGTTCATTTGAAGCTGAAATCATAAAAATTGGTCAGTCATTTCATAAGATATATAGCAATAAGATACTGAATTTTCAAGAGTCTACAACAATTTTAAATGCCTGTACAATAAAAGTCTGAAAACTTATTGAAGGCACCACATATATATATGTATATCTACATATTACAATAAATTTGGAAAGAAAATCAGTTGATATCCTTATCATTTCATCTATATTTTTGGACAAGCATTATGTAAAGTTCTACAACCACCAGTGCCTCATTGGCAGAGGTGTGGTTTGGTTTCTTTTGTTTAATGGCATATCAACCTATGTAGGTTATTTAATGCCAAAGCCATCCTTCTAGAAGAACAGTAGTGGGAGGATATGGGGGTTCATACAACAGAGGTATGTGGGCATTTGATAGACGATGTGAATTTAGAGGTCAGCTTGATTAAAACAAGCCACAGAAAGTTTGCATTTGGAGTTCTGGCAGTTGGATTTCTTAAGTACTACAAAGACTATGTGTATTTTGTGGTTTCATGTTTTAGAAGGCTTGTTTTTGGGGTTTTAATATTTTTCTTTAAAGATGCAGCCAGTTTTCTTTTCCTGATTAAGTATTTCCCTATCAAACATGGTTTGCAAACTCACAGAGATGGCCAGCTCGAATTATTAAAAGATCAACAGATATGTGCATCAAATTGTAATTTGTGTGTCTGTTCTTTTTGTCAATGAGATCAAGTGACAACCTTGTCATCTCAATCTTTTCAAGAGACCTGCAACATTACACAAATATCTTTATCTATGTTCTTTTCAATACAGTGTCTTCGACAATATATCTTTCAGGCTTCTCAGGTGAAAGACTTCCCGATACAACTTCATCCGAGAAGTCTTTGTCCTAGGTCTTCTTCTTACTGGCAGTAAATCAGATAGTGTTTTAAGATAATTCTTGGATGGTAATGAAGGCAGTGAAAGCAAAGACAGTTCTGCAGCAGCTGATGAGATATTTCATTAATGAGTTGTTATCATCAAACAATTAAAAATATGTTTGAATGTATATATTTTTGATTGCCTGATGATTTTTATTTTGATGTGAAGTTTTTCTTTTTTGAGGAAAGTTGTTGAATGTCCCTTCTATGATAGATGATTTCTTAGTGTTCAAGAATAAACTTGAGAGATGTTATTCATTTATGTGTGAAGTGAAGTGGCTTAGTCCCAAAAGGATATGTTTTGATCATTGTATGATCAACTGGTCTTCTACTACATATAGTAAACACACAGGGGAAAGAAAGAATGAGAACATGCCAAGCATCTGCAGCATCAATCTGTGGTGGCTCTCAGTTTGCCTCCCAAAAATTGAATCCTTGGTCACATAACTGCTCACTATTATATTCCCTGTTGTAGACTGTGATCTTCAAAGACTTACACTTGATGATGAAAAGGATCATAAAATATGATGAGATTTGACTTAGTGTAAAATGCATAAAAACACGTTTAATCCAATCCCTCAAAGACAAGAAGAAAGTGAGGGAGAAAAAAATATATCCGATCATGCATCATTTCTTTGTTTATTCTGTGAGATTTGCTCTCTTGTTTGCTAATGTCTTTAACTGGATGGCATCGTCAAAGAAGTATATAAAAAGAGCATGCTAAAGTCTCACTCTCTTTTTACTTGTGGCATGTCTTGAAACTATCTAGTCTTCTTGGACTGGGACATTTTTGTCCCCGACAAACCATGTGTCACATTGAACATGACACAACATGCAAATCTTTTCACAAAACTTCCTTTTGTGGATATTAATAAAAATAAAATATAAAATGAAATAAATTCAAAAAGGTAGCAATTTCCAGAAACTTCTGATAGGAAGTGAAATCCCTGCATGCCGGAAAAACAGATTTACTGGCACCAAGAAGAAACCCTATCTCACTTCAGCTTTAGCCTTGACACTGAATAGACTTCCTCATTGTAGGTGCTAGCATGCAGCACATGCGTCTGCCCAAGTCTCATACTTGGCATTAGACCATGTCTCCTGCTAGCAACAGCCTCTACTGAAAACACCAACTGGACATTACCATAAACCTCAGCTTCATAAACCCACCAAAAATGACAAATATTTTTCAATGTCTTGTTTGAGAGATGCAACTATTTTCAAATTGTCCAGGAAGACATTTCCTTGTCTCAGAGTAGCTGTATTAAACTCAAAAATAACATTGCAATTTAAAAAGGTATCTTTATCTCTGTTCTTCTTTCCTTCCTTCTTTCAGTAATTCTTTTTGCAGCCTTCTACAGATAAAGAAGACATCAACAAGTTAAATGGGGTAGAAAACAACAAATGGAGTCATTTACTACAACAACCAACAATCTATGAAACAAAACCAAATCTTTCCTTCCCCATAAATTTCTCTTATAATTTACATACACGTACGTACACTAAGGACATTTCTTTATACACCCTTTTCATTGCTCATTACATTCAGTATTGCTTTTTCAGACAATAAAATGTGTTCTTAATCTGAGATGATTGTTCTTGCATTTCTTCTGTACAAGGAAACAATATACAATTGCAATTCCTCTAGGTCACCAATCACATCATACACTCAACAGCTGACTCACATCATATTTATAAACACTTTTACATTGAGTTGATCTGAAACAGAATCTTTCAAGACAAACAATTTTATTTTATCTTTACTTTCTTGCAAAGAAACAAAGATGGAGCTCATCAAGAAGCTATCCTTTATTTAATATTAGTGAGAAGAATTCACTGTTGCAGTTTCAGTACAATTAAATCTACAAATAACAAGATACTTTTTCTTTTTTATTCTTTCAGTTTATAATTTCATTAAAAACTGAAAAAGAAAGAAAGTAAAGAAGCATTTTTTGAAAACATATGAAATATCTGTCACAAAGGTGAACAATTTCCAACAATACAGGATAAAAAAAAAGAAAGAAAAGTAAAAAAAACTTTACTTCTGACAATAACAATGAATTAAAAGAACTTGAGAGAGAATAAAGGAAAAAAAACAAACTGTGATGCCAAAAGCAAATAACAAAATACATTACCATAATATCAAGAAAGAAAAATGTTTTTTTCCTTTTAAATATTTAAGATTTCTGTCAGACTTTAAACTTCTGAACTCTTTAAGCAACTATTTAAATTTGTTTTTAAGCAGTTTTAAGATAGGAATAAAAAAAAAACACAAAAAAACAATAACATTACAAATGTTTAAGGAATTATTTTACTCTCCTAGTTTTTTTAATGATAGCTGTTTCTGCAGAATAATTAAAAATTTTATGTAAAGAAAGCATCTTATTTAAGTAGTTTTAAGAATTTTTAATCTATTTTGAAAAGAATTTTATTTTTTAAAGTATAAAAATAATAATACTAACATGTATCTCTTTTCCTACTTAGTTCAAGGACCTAAATAATTTTTCATTTAAATCTCTAATTGGATTGGTTGTCTAAATGTCTTCAATCTAAAATGATTGTGTATAGTACATACTACTTAATTAAATGATGAAGGAAAAAATTATATCAATCATTTTCAGCCTTTAAAAAAGTCTGTATAGTTAACCCCCCCCCAAAAAAAAAAAAAACAAAGAGAAAAAGTCATAAATCAATATTTAAAGAATCTGAAATTCTAAAATATTAATGAAATTTTTTCTTGAAGCTTTTGCCAAAGAAAACTTCTGGAACAAAATAAAACAAATTTACAAGGGAAATAACTTCAAAGCAGAGTTATTTCCCTTGTATAGTTAACTAGTGGTTGGGAAAAATAGTTTTCTTTTTAATTCTTTCAATAAATGGATTTCTAACTTTCTACTTTATATATATATATATATATATATATATATATATATATATATATATATAAAAGATTTATTCTTTTAAGTTATAATAAGCACCGCATTAAAATGAATTAAATCTTTCATCTAAATGATATTTAAATTCTTGCAATTCATAAACATCTATGCCCAACATTTTTGATATTTACTCAACTTCCTATTCAACTATGTAAATTATTTTGATGAATAATTTCCTGACTCATGAAGTTTTCAGTTTATCAATACAACTATATAACTTTACCAATAATTTAGTTATGCAATTGTGTTTGTATTTTGAAAAAATAACTCTTATAATGAAAGCCAGACATGCCTTTTAGTTTAAAAAAAGAAAAAAAAGTGGGCTCAGAATAGTCCAAAATTATCAAACGACCCAGACAGTACAGAACAACCTTGGCCATCAAGAATTAAAAAAAAATACTGTTACAATGTAGATATAAACCCATTCTCAACATTTTAATTTAAGCTTTAAAAAAGATAGTTTAAGAGAAAGTAGGTGTAGTAGTTAAAATAAAACACTAAGAAACAGTGATGCTTCACATGAACACATATATGATAAATGATTGGCACTAGAAAAAACATGGTGTCTGACAACATAAAGAAATTTTACT
This sequence comes from Sepioteuthis lessoniana, assembly GCA_963585895.1. Taxonomy (NCBI): domain Eukaryota; kingdom Metazoa; phylum Mollusca; class Cephalopoda; order Myopsida; family Loliginidae; genus Sepioteuthis; species Sepioteuthis lessoniana. The sequence continues at coordinate 12,944,428 of OY757937.1, forward strand.
AATTAGGCAGCTTGCTTAGTAGACATATATGAATGCAGCAGAAATAATTTTGTTTTGTTACTAAGTTTAGGTGGGTAAATCACATGGTTCAAGTTGCATACACAAAAGAAGAATGTAAAAATGCAAAGTTTTTATCAAGATTAATGTAGAAAGGTTGTCGCTTTAAAAGCATCATAAATATACATTATATTTTTTCTTTTTTTAAAAATTAGTATATATTAGTATATATTAGGTAGTGTAATAACATGAGTTGTGTAGATAAAGTCACTTGACAAAAGAATTACTAAGATTAAAAAAAAATGCAAAAATATTTAAAAACAAAACAAAAAAACAACAACCCAAAAACCAATCACATAAAAAGGAAGAAAGAAATTTTTTTTAAGGTTTTACTGAAAGAGTAAAATCTTTAAGGGATAAATATTTGGTGTTTTGAAATATGAAGATAACCCCAAATTAAATGCTTGTGGGTGATTAAGATTTGAGTAACAAAAAAGGGAGGTGGACATTTTAGCTGTTAGTTTGATATCAATTCACATCAAGATCAGAAGAATTATGAAAGAAAATGACTTTTTCTGCCAAAAATAAACATTAAAAAAAGTTTTTAAATTAAAAAAAAAAGAATACAGATATGACCTGAAATGCAGCATGCATCTTTATCTCTTTAAAAATGCTTGGAAATAGGAAAAGGGGAAAAGGAGAGATATGGTTTATATGTCGGAATACATCCATTATTTTTTTACTTAAGTTTGTATATCCATTTTTTTTAGATTTTTAGCAGAGAAAAATTCTTTCTTTCAGAATAATCAAATGATGGTGTAAATGAACACTAAAATATCAACTAAATCACCCTCTAGTAAGTGTTTGTTAATCAAATACTGACTACCAACATACATATTATCTAAAATTACTTCCATATTCTCTTTATCTACAGTACTGCCCATAAATAACTTCACCCCTAACAAGTTTTTAATAAACATTTCATTTTCTTTTAAGAAAAACATACCAGGGTTTATCTCTTGTAGAACATTACACAATCAAAATGGTTATTATCTGGAATTATCAATTACCAAACTCTATAGTGTTGAAATTCTGGAACCAAAATAAAAAATGCAACACGTCTGTAACCAAAAATAAAATACCCTGTGTACACACACACACACACACATATATATATATATATATATATATATATATATATAAGAGTTGTACTTATTTCTGAACTGCTACATATTTCTAATTTTGATTACAGAGTTTCAATACAGTAGAGTTTGGTAATAAATGATACTCAATAATATCCATTTTGATTGTATAATGTTCCACTGGAAATAATAAAATCCTGGTACCTTGGTTAAGGAGAAAATTAACTTTTTATAAAAGAAATTGTTTGGGATCTACTTTTTTATGGGTGATACTGTCACTTGCCTGGACAAGATTTTAGTAAAGTGATTTTTTTCATAGTTTGAGTAATTAGAAAATAATTATATTCAACTCTTAATTAAAAAAAACAAAAAACAAATAAAAAAAAAAAAGAAACCCAGAACAAATCAAAACATTTTTTCAATGTTTTGCCTGTGTCAAGTAATTGCGAAATTATATAGAAGAAGAAAAAACAACCCTGTATATTTAGGGTCATAGTTAGGGCTATGGTGAGTTGAGGATAAATCAAACATTGATTCAGATGTCCTGGCCTTGTCACTTTTGTTGCCATGACGTCATCCTCATCTTTTTACTGCTTCTCACATGTGCTTACGGCGGTGTCCCATCACGTCCAGTCGGTCTGAAAAAAAAACAAACAAGTGAAATAAGGTTTTTATCTGAATTTCTGAGATAAGGTGTTGTTAGTATTATACATTGATTCAATCAGACCAGTTTCATCATCTTTGTTGTTTTTCCTGCACTTTAAGTCAAATCTTGCTGTGATTCATAACCCACAGTTTAAAGATTGTCAGTAGGCTGCATGAGGTCACTGACTGTCTGCTGTGTTGATCTAGTGGTGACCAGGTTATGTGACCCAAAACTTTACTTTTTGGGCCAGTTGAAAGGCACAACAAATTGATTCAAGAAAAGCTTTTGTGATTAAACTGAAAGCACAAATAATGCCTCAAATTCTATATTCACCTGTTCTTCTTGCATTCTCATGATCGGCTACCACAACAGTAGTTTCCTTACTCCTTGCAACAGTTTGACACAGTGATTTTAATATATTTTATGATTCATAACCTTTCTTATAAAAAAAGTTTAAGTTGTGAGTAGGCAGCACAAAGTCACCAACTACCTGCTACATGGATGTAGTGGTGTCTGGTCATGTGACCAAGGATTATATTTTTTGAATCAATAAGAAAGCACTACAGACTGATACAGGAAATGTTTCAGTGATCCCACTGAAAGCATAAATAATGCCTTGAACTTGATATTTGCCAGTTCTTCGAGCAGTTTCACACTCATGTATCACATTCATTAGTTTCCCACAAGGCACAGATCATGGTTTTAATATATCTCATCAGGACCAAGCTACTTCTCATACACACAATCAACTGTTCACGACAATTAAGTTTATAGTTGAATGCTAAGAACCTATTTATCACAAAAATCAACATTCAACAATTTTATAAGTAAATTCTGTTCTCCCACCAAAAAAACAACAACAACAACAAAAACTCTTGTATATTTCAATATATAAACTACATCCGTTTAGTTAATTCATTTATTTCTTTACTGTTTCTTCAATCCCTTGTTTGACTGGTAAGTAGAACAACTAAAGTTTTCTTTTTGTCAGTGTCTTCTCTCGTCTTACTTGCTTGGTAATCTTCCAGGAATGTCAAAATGAACAGGAATGGATGAATAGGAATATGCTGTTATCATTTCTGTTTGTAATATCTAAAAAATTTCAGAACTCAGAGTTTTCAATTCATCATTATTATCTGTCAGCTGGTCTGAATGAATCAACCAATCTGATTGTTTAGGAAGTAACGTAATTTTGAAGACAATACACAAGAATTTTCAGTTATAGTAAAAATTTAAATTGTCATGAACATGATTATTATCAATGGCAAAAATCCACAATTGAACAAATTTTTTCTTCTTTGCTGAAAGAATCTTGGAGGAAAAAACATCAACATCTAAAGCAGATTTAGAGGGATTTGGTTTGGTTTGGTTTTATGGCATATCAACCTTTGTAGGTTATTTAATGCTAGATCCATTATTATACAAATAATCAGTTCTATTTCAAACAATTTAGTTTAGAATGAGTACATAATTTAATTGTCAAAATCATTTCTATTTAAAGCTATTCAGTTTAGTTAAAAAATTCTAATTCAGTTTAGTATCAGTGTAATTTTTGATCACACACAGTTAAATGTCAAAACAGTTCTTTTTTGAATAATTCAATTTAACGTAATATAGTTTTAATGTCAAAAACAGTTCTATTTCAGACAATCAAGTTTAGCATAAGTACGCAGTTTACATGTTAAAACAGTTCTATTTCAAGCAATTCCGTTAAGCATAAGTACACAGTTTAAATATCAAAATAGTGCTATTTCAAGTAATTTAGTTTAGCATAAGCATGCAGATTAGTTCTATTTAACCCGTTTATATGTACGTATAAAAATGAATTTGGCATTAAATAACCTACAATGGTTGATATGTCCAAACCAAACCTTAAACACTTCATACTCAACTGCAATATCAATGTTTTTAGAATCAAGGTATTAATGATGTTCACAATCATTTTAAACAGATAAAAACTTCATACTTAGTTGCAATATCCATGTTTTAAGAGTCAATGTATCAATTAAGTTCACAATCATTTTAAACATTATCTCAAACAGGTTTATTCTAACCTTAGGTGGGACACTAATATATACTACTGGTCAGGTCAGAGTGGACCTGAGAGTAATGGTAGTGTAGGGGTGACTCCACACTTCTGAAGAACTAGAGCCTGAATCCGAGATGCAGTTGGTAGTACCATAACCTGGCCACCATTTTATTAAGAACCCATCTTACCTCTCTGCAGGGGATGCAATGGCCATATTCTATGCTCTGAAAAGATTTTGATTTACACTTTATATATAACGTATGAAACCTAACAGTTATGAGCTGAATTTTGGTCTAGATTTTGACAAAGAAAGAGATTATGTTGAAAAACAGATACTTTCTTATCATTGAGCTTTAAATTTTTATGGAAAAAGATGAAAACACAAATATATATATATATACATAAACTAAAATATCAAAATCTCACCTTTTTACTATTGTGACATTAATATAAGCTTCATGTATCATCTATTGAATTATAGTAATGAAACGATAATAAGAAGGTGAAAATCTAATTACCTTTAGTTTTTGTATTGCTCAGCTGACTTGCATTTGAGCACTTTTTGATTCATCAAACATATTTTTTAAATGATTGTTTATTCTCATCTGTTTTATATATATATACATATATATGTGAGAGTGTTTGCCAATGGTATGAGAGACCGGGATTCAATCACAGGCCAAGTCATACCAAAGACTCAAAAAACAGTACTTGATGCCTCCTTGCTTAACACTCAGCTTTATAAGGTATAGATCAAAGGTAAGTGGATCAATCCAGGGAAAGGAGCAGCACCCCACCACACCTTAGTGTGGGAGCTATTGAAAAGGAAGCTTTCAGGTTTCCTTCAACTACGGTTGGCCAACTTATTTACTTATATATATATATATATGTATATATATTTGATTTTGCCATGAAGCTAAACACCTGTTATGTAAGTTGGCACCAGATTAACTTATATGACCTAGAAATTTTGCCCCATGATTTAAGTGCTACATAATCAGTTCAATGAAGATTCAATTGCCTTCAGACAGCCTTAATAAAACTTATAAGTAACTTTCCTGATGATCGATTATGTGAAACTCTGAGTTGTGAGTTCTTTTACATCTTAAAATATTTTATATGTGGGTCATTCAATAAATAAGGGGAATTTAAAAAAAAAAGCAAAAAATTTTTTTTCAAATTATTTCCCAAAATAATTTTAATCTTGCAAAAATATTTATTTTGAGGCTATTCAAAATGCTGGCAAATCAAACAGAATGCTCCAGGCTTGGACAGAGGTCTGTCATCAAATTTTTAGTGCCAACCATGTTAAATTTTCAGGGAAAGGAGCAGCACCCTCTCCTACACCTTGGTGTAGTAGTTATTGAAAAAGGGAGCCTCCGGGTCGCCCTCGACTATGTTCACCAACAACAACAATGTTAAATTTATGGAAGAATGTGTAATGTGTACGGAGAAGCATGTTTTAGTAAAAGAAAGTGTTTGCAAGTGCGCTAAACATTGATTTGCCACTACAAGCCTGAGTTGAAAAAACAGTCCATGAAGTAGAAATAAACTGACCCTCCAGTAAAGAGAAAATTCTGGGCACAGTGGTCAATAAAGAAGGTCATGCTTGATTAGATTTCTAGGTCATGAAAGGACCCATTACTACTGATTTCCTTGAAAGGAATGCGATTATAAAAAAATTGTATCTATAAAACTGAAATTATTATAAAAAATTTGTATTCCTATTGACAACTTTTTAGGTAAAATTTGCCTTATTTATTGAATCATCCTTGAATTGTGATATTTATTGAATATATTTGAATTATTGAATTGTAATATTTGCTCTGTACTTTCATTTATTTCAACTTTGATGCATTGGTTTTACTACCATTTTAGATTTTCTTCAATAATGCAGCTACAATGTAAGCTCATATCTATAACAAAAGGTTGAGACAAATTTTTGAAGCAAGTGCAATTTCACTTTTATTCTCCATTTATACATGACCTGGGTTTTTCAATCTATCCCCTTTCTTAGGTAAATTAATTCTGTTTATTTATCATACGTCCCACCAACACCCGAATGTGGCACAAGGCCGTTTTTAAGGTGGGTCCGAAGCCCACACGTGTCTGGCGAGGTCAAAAATACCTTCGGCCCCGTCGGCATTCCCTTTTTTAGGGGCGCCTCAGGCAATAAACCCAACCTCACCGAAGGGGGTAAAAGCCTGGGGAGATGGCCCCTTGAGGCCGGAGGAACTCTCCAGTGCGGAGGCACACCCGGCAGAACCGCCCAGAGGTACAACGGCCTACCGAATGCAGAGGAGAGGAAAGGCCACACACAAATGCCCTAGAGCGTCCGCGTAGACCTCTTAGGTAAATTAATTCTGAATAGCTACAACTGTTACATAGCCAGATATGAATATGTGAAATGTACATAGAATGTTCATAACTTATATATAGTTAACATAGGAATCCTGAAACACAAAAACACTTACGACTTCTAGGTTCAGGTATGAAACTTTTTATTACCTTTGAGTTAAAAGGTTTTTCGACATAAGGAGAGAGATACAATCTTTCTATGCTGACTTTTCCATCTGCCTGGCCCCTGCGCAAACTACTGGTCTGATCTCGGCGAGCCCCGAAAGTCAACTGTCTTCTTCGGACGCTAAAACTCCACTCTCTGACTTTTCTCAAATCCCCAAAATCCTCCGCGCACGCTTCCGGTGCATGACATCATTCACATCCCCCGGTCACAATTTCTATCTGGGGTTTTTATTGTGACATCTCTGAATGACGTGAACACCTGCGCTCATGTTTGCACCTAACTAACCCATGCGCTAAGCGAAAGGTTCTCAGCCTAACTAAACCGAAAGGCAAGATATATAAAACAAAATCCCTCGGCCATTATATTACACAACATATCAAACTTAGTTAATTATCTTTCCATACATATTCATCTCCTTTTTTCTTTTTTCTTTTCCCTTCTCTTCTCAAAAATTATGATTATTGATGTGCTTATCATCTTTCTATCTGTTGTATCTGCTAGAAATCTGACACATCATTGCTGGTGCCAATCATGTGATAGTTTTTCAAAAAAGAATGCTAATTAAACTGTTATAAACTCTTTCTTTGTATTTATATTTTCTCTTTCCTTGCTATTTTAATAAAACATCCATCACTCTTGTTCGCCAATGGTCTGGGAGACCTGGGTTTAATCCCATGTTGAGTCATAGCAAAGACTTTAAAAATGGTACTTGATACCTCCTTGCTTAACACTCAGCAATATAAGGTATGTATCAAGAGTAAAGTGGAGCAATCCAAGGAGAGGAGTAGTGCCCTCCCTTGCACCTTGGTGTAGTAGCTATTGAAAAGGAAGCCTTCTGGTCACCCTCAACTACGGTCGTCAACTTTACTTTACTTACAGTCCTGATGAAGGTTTATTAAAACGGAAACGTTTTAACATTGACTTTTCATCATAATAAATCCATCAGTTTTGAATTAATTTGTTTTTCTAGTTTCTATCAGATTTATTTCCATTATTTACTTCTTAATGGTGAGTATACCACTTTTTATTATATATAGTAGGAATTCTCTCAATCTTGTTATATGAGGGCTTAAGATTTTGGTTTAAAATACAAACTACTTGATAGCTTACGCAGGTGATTTGTTTATAGTGATGAAAAGGTTGTGTAGAACCAGCTGCATCTTTAGGATGAGCTGATAACTGAAGAATGGTGCACCAATGTGCACCACAGATTCTTGGAACAACACTCCACAAGTTTTGAATTCAGGGCATTCCTTTTTCTTTGACTTCTTTCCTTTCAAGTTGTCACCATATCAGTTCTATTGTTTAGCGGCACTTTAACAAAACACTTGGGGGGAAAAAGCTAGATGGGAACTACAAAATAAAGCTGCATGCTATTTTGAACAAATCCTGTAAGTAGCATACTACAAAGCAGCAGCTGTATTGACACTTGCCGCTCCTCTCACAAACCCTCCAAGTAAGATGAACAAGACATAGTGGGAATTGTTGGAGAAGCAGGAAAAACTCATAAGCAAAGTTTTCAGGTGGACCTCTGCACAGGAACACTTCAGTGTCGGCTGACCTGCAAAGACTTACAATCATTAATTTTGTGCAGACACTGGATGTCATTTAGAGGACCTACCAAGGGTGATGGATAATGAAAGAGAGAGAGTCAAGGGAATCTGTGTTTAGCAGTATGACTTGATAATTATGATGATGATACCTATTGCCCTACCAAGGCTAGAGAGCCTAGTTTAGCCTGATATCTTACCCACAGCTGATAAGAGAAGAAACGGATTGATTCTCTTCCCAAAGGCATTGATGTGAAGAGTCTTTTCTAGAATTTGAACTTAGTTTATTAAGCACCTTTCTTTACAATGATGACTATTACAACACATTCACATTATACATATATATATTATTATACATATTATACATTATATTATTACATATTATACATTATATTATACATTATTATACATTATATTTTTATACATTATATTATTATACATTATATTTTTATACATTATATTATTATACATTATACATATTATACATTATATTATTATACATTATACATATATATACATATAAGTAAGTTGGCTGACTGTAGTCGAGGGCAACCTGAAGGCTCCCTTTTCAGAAGCTACTACACCACTCCTTTCCCTGGATTGCTTCACTTACCCTTAATTCATACCTTATAATGCTGAGTGCTAAATAAGAAGGCACCAAGTACCATTTTCTGAGTCTTTGGTATGACTCAACCTGGGATTGAACCCTGGTCTCCTGGGCCATTGGCAAACACTCTAATCATTATGCCAAAAAAAAAAAAAAAATTTAAATATATGTATATAAGTTAATACCGGGACATTGGCCCAGTGGTTAGAGTGTTCGCCAATGGCCCGGGAGACCTGGGTTCAATCCCAGGTTGAGTCATACCAAAGACTCTAAAAATGGAACTTGATACCACCTTGCTTAACACTCAGCATTATAAGGTACGGTTCAAGGGTAAAGTGGAGCAATCCTGGGAATGGAGTAGTGCCCTCCCCTACACCTTGGTGTAGTAGCTATCGAAAAGGGAGCCTTCGGGTCACCCTCGACTATGGTCGACTATATAAGTTAAAAGCATTTATTTTTAAAGCCTTTTGCTATTACCCATGTTTCATGGAACTAATTGATACAATCTTCAGACATTTACCTGATACCTACCTGAAAACTGTAACAAATAAAATGCACAGTAGACTGTAGATAACACATATTTAGTTAAAAGTACCTCACCTGATGATCGGTTTTGTGAAACTGAGTCACAAATTGTTTTATCTCTGACCATATTTTAACATTGTGAAATTTGTTCTACACTTTCATTTATTTTACAGCTTTGGACATAATTCAACTACTTTCCCCCCCCAATAAGTTCAAGTGATCCTGGAGCTTTGGGGAATGTGGAGCACCCCTTCATTGCCATTGCTCCTAGGTCCACTCTGGCTCGGAATGGTAGCACTATATAGGGCCCTATCTATGGGTTAAATAGAACTAAACTGCATACTTATGCTAAACTGAATTGTTTGAATTAGAACTGTTTGACTAAACTGAATAGCTTGAAATAGAAATGTTTTTGACAAATGAACAGTGTACTTAAATTTAAATTGTGTGCTTATGCTAAACTAAATTGTTTGAAATAGAACTGTTTTTGACATTGAAACTGTACTTACACTAAACTGAATTGTTTAATATAGAACTGTTTTGACATTTAACTGTGGTAAACAAAATCTGTACTTATACTAAACTGAGTTAGCTAAATTAGAACTGAGTAAACTAAGTAGCTTGAAATAGAACTGTTTTTGACAATTAAACTGTGTACGCACGGTAAACTGAATTGTTTGAAATGGAACTGACTATTTGCATAAAAATGGATTTGGCGTTAAATAACCTACAAAGGTTGATATGCCATAAAACCCAACCAACCAAACCAACCATCAACTACTTTTACTGCTGTTTCAGATTTTCAGGGATAGAACCCTGGTCTCCTGGACTATTAGCAAACACTCTACTCCTTAGGCCAATGGCCAGGTAAATCTGTATACATCATCATCATCATCTCGCACCACCAGCACGGATCTCCCCGACCCTCTCCCATGACCCATCTCTATCACACATTCCTCCCAGTAAGTAGTCAAGGCTACCTCTCGTATCGGCACAGAGCTGTTGTATATAGGTTCTAGCTGGTCTTCTTGCCTATGCTCGTCCATGTGAAGGGGTCCACAGGAATATGTCACATACGAATTCATCCCTATTTCTCCAGCAGTGTCCCACATGATGGGTGGTAAGTGGCCATATAGTTGCTGCTTTGTCGGGTGCTGCCTCCAGAACTAGTTCAATATTCCTCACTTATGTAAATATATCATTTAACATACAAAAGTTGAAAGAATTTCCATTGTCTATACTAGACATTGTTTAAACTTGATGCAACCCTTTCCTGTCATGTGTACAATGCAGTTTTTCATCTAAAGGTATTTTTCTCATTTTTTTTGTCATATCTGGTGACCTTTTATCTCAGACTCAATGTACTGTGCATTGTACTAGAGAAGTGATTTTTTTCTTTAAATTTTCATCTGAAATTAAGACTGTGCATTATTCACACCTATGTGGTATACACTGCATTTTATGTTTTGGAAGAGAAACTTTTATTTTTTTTGAGTATGACAGAAATTGTGAAGTGATTTAAAGATGTTTTCCTTCCATATTTTTATGTATATATTGACAGCTACAAATTCTTTGGGCCCTTAAATTCTGTTAATATGCATGTTTTTATTTTGTTTTTCTGAAATTAATAAAACTGTATGGGATCATTGTTTATTGATTTGCAATATTCTTATTGTTCTAATTTATTATTAGTTCTGTTCAATATGATTTTAATATGAATAATTATCTTATCTAGTTGGTTTCAGAAGTCTAGTCGAAGAGGAATCAACCTATTGGGTGCTAGTCAACTTATTTAACTTGAAAAATAAACTGATGGATGTTCACCAATCAGACATCAGCAAAATGCTGCTCTTTTCCACTTCAAACTTAATCTCTTTTATGTTCATCAAATCTTGCCACTTCACGTAGGCTTATCTCGTTCTCCTCCATAAAACAAGTCACACCTCTTGCGTCCTTTTCTTCTTCTGGTTTCCGCATGCCGGTAGCAGAGAGAGAGAGCACGCCTTCTGTTTCTTCGAGGTAAGATTATTCGTGGTATTACAACTACACTTATACTTTGATAAAAGCAAGTTTACATCCTTCATTTTTAATAATGACCATCTTACAACCTGTATGTAATATGAGTAAATACTGTTTATATATAATTATCTTAAACTTTAATAAAAGTGACTATTTAATTCTTGATAACAACCATCTTACAACCTGTATGTAATATGAGTAAATACTGTTTATATATAATTATCTTAAACTTTAATAAAAGTGACTATTTAATTCTTGATAACAACCATCTTACAACCTGTATGTAATATGAGTAAATACTGTTTATATATAATTATCTTAAACTTTAATAAAAGTGACTATTTAATTCTTGATAACAACCGTCTTACAACCTGTATGTAATATGAATAAATATTGTTTATATATAATTATCTTAAACTTTAATACAAGTGACTATTTAATTCTTGATAACAACCATCTTACAACCTGTATGTAATATGAGTAAATACTGTTTATATATAATTATCTTAAACTTTAATAAAAGTGACTATTTAATTCTTGATAACAACCATCTTACAACCTGTATGTAATATGAGTAAATACTGTTTATATATAATTATTTTAAACTTTAATAAAAGTGACTATTTAATTCTTGATAACAACCATCTTACAACCTGTATGTAATATGAATAAATATTGTTTATATATAATTATCTTAAACTTTAATAAAAGTGACTATTTAATTCTTGATAACAACCTCTTACAACTTGTATGTAATATGGTAGGTTGTTAGAAATAAATATTCCTTTAATATAATTTTGCAAAGTAAAACTAAACTAATTATAAAATTTAAATAAATAAATAATAATAAATAATAAATAAATAAAATAAATATAACTTCTTGAAAGTCTTAATTTTTATGAGTAATTAAAAGGACGTTTTTTATTGGTTCAGAATAAAAAGCTGCCTTTGTGTATATATTAATTTTATGAATAAATAAGCAGACGTTCTTTAAAAAATACAGTCAACAAAAACTTTTGAACATGGAAAGACAGCGCTTTTAAATGACGTTACTTCAATTAACCAATGTTTCACAAAAAAAGGAATAAAACTTCGAAGTCAACTATTTTTCGAAAAGTGAACATCAACACCAAAACTAAGTGTTAATTTAATTGTGCTTTTGTTTGGGTTTGTATATGTATATATGTGTAGGCTCTCAATCATATGGAAATCAGACCTGACCGATAAAATGAAACGCAGTTTCTTCTAGGCAGCGATCGTATCGATACTGCTATATGGATGCACTACTTGGACGCTAACTAAACGGCTGAAGAAGAAGCTAGATGGCAATTACACAAGAATGTTGATATAAAATAGGGTTGGGTACTTGTTTGCTTCAAGAGCAATTTGAAGAATACGGTCGGGACAATGGTACTGGTGTTGGGCCCTAATATGACCAGCTAAATCATCTGATTGGGTCTCTCGGACTGCCTATCTCATCAACAAAGTGTCAAAGTAAAGTCTTCCATCCGCAACATTATGAATTGCTACCCATGACCATAGATGGGGTTGGTTCATATTGTTAGGATGGGTGGTTAGTTATTGAATAAGTTTAATATGTTTATACTTGTGTTGAATCCTATTTTATTTATAGCAAGCAAGTTGGCGACCATAGTTGAAGGTGATCCAAAGGCTCCCTTTTCGATAGCTACTCCACCAAGGTGTAGGGGAGGGCGCTACTCCTTTCCCTGGGATGCTCCACTTTATCCTTGAACCTTACCTTATAATGCTGAGTGTTAAGCAAGGAGGCATCAAGTACCATTTTTTTGAGTTTTTGGTATGACTTGACCTGGGATTGAACCCAGGTCTCCCGAGACATTGGCGAACACTCTAACCATTATGCCAATGTAAGTAAGTAAAGTTGGCGACCGTAGTCGAGGGTGACCAGAAGGCTCCCTTTTCAATAGCTACTACACCAAGGTGTAGTGGAGGGTGCTAGTTTTTTAAATTTTTTATTATATATATATATATATATATATATTATTTTTATTGCTACATATTATATATAGCAATATATATTATACTATATATATTATTTTATTATTGCTACATATATACATATATATATAATGATTTGTGAGTGAATAGTATGTCAGTAACATTACTTTTAAAAGAATTAGACCTCATTTGTTGCTCTGCCAGGGACTGCTTAGCCACCAGGATTCCATCCTCAACATTATGGGTTGCCACCCATGACCAACAGGTGGCCTCATTAGTCGGGGGGGGGGGTCTCATCCCTCTGCAGAAGTGTTGTCAGCATATTGTATACCTCCAGCCAACAGAAGAATGTCTAGATGTTGATGATGAAAATATCTATGTACTCTGTTGGATATCAAAGTGTCACTTGCAGCCGAGGATCAGAGTAACAACAGTGTGCTCTGCCTAACAGTAGAAGACAATGTAACCCGTGTGGCAAAGTGAGCACATTTATGCCTGGCATGCAAAATAAGAGCTACGCCTGAGAGAGAGAGAGAGAAAAAAAAAAGAAACATGGCTGCCCTAACACCTCAATTTAGAATAAAATGTAGTCTTGAGCGAGGAGAATTTGTGAGAGTGGCATATGCAAATTTTTTTAAAGTGAATGTACCAGCCGAGCATATAAATGCCAAGCAAGAGAGTGAAGACATTATTCTTGTTAATGGAGAAAGCGACAGAGTGAAGACAATATTTTGTCTGTGATCACTAGGATCCATTTAACTCAGAACCAAACACTAAGTATTTCCAAGTTAATCTGACATTGCTGTTCAAGCAGTGGGTTGGTGGCCTAGTGGATATGTAACTTGCTTGCTTACCTTTGAGTTCAGGTAAGAGGTTCAATTAGTGTAAGATTGACTTTTTAATTCTATATAGATGTTGGTTTTAGTGTGATGTATATTAAGGACAGACAAACAAAAAAACACAGAAAAAGTCACACTGTTCATGGTTATATATGACAGTACTTTTGTCCCATAATAGTTGTTATATTTAATGTATGAAATTTATATTGAAGTGTAACAATCATTATGGGACAGAAATACAAATGATAATAATAATAATAGTGCCCTATCTTATAACAGGTGTACATTCAGTGTATAAAATTTATATACAAATGTAACAATCATTATGGGACAAAGGTTAAAATAATAATACTCCTCTGTATCATAATAAGTGTACATTTAGTGTATAAAATTTATATACAAATGTAACAATCATTGTGGGACAAAGGTAGAAATAATAATACTCCTCTGTATCATAATAAGTGTACATTTAGTGTACGAAATTTATATACAAATGTAACAATTATTATGGGACAAAGGTAGAAATAATAATACCCCTCTGTATCATAATAAGTGTACATTTAGTGTATAAAACTTATATACAAATGTAACAATCATTACGGGACAAAATAGGACAAAGGTAGAAATAATAATACTCCCCTGTATCATAATAGGTGTACATTTAGTGTATAAAATTTATATATAAATGTAACAATTATTATAGGACAGAGATAGTATCATATTTTATATACACAAAATGAAGTTGTTTAATTTCATTGGCTGTCAATTGCAAGCAATATATTCAAATTACAAATATATTCAAATGACATTTAAATGTAAGGTATTTCTACTTTATGAATTTCAAAGCAATACAACATTTATAAACATGCATTTCAATATGAGTTTGATGCAAAAGTTCACAGCATCATCTTTTGCACAATGTTAGAAAAATCTTAGAAGCGTATTTAAAAGTTACTCAGCTCTTCACTACTTCTGCAACCAGCTAAGTGTTAGGTAATTTGGAAGACTAAGGGTTCCACCAGGACTGTATTATGAACAGTTGAGGCTTCTGAGCAAAGCAATGACTTGGAAACTCCGCCTTTGCTTACATAGTGAAGGTAAAGAGATCTCTGCTACTTAGCCTGGAGCAGGCAGTAAAAGGCATTGGTCTCCATGTGAACCAAGAGTTCATATTTTTTTAGACAAAATGATGCCATCTCTACATTAAATGGCAAACCTCTGAAATTAGTTGACCATTTCACATACCTCGGTAGCAATATCTCATCTATGGAAAATGATGTCAGCATATGAACTGGAAAGGCAATGACAGGTTATTGACAATATGGATATCTGATTTCTTTGATAAAATGAAATAGGAATTCTTTTAAGTTGAAACCATGTCAGTACTATTGTATGTCTGCACCACCAGGACTTTAACAAGGTTGGAATGATACAAAGATGCTCTGTGCTGTTTTGAACAAATTTTGGTAGCAGCATCTCACAAAACAGTATCTGCACAGCCACTTACTTCCCATCTCACAAACTATCCATGTAAGATGAACAGAGCATGCTGGTCACTGCCAAAGAAGCAGATATGAAAGCATAAGTGATGTTGTCCATAGGACTCCTATACATGGACATATAAGCGTTGGCTGACTAGCGAGTACTTATATTCATCAGCTTGCATGTGTTCGCGGGGTAATAGCTAGTGCTGTAGGAAACAAATATGGTGAACCAAGTTCAAATTCTGAAGGAAATGTTTGCATTTCACATACCGCTTATTCCCTTGGGAAAGGTTTGGATCCAGTCTAGAAGAGGATGAAAACTTTGAATTCAAATCTGTTGAACTACTCTAAAAAGTTGACCTTGTGTTGTATCCTGCTCATCTGAAGTGGTTGGTAAATACATTAGCTCTGTATGGACACTGGATGCTGTCTAGAGGATCTATTAAGAGCAATGGCTGATAGCGATTGAAGACAAGAGAGGATTAAGGGAATCTATGCTATTAGGATGACTTGATGATGATACTATGGAGACAGGTTGCCGTATGTTTCTCAAGAGAAAAATGCTATCCTAATGAGGATATAAACATCAGTGATTACAATAAATGTATCAATACTTTTTGAACAAAAATCTTTGATTAGTTGGTTGGGTTTTATGGCATATCATCCTTTGTAGGTTATTTAATGCCAAATCCATTTTTATAAAAATAGTCAGCTCTATTTTAAACAATTCAGTTTAGCATGAGTACACAGTTTAATTGTCAAAACAGTTCTAATTCAGCTAATTCAGTTTAGTATAAGTACAGATTTTGTTTACATACAGTTAAATGACAAAACAGTTCTATATTAAACAATTCAATTTAGTGTAAGTACAATTTCAATGTTAAAAATAGTTCTAATTCAAACAATTCAGTTTAGCATAAGTATGCAGTTAGTTCTGTTTAACCTATAGATAGGGCCCTATCAGGTGCTACCATTCCAGGTCCAAATCTCTAACATCACTGGAATCTCACCCTCAGATTGTTTAGTGTCATATCCAGGACACTCATTGGTGGGGGGTCTTACCCCTCAACAGAGAAGCAGTCGGTGTATTCTACAGTCTTTGGTGAAACACAAAATTGTGCAAGTGCAGTAATTTACATGCTAAGCAGAATCAACTTTTTCTTGTTTTCTAAACTGAAAATTTATCTCGAGTGTAAAAGATTTGAGGATGGTTTGTTTTGGTTTGGTTTTATGGCATATCAACCATTGTAGGTTATTTAATGCCAAATCCTCTTTATACATATTTATTAAATATATATGATTTGGTTTGGTTGATTCGATTTTGGTTTCTTTGTTTAATGGCATATCAACCTTTGTAGGTTATTTAATGCCAAAGCCATTCTCCTAGAAGAATAGTAGTGGTACTATTTAACCCATAGTTGGAAGGATAAGGGGGTTCATACCTTTCCCAAGGATATTTGCCCGAAAGTGAACGTAATAGCGCGACTGGAGTACGAACTTGCTTACGACGATTCCACCGGCCATCGCTTTAACCATTACACCACAAGGACACCCCTCTGGTTTGGTTGAGTTTTATGGCATATTAACCCTTGTTGGTTATTTAATGCTAAATCCTCTTCATACATATATATTAAATATCTATGATTTGGTGTTGTTTGGTTTTATGGCATATCAACCATTGTAGGTTATTTAATGCCAAATCCTCTTTATACATATACTAAGTATATGATTTGTAAATACATTTTGTTGATAACATTTTTAAACAAGCCTGAGCTCACTTTTTTTTAAAACTTAGTTAAATGGTTTCGAGTATTTCTATCTAGTTCAAATAATTCTATTTAAAAGTAATCATTTGTTTGCACACAGTTAAATGGATATACATGATATATAAGAGATTAGTTTTTTGGTAATTGCATATTTAAATGAGTTAGAACTAATTTGTTAGTATACTTGTATTGCTATTGTTTCTTCATAGTTAAATAGTTTCAATTATTGCTATATAACACTTATTCTATTTCAACATTACTCATTAATTTGCACACAGTTAAATGGTTCCAAGTATTGCTATGTATCACTAATAACTCAATCAAACATCAGTTGTTTGTTTTCACACTGTTAAATGATCAAACAGTTCTATTTCAAGCAATTCAATTGGAGTGACCTTGTGATGTAATGGTTAAAGAGGCTGGACTGCGGAATCATAGTAAGCAAGTTCAAACTCAATTCGCACAATTACATTCACTTTCGGACATATATTCTCGGGAAAGGTATGAACCCACTTATCCTCCCAGTAATGGGTTAAATAGTACGACTACTGTTCTTCTAGAAGAATAGATTTGGCATTAAATAACCCAAGAAGGTTGATATGCCATTAAACAACAAACAAAAGCAATTCAATTTAAGCCATTCGTTTGCACACAGTTTAAATGTCAAAAAGTTCTATTTGACCCATTGATAGGATCCTATCAGGTGCTACCACTCTGGGTCAGAGTGGACCTGGGAGCAATGGCGATAAAGGAGTACACTGGATTCCCCAAAGCTCCAGCATTACTGAAGCCTCACTATCAGATAGTTTAGTATAATAACCAGGACACTCATTGAGGACAGGGGTCTTACCCTTCTGCAGAGATGCAGTTGGTGTATTCTGACTGGGGTTTTGAAGATGGAGAAAAAATTCAAAGAAATACAATTGTGCACCATCACACAATATAAAGAGAGGTTTTATAGTGGTACTTCAACCAATAGAAAACTCACTGGATTATGTGTGTTGAAGGTTAAGACAACTATTTTGAAGAAAATTAATGTTTCATTCATTGTTCATTTCTGTTTTAGTAAATACAGTGTCAACTTTGATACTTTTTCAACACTACTTGCATAATCCAACCTCTGTCCCATATTTAGTATGAGAAATGTATGTAAAAAAGTACAAAAATAGTTTCATTCTTTGTTCATTTTAGTTTTGGTAAATACAATTTCAGTATCAATACTTATGAAAACAACTTGTATATTTAGAATAGTACTCCATTGCCCTGGGAGTAGTCCTTGTGGTGCAGTGGTTAACACGCTGAATTTGATATTTTAGTAAGTGAGTTCAAATTCCAGTCGGGCAATTACATTTACTTTCAAACTAATACCTTTGGGAAATGTATGAACTCTCTTATTCCCCCAGCTATGAACTCAATAGTACAATTACTGTCCTTCGGCAAGGATGGCTTTGGCATTAAATGACCCATGAAGGTTTGATGTGCCATTAAAACCAAACAAGCCATAACACTAGAAATAAATATCCATTTAGATTTCTCAGTATTTTTGATATTCAGAGATTTAGAAATAAATCTCAAATCAAGACCGTACATGTCTGTATGGAAGAGATGTTAGGATGGGATGTTTTAAGGAAACAATAGCCCTTTTTGCCCAGAGGCCCAGATCTTTGACTGTCCAGTCTTTTTCTGGAACAGTAACTTTCAGACTACCACTTGTTTTGCTCCAGGCTGTATCTTTTATCTTATTAGTGGTTCCAATAAGTTAAAGAAATCATCTAATGAAAATCAGATTTGTTCTTTTATGATAGAATACACAATTTAACTGGCGTAAGGTTGTTGAAAGTCAGGAAAATAATTTGATGACTGAATTTATAGGAATAAAATATTCTGTCAAAAGAAAAAAAAATGCTGAAAATATAACTTACATTCATATGATTAAGTCAGAATTCCTGAATGATCACTAAAGTTAAGTAGTGAAAAGTCTGGTCAGTACTTAGGTGGGTGACCACTTAGAAACAGGGAATACTTTAAGTAATCTGATCTGTGTAGCTAACTAAGCAATGATGAGTCTGGTCAGTACTTAGGTGGGTGACTACTTAGAAACAGGGAATACTTTAAGTAATCTGATCTGTGTAGCTAACTAAGCAATGATGAGTCTGGTCAGTACTTAGGTGGGTGACCACTCAGAAACAAAGAATATTCTAAACAATAAGATTTGTGTAGCTAACTAAGCAATGATGAGTCTGGTCAGTACTTAGGTGGGTGACCACTTAGAAACAGGGAATACTGTAAGCAATCTGATCTGTGTAGCTAACTAAGCAATGATAAGTCTTGTCAGTACTTAGGTGGGTGACCACTTAGAAATAGTCAAGAAAACAATTTGATGACTGAATGATGGGGCTACAAATAAAATATGTCCAAAAAATGCTGAAAAACAAACTTACAGTCAAATCATGATTATGTCACTGATCCCTGAAGTTAAGCAATGATGATTCTGATCATTACTTAGGTGGATGAATATTTAGGAACAGTGAATACTGTAAACAATCTGATGATTGTGTTCCAAGTAAAGTAATTTCTGAAATGCTGAAAATTTTTGCATCAACCTAATAATCATTTACAAAAGCTGCATTTAAAAAAAAAAAGAAAAAAAAAAAGCTGAGACTTTAGAATGTCCAACATGCACAAGTTAAGCAAAAAGATAATATGGAATAATTTCAATGTTTATACAAATTAAGCTTTATTAATTGTTGTAATGTAATAATTAAAAAAGAAAAGAAAAAAAAAACTAGCTGGAAGAATTGGTCACTCCTTCAGTAAAAAAAGAACATAAAAAAAAAAAAAAAAAATAGAAATATGAATTAAAAAACAAAATTAATTTCTCTTACATCAATAGAAAATGCAAAATAAATAAGAAAACAAGCTTTGTAAAATTTATTAATTAATTACTCTGAATTGAATTTACAAAAAGAAAAAATCAACAGTTCCTTTGTATTCTCAGAATATCATAGTTTCAAATAAAATACAAGTATCTTCATCTTCGTTGTTTTTAAGGAAAGGGTGTACTAAAAAAGTTCTCAGTTCCACAAAGAAAAGAATGACCTACAATCATTCTTAAGTAATGTCTAAACTTGATTACAATCAACTCTAATTTGTCAATCCATTCAGTAAGAAATCCTGAGCATGAAATGCGCAAACCACTTTTGACATGTTAGGTCATTTACAGTACTTTCTTCATAAACATCACAAATCATTTTTTGGACTCAAGATGTATCTTTATCTTTCTTAAATAAAGCATAGTAAACCAAAAATTTTGCTTATTTTCTTCCATTTTCAATGTTAGAATCAATATAAAAAAATATGCTAATTTTGATAAAATATCTTAAAAAGTGCATGCTCATATGACCCATGCCATGATACAATTAAAAGCCAGTGGAACTAAATGCTCCTAATGCCATTCAAGAAAAAAAATCTCCAAGAACATCTTGGTTCATTTAAAATTGGCTACTTTCTTTACAATCATTTTAGACATTTATTACAAGTTTAAAATTTCCATTTGAAAGTTTCAGTTATTGCTAAAGAATTCAAATTTCTTTATTCTTTTGATAAAAAAAAATTACTAATCAATGAAATAAGTAGGAGGATCATTTGATAAGTAAGGGGACATTTTTGAAAAAAACAAAATAATTTTTTTTTTCAGAATTCTTTTTCATAAATGTAAACTCTAGATTATTTAGAATTGGTTTATAGCAAAAATTATTTTAATCTCACAAAATATTTGTTTTAAGGCTATTTAAAATGGTGGAAAATCGAACAGAGGTCTGTCATGAAATTTTTAGTGGCAGAGAAGTGCAAACCATGTGAAATTTACAGAAGAATGTGTGGTGTGTACATAGAGGTATGGTTTTTGTTAAAAAAAATGTTTATAAATGGGCTAAATATTGGTTTGCTACTATGAACCCGAGTCAAAAAGACGATCAATGCAGTGGAAACACACTGACTCTCCAGTAAAGGAAAAGATTGAAGTGCAATGGTCCGTAAAGAAGGTCATCCTGACACTCTTCTGAGATATAAAAGGACCAACAGTATTGGTTTCCTTTAAAACGGTGCAACTGTAAATAGTAACTCCTTTGGCAATAGTTTAACTTATCTATTGAGTGACCCTTATATATTGGACCAATTTCCTTATCTTTGATAGTGGGTAGAGTGTTTACCAATGGTCTGGGAGACCTCAGTTCAATTCCAGGTTGTGTCATACCTAAGACTTTAAAAATGGTACTTGATACCTCCTTACTTAACGCTCAGCAATATAAGGTATGTATCAAGGGTAAAGTGGAGCAATCCAGGGAAAGGAGTAGCGCCCACCCTCCACCTCGGTGTAGTAGCAATTGAAAAGGGAGCCTTCTGGTCACCCTCGACTAAAGGGAGACAACTTTACTTTACTTTACCTAACCTAACTGCAATGGGCAAGGTGTGAATCTTTAGCTTTGGAAAAGCAACCAGTCTAGGAGAAGGAAAGACTGAATGCAAAAACCTGAGAAGTATTATTTGAAGAATCTGTGGCACATTGGTGCACCATTCTTCTGTTATTGGCTTATCCAAAAAGTGTGGCTGGTTCTACCCAAACTTTAATCACGATAAACAAATCATCCGTGTTGCTAAGCTTAGTTTTGTTAATGGTTGCCATTGACGCTGATGGACAAACAATATTTTATTTATTATTTATTTGATTATGAAAATATGATGTTAAGGAATAGGGCAACTGATCACAATGTGATATTATTCACTGCTCCTTTACTTTTGCCTCTCTGTCTCTATGTGTAGGTGGGTGTATAATTGGCATAATTGTAGGAAATGGACAGAAAAAGTCTGTATTTCACTTTGTGCCAATGCCCTTAGGAAATGTATGACCCCTTCTATTTCTCTCTTTAGCTACAGGTAAATAGTACGGCAAACTGAGCTCTTTAGCCTTTGTAAGGCAACTACAAATACTGAATTCAAAATTGAAGGAGTATTGTTCAGAGACTCTGTGCCAGTCTGGTTCACCTTTCTTCTGTTATCAGCTCGTCCACAAAGAGTAACTGGTTCGATACAGACCATCATCACTATTAACAAACCACATGTGGAGTTGATTTATTAAACTTTGCCTGGGTTAATAGCTATCATTGAATCAATGGACATGTATATATCTGAAAAAAACTTGAAATAAATCCAACAGTATGAAAATGTATAGAGATGAAAAAATACAAGGTTTTCAGAGGATGATTTTATCTATGGAATTATTTGCCTGCGTTAAACATTTAATCTTTTTTTTAGACCTTTATCAGAGCATAGGAGTTATTGAATCAAATGAAAAAGAGAAAATTTTAAATATTCTATTTCTGTTGGCAGTGTTCTGTTTCAAATTTATGTGATATAATTATTGTTCAAAAATTCATTTAAGATAGATGAACAGATAGTTGAATCCAGCAGAAGAGAGAGAGAGAGAGAGAGAGAGAGAGAGAGAGAGAGAGAGAGAGTGAGAAAGAAGCTGGTTGATATTGTTAGAGAGGAATTGATATGTTATGGAATATTTATGATAAGTATATATGTGCTAAAAATTATAAATATATAGATAGATAGATAGATAGATGTGATATTGATTTTATTCTATTTTCTTAAATTTTAATTTTTTCAAATAAATTTTCAAACAATAATTACATTACACAAATTTGAAACAGAACACTGCCAACAGAAAACTTTCTCGATATTTCTTTTTATTTGATTATTCAGATGCCCTGATGAAGGTCTAAAAAAACAAAAACAATTTGTTTAACATTTTCAAATGATTCTATAAATAAAATCATCCTCTAAAGACCTTGTGTTTTTTAATTTTTTTACATTTCCATATAAATATATATATATATATATGTTATGAGGACATATCCTACCATACCCCAAAGATGGACTCGTCCAATCTAAACATATTCTCTAAGCTTAGCTCACTTGGGGGAGACAATGTCTCGTTCCTTACGAGACATTTGACAGATGGACTGCAAGCCGAGCACGCCTAGCACTTCCTTTGTATGACTTCCTTTTTCTGCTAATACAGTAACGTTTACCTCTCACCCGTTGTTTGAGTTGTTCTTCCACCGGTCTTATCTGAAGACCACAACAATATATATATATACAAAATAAATATATATATGTGAATTTGTGTGTAACTGAGAAAAAAATGATATACTATTGTAAGATATTTATTTGAGCAATATACTTAAAAACAGAATATAAATCAATTTCCTGTCCAATTTGCAATTAGATTCTAATTACAACTTCATCCAAATTTTCAATATAATGGAAATTACTATGGAATGTTAATTTAAATCTTTCGGAAAAGAAGCAACAATACCATCATGGACCATTTTTACAATGAGAGCTTGATGGTTTTAAGGGCTTGTCTAATTCTGAAATTAAACTTGAGTTTTGTAATTACTTAACAGCATTTTAACATAGGCACACTTAATAGCTTTAGGAGACCCAATGAGTTTAGAGCCCCCACCCCTAAAATCTAAAACTAAGGTTCCTATAATTAACTAGCAGTGACATTAATGTGGTAAGGTGGGAAACTTCACTGTGCGCAAAATAAATGTTTGATCAGAGCCATAAAATTCATCAAAAACAAATCCATAAATAACTGGATACAAGAAGTAATAGAAATGAAATACTGGAAAGTTTTAACTGAAAAACTTAATGTATTGAAAAAGGTGTGGAGGGGTGAAGGCCCCATGTATTGCTTTGCCTAGGAAGATGGCCCCACAATTTCATCAACTCATGCTGAGAAATACCCTGTTAGCAGAGCATATGATCTTGGTACAACACTAAACTGTATCTGGGGGTGACACTCCACTTTTGGAGCTCTTGAAAGTCTACGAGAACTCGCATCTCTTATAACCCATTTTGCCACAGAAAAGCCTAGTTATCCATACTGACATCTTTACCACTAGTTATCTGTAGCAGCTTCTTTACCACTGGTTATCTGTAGCAGCTTCTTTACCACAAGTTATTGCTAGCAGCTTCTTTACCACTGGTTATTTTTACCAGCTTCTTTACCACTGGTTATCTGTACCAGCTTCTTTACCAGTGGTTATATGTACCACCAATTTCTTTATTACTGGTTATCTGTACCAGCTTCATCACAGATTATCTGAAACTGCTTCTATAGGGTGTCCCAATTTACAGGGGACCTATGTGACTGCTAATAACTCTATTAATAATAATATTGCGTTTTTTATTTCACATTTGAAAATAGTATACTATAACAATTATTAATCCTTGATCACAATGCCTTGGACAGGAGAGGAAAGAATATTTTGCGTCATTACTTATTTGGAGACAAAATCATTCAAAACTGTTTTAAAATAGATGCAGCCCATTAATATGACAATGATTTATTACTGAGACAAGAAGCTAAAAAAGGATTGCATGTCCTGGAAGTTGACATAACTACAATTAAAAAAAACATTGATTTGATTTGATGTCTTTAACTCAAAGGATGCATTTTTAACAGGACGTGTTTGAAATAACCTCCATTGCGCTTGTCTCAGTCATCAATCATTATCATATTAATGAGTTGCATCTATTTTGAGACATCCTGTATATCACAGATTATTTGCAGCTTCTCCTTTACCACTGGTTATTTGCACCTTCTCTTTTACTACTGGTTATTTGTACCACCTTCCTTAGCACTGGATATTCATATCTCCTTCTTTTCTCCTATACAATTAATTGCCCTTATTTTCTGTCAAATGACTTGCCTTTGCTTACTGCCAGCCTTCACTGCTAGATTAACTCCCTTGCATGCAATGCTCTTCACATGACCAATAGAAAACGTCACCCTTTCTTACTATAACAATCCATCCAGATATAAATATAGAAATGCCAGATGTCATGAAATGAAGAACCCAGCTTTATCCAACCGTTGACACTCCACTCACTCGATAATGTGACACTAAAATATACAGATTAAAAATACACACTATAAAGTACACAAAATCAAAAGTTTTTGCATATAATTCCGAACACACACAATCAACCATGAAAGAAACCCTTTCATATGTAAGTTTTTCTCGAAGCTTTGCAGTTTAGTCGGCTAGAGCTATAGAATACACTGACTACATCTCTGCAAAAGAAGTAAGGCGCCTTTCTCCAATGAGTGTCCAAGTTACGACACTAAACAATCTTATGGTTAAGCTTTGGGGAATGTGGAGTACCCCTTCATTGCCATCACTTCCAGATCCACTCTGGCCTGGAATGGTAGCAACTGATAGGGTCCTATCTATAGGTCAAATAGAACTGTTTAGCATTAAAACTGAGTACAAACAAATGACTTATGCCAAATTAAATTGTTTGAAATAGAACTGTTTAATCATTTAACTGTGTGTAAACAAATGACTGATGTTTAATAGGATTGTTGGTGATACATAGCAATACTTGGAACCATTTAACTTTGTTGACTTAAGTTTACAAATTATATATATCTAATACATATGTATAAACTGGAATTTTTTTGACCAAGTAAACCTCTGGCCAGCTTGGGTAGGAATTGAAACTGCTATCTTCTGACAATGCTCACCTGGAACCGTAGAGACTCAACGCCTCTATCCATTCCGCCACATTGTGCGATAAACAACAACTATGGAAGGCAGTAATTACTGGGGATATGGTTACAAGACTCAGCATTCCTATCCGAGGTCATGGTTAATCACCTGAAGAAGGCCAGAGGTGAAATTTGGCCGAAACATAGTGAAGAAGAAACAACACGAAAACTACCAAGATGAGGACAAAAAGTCTGCAATAAATAAAAAATTAATTCCAATAATTATATGTTTTCAAGTAATTATTTCTATTTAATAATAGTCATTTTTTTCACACAGTTATATGGTTTCAATTAACTAATAATAATAATCCTTAGTTCACAAATATAGCTTAAATAAGTAAAAGAAAAGTTGGCGACCTTAGTCAAGGATGACCTGAAGGCTCTCTTTTCAATAACAACAACACCGATCTGTAGGAGAGGGCACTACTCCATTCCCTGGATTGCACCACTTTACCCTTGATCATTACCTTATAAGGCTAAGTGT
This sequence comes from Sepioteuthis lessoniana, assembly GCA_963585895.1. Lineage (NCBI taxonomy): Eukaryota > Metazoa > Mollusca > Cephalopoda > Myopsida > Loliginidae > Sepioteuthis > Sepioteuthis lessoniana. The sequence continues at coordinate 12,970,649 of OY757937.1, forward strand.
TAAGTAAGGTAGCATCAAGTACCATTTTTTGAGACTTTGGTATGACTCGACCTGGGATTGAACCCTGGTCTCCCAGATCATTAGCAAACAAATTGAATAAAAGTGACAAGGAAAAATCTTATAAAAAAAATCAAATCAAATCACTAAGCTTGCTTATACGGTTTCAAGTATTACTATCCAATAAAATTAATTTCCAAATGGATCAATTTGATGTATAGATGAGACCCTAACAGATACTACCACTCCGGGTCAGAGTGGACTGGGGAGTAATATCAATGATAGGGTACTCCACACTCTCCCAATCTCTATAATTGGATCCTCATCATTAGATGCAGTTTAATATTATACACCGGACACTTCTTTTTGGTGGGGTCTTACTGCTCTGCAAGGGGGTACACTCAATATATTGTGTGCCCTACTAACGAGGCTCCTAGGAGCGCCATTTGTATTGAATAAGCGTAAATCCCACCTATAGTTCATTCCCTACTTTGTCCTTGACTTGATGATGATAAAAAAAGTGGCAAAAGTAAAAGGTGAATGAAAAATAACGGAACAAAATTATTACCATTATTATTATTATCAAGACAAGATACAATGTTAATTAACAAGAAGAAAAAGCTTTTCATCAAGTGGATATTACTGTCTCAGCTTACCAAAGAGTGAAAAGAAAAGAAAACAAAAAGATAGAAAAATATTGAATCTTGTCATCAAGCGGATATTGCTGTCTCAGTTTACCAAAGAGTGAAAATAAAAGAAAAACGAAAAGACAGACAAATACTTGAATCTTGTCATCAAGTGGATATTATTGTCTTCACGTACCAAAGAGTGAAAATAAAATAAAACAAAAAGACAGACAAATACTTGAATCTTGTCATCGAGTGGATATTATTGTCTTCGTGTACCAAAGAGTGAAAAGAAAATAAAAGAAAAAGACAGACAAATACTTGAATCTTGTCATCAAGTGGATATTATTGTCTTCACGTACCAAAGAGTGAAAATAAAATAAAACAAAAAGACAGACAAATACTTGAATCTTGTCATCAAGTGGATATCGCTGTCTTAGCTTACCAAAGAGTGAAAATAAAAGAAAAAAATGGACAAATAATTGGATATTGCCAGAGATCTGAAAAACATGAAAGTGACAGTAATACCAATTATAGTTAAAACGCTAGGAATAGCCCCCAAGGGCTTTGAAAGGAGACTGAAGAAATTGGAGATAAGAGAAAGAATCAAAACCATCCAAGACATTGCACTGTTAAGATCAAGAGAAGAGTCCATAAGACTCGAAGAGACTTGCTGTCACTTAGACTCCTGTGAAAAATCACCAGTTCAAACTGGCATGAAAACTTCCATAGAGTAAAAATGATAATAACAATTAAACTTGATTGTTTGGTTTCAGAACTATACACATTTGGTTTTTTTTCTGCTTCTGATGGCAGTTTTGAAAAGATTTTGTCAGAGTAATTAAAATTTCACAAAAGAAAGGAAAAACAAAGCAAACAAGAAAAAAAATTTCAAGAAAGCCTCTAAGAAATTATTAATATCTGAAGAGAATAGTGCAGAAATTGTGCAGAGAGATATGCAAATATTGGAATTTAAAAAAGAAATAAAGAATGAGGTGAAAAAAAAGAAAAAAAGAAGTTTGTTCTTTGTGCTCATTGAACAGTTTTGGCGGGAAAATTTAAAACCTCAGCTCTAAAAGGAATTGACTGGCAAAGCAGTGTCTATATATAAATATATATATATATATTTTTTTTTGTAATCAAACAGCGTTTGCTTTTTACCTGCTCTTGTCAACTTGACCTACGTGTCTAGTTCTGGGAACGAGGCCCACTTCAGCATTTCTGATCATGATATGCTTCTTAGGAATATAAAGATGGAGTGTTTCTGTGGTAGATCCATGAAGATCTAAATGTTGTCGGGTTGAGCAAAAAGATTGAAAAAAGAAAAGAAAGGTGAAAAAAGCAATGAGGCACATATATGTGTGTCTGAATGTGTTTTGTAAAAGAGAGAGAGAGAGAGAGAGAAGGATTTTCGTGAGGATGGGTCCAATAATAATTTAAAAAAAAAGGAAGAAAAAGATTCTTTAAATTCAATCAAATTTTTTCTTTGTTAATTTTCAAGAACACCAATCAAACTTACCCATTTTCCAAATTCTACAAATGCATAATAGTTTACAATAGGGTCCCCAACCCATGACATACAGCCCTTGAGGCCTCTCCAACTTTCAAAAATTTCTCTTTGCTTTCTTTATGTTGACTATGAAAATCCAATGTGATCTTTTATAGACATTTTTATAAACATTTTTCAATCAGATAAGATATGTTCAGAATCCCTAGTGGTGTAAAGGTTATCATCATGGGAAGTAGACTTGGCAACATGAGTTCAAAACCTGAAAAAGGCTGTTTGCATTTTATATAGTGCTAATACTCTTGGGAAAGGTATGAATCCTTCCAGCTATGGGTAAGGCAGAGTGAGCTATTTAACCTTCATAGGAAAACCAGTCAATGAGAAGGAAAATTTGAATTCACACCAGCTGTAGACTTAGAGAAGGATAGACTCCACCAAGCTATTTGTACTAAAGACACAAAACATGAGTATTCCCACCCCGACAACCGAAACTAGATTATGGGACCATTGAACAATATTCTAAGTTAAATTTTGTGAAAGAAAATAAATTTTGAATAAAATTGTTATTTTTGGTCTTTTATTCTTTTCTGAGACATTTTCCATTTTCAGTGAGAGTTTTATATATGAATGCATGACTATTCCTTTTGGAGACAAAACATAAAATCTTAACATATAGGACAGGTGCATTTTCATATAAATTGTGAAAAGTGATATGACTGTACAAGTTAATTCTCTTTAACTTGTGATGTCAACAGTTGATTTTGGGTATCACAGAATTCTTAAACCTTACTCAGGCATATTTCTCATTTGTGGAAATGCCTATGTGTAATAAACTAGGGGTCTGTAACCCACAGCCAATGGGCAACATAGCCCTTCCTTTAATTCCTCCAATGATAACCTCATCTGGAGAACAACCTCTCATTTTCTTTGTCTGTCATCTTTTTCCTAAGATATTAACATCATTATCTATCAGTAGTTTATTGGTGACCGCCAACCATTTTGCTGACATGAAATTTCAATCTTAAACTCATATGTCCCAACTTTCAAAAATTTTCTCTTTGCCTTTTGATGTTGACTATGAAGATATACCATTACAACTGAAGATGAAGCTCATTGATCTTTAGTGTTCAGAAGATTTGAAGTCAAAGTTTCTTGCTTGCCATGTCATCAATTTCTATTAAGAACATGTTCTTCCATCTGGATGATTGCCCAACTTTATCACCTATGCCCAGCAAATATTGAGCATATTTGACTATTCACACTACTATGAACAGTTGTTTTTGAAAAAGAAGCTTGCCAAAAGTACACATTGTTAGCAACTGTCAAAACATTCCATGTCAGATAAGTTCCTTCTATCAATCTCTTCATTTACTCATGATATTACATCTTTTTGGGATTGCGAACAACATCAGATATCGCATTAATAAATCATGATTGTTAGATTGTGAATTTAGCTGTACTCTGTGTCTTTTCAAGATTGTGGCTTCCAGAGCACCGGGAGTTTAACTTTATGGTCCTCAAACTGAAAATGCTAGGGATTACAAGATTAAAAATTTATTGAGGTCCCCCATTAGAATTTCATATTTTGTCAATAGTTGTTTGTTGAACAAAGTTGTCTACTCCATGTGTAACAAGCTGTCAAAATAGGAACTGCACCTGTGGAAATAACAGGTGCATCTGGTTGAGGAATATCAGGATATAACCTTGACCGTGGATGGGTTGAATTGAGTGTGATTTGTGACGCCCACAAGAAGAAGGTGGGCTTCGAACAATTATATAACCCGGGTGAAGACAGGAAGTCAGTCAGTTGGAGATAAGATGCTGTAGAGAGAACCAGCACCCAGCAGAGGGGGCCCTCAGGACCCCTGATTGAGCAGTTGGAGTTCAGATCAGTTGGAGAGAAGGTGCTGGAATAAGGACCATGTCCCAGAGAGGCTGGGCCCTCAGGCCCCTGGTTGAGCAGCCCAGGAGAACGGGAAAGAAATGCTGTTATGGCCATAAGAGCAGGGGTCAATATGTTGCAGTTCTGTTCAGTCTCCAACTCACCTCTCACGCAGTAAAACCTTTAGTAACCTTTTCGAATCCTTTCAAATAAAGTGAGAGGCATATTTTTCTAAAAGAAGTGTCTTCGCTCGTCCTTATTGTGTTAAATATGTTTCTGCATGTATACCTATTTACCAACCCCTCCGCTCGAGCAGGATATATGACACAAAGTCAATTTTAAAACTTAAGAGTTTTCCTTCTCCTAGACTAGTTGCCTCACCAAGGCTGCAGAACCTAGTCTGTCCTACTATTTACCCATAGCTGGAGGGAGAATAATTGGATTCATACTTTTCCCAAGGGTATTAGTGCTATGTGAAATGCAATCAGTCTCATCGAGGATTTGAACTCGTGTCGCCGTGTTCATTTCCTATGATGATAACCATTACACCACGGGCACCTCCACATGTATATGTGTATGTATAGTTGTTCATGGCTATACAACACATGTGCTAACATTGTTGATACCATTGTGAGAAATCATGTTTGGAAAAAAAGTTGTTTCCTCTTAAAGAATAAGTATAGAAATGATTAAGTACAATTTACAACATCTTTATATGCATGAGCAAATAAAATAGAAAAGAGAATACATTATAAAATGCGATACAAAGAGAATTACTGAATATGTGTATGGAAAAATGTTTCTATGTAAATGAAGTTTCAGAGAGATATGAAAGTTTATGAGAGACTTACATATTTGAGAAGTCCCTTAGTAGTTTGTTTTGTTGAACTATTAGACATGCCTGTCTGTAAATGCATGGACAATATTGTCTTTACAGAATGCTGAATGGAAATTTCAATCTTAAACTCATCTCTGAGTTTGTTAGCTCATCATTCTGACTGTCCATAGTTGAATATATAGAGAAGGCACAATTTCTCTGCAGTTAGGTGCCTGTGGTGGTGTAATGGTTAGCAAGCTCGACTAGCAAACCTACACGAGTGAGTTCGAGTCTCATTGGGTGTCCCTTTCATATGGCTTTGTGCTACATCTAAGCAAAAAGCTTAGTAAATTACCACAATTTCTCTGCAGTTTCAAATATATTGAGACTATCAGACGGAGTGTTTGCTGTCTATTAGGAAGATGAGGAAAAAGTAAACATAAGCCGAAATAACTTGAAATGAGAAATGCCAGGTTTCACATGCCCTCTAATTGACACAAAGACAGACAGAACTAATTTTCCTCTTCTTCATCTCTCCCAGAAAGTTCCACTGTATATGCTCCAACCAAGTGTTGCTCTTCTTCTCATTATCTTTTAACAGTTGTTAACAAAAGATTTTTCTCTGTTACTTTGGCTAAGTCATTATGTACATAACAACTCATATATATTTATAAGTGATAGTACGGTGAGAACTTAAACTTGAGCTAGCACATAACTTGTAACATTCCCAATAAAATAAAAGATCTATTTTCCCTCATGAATCAATGTCCCTGCCAAACGATTCAGCCACACACTGACCAATCAGCAGGCAGAGTGTTGCATATTGACCTCCGACCCGGCCAAGCTGTCAAATGAGAAATGCACCTGTGTAAATAACTGGTGCATCCGGTCGAAAAGATCAGGAGATAACCTTGACTGTTGATGGGTTAAATTGAGTGGGCGTAAAACAATGATTTAACCCGGGTGAGACAGGAAGTCAGGCAGGTGGAGTTGGAGTTCAGAGCTTGAAGTCAGTGTTCCAGATCGAGCTGTGGGAACCAGTTCTTAACAGAGAGGCTGGGCCCCCAGGCCCCCGGTTGAGCAGCTCAGGAGAACGAAAAAGACACACTGCTATGGCCGGAGGAGCTGGGGGTCAATATGTTGCAGTCTTTGTTCAGTCTCCAACTCACCTCTCACAAACAACCCTTTCAATAAAGTGAGAGGTATATTTTTCTAAAGAACACTGTCCGCTCCTCTTTATTGTGTTGAATATGTTTCTGCATGCATATGTGTATGTATAGTTGTTCATGGCTATACAACAAGAGCGTATTGACTCCATTTTCTTTTAAGGAACTATTTTTTCTAACCCTTTTTGGAAGTCACAGTTGGCAAGCAGAGAAGAAAGACCTCTCTCCTGTCCCCTTCTACGGGATGCTCCAGCATTGATGATCTTCACTGAAGATAACTGCTGCTACCTGCAACACCCAAAGAACTTTTCTAACTCTGACACAATTCTACTTTCTGTCATAAAAATAAACCTTTCATTGTTGTTCTTCAAAGAGGCTTTGTTATTTTATTCAGTGCTACATAAACAACAAATTAACTTATAGTGATGTGAACGAACATTCACTAAAAACTCACATATGGCTGCTTCCATAAAAGACATGAATATGCATTCATTTTGCTTCAGGTAAGCATCAATCCTATTCAAAATTTAATGCCATAAAAAGAAAAAAACAATATTTGCTACTTTAATTGATGATTATGAAAGGGTAAAGTACAGTTGGCTGTACCAACTACATCTCTGCAGAGGGGTTAGACCTCCCTCAGCAATTGTCCTGAATATCACATAACACAATCTGATGGTGAGGCTCCAGTAATGCTAGAATTATGGGAAATGTAGAGTAACCCTTCATTGCCATTGCTCCCAGCTCCACATTGGTCCGGAGTTGTAGCACCTAAAAGGCTCCTATCCATGGGTCAAAAAGAACTGTTTGACATGTAAACTATGAAAACAAATGACTTATACTAAATTGAATTATTAGAAATAGAACTGTTTGATCATTTAACTGTGTATAAACAAATGACTGATGTTTAATTGAACTGTTAGTGATACATAGCAATACATGGACCTATTTAACTTTGTTGACTCAAGCTCAATTGAATTGTTAGAACTAGAACTGTTTGATCATTTAACTGTGTGTATCTACAAAATGTATTTATTTATATTTAATGTATATGTAAAAAGCAGGATTTGGCATTAAATAACCAACAAACCAAACCAAATAATTCTGTCTCAATAGAATCAAACAACATAAAGTGTTCATTGAAACTTAAAATCAGTAATTATTAGTAAGTCATTTATTACTGGACACAGTTTTTTAATACTGACTTAGAACAATGGAAACATTGCTACTAAAGCAGAAATTTGTTGTCTTATGTAGAGTTGAAAATTTGCTTATTCAAAATACCGGTCATCTGAATGAGTGGAATTTCGCCACTGCTAAGCCACCACTACAATCAGTTTTTGTTAGTGGACTTGCCAGGACGGCACTGGCCATCCTCTTCTGGACTATTGGTAGATCAGCAGCAACTCCACTAAACACAGGAATCAGTTGAATGTCAAACTACTTGCTCATCATTGTTTGATGCTGAAATAGTTTGAATCGAATTAAGAAAGTCTCTGTAAATCAACACACAAAATCAGTTTTGTCACTGTTGCAGTTGTTTCTTCTTCTTTGTCTGCCTCTTTCACTTCTGTCAAATCTGGTTTTTGTTTTGCTACTAAAGCAGAAATTTGTTGTCTTATGTAGAGCTGAAAATTCGCTTATGCAAAATACAGGTCATCTGAATGAGTGGAATTTTGGCACTGCTAAGCCACCACTACAATCAGTTTTTGTTAGTGGACTTGCCAGGACGGCCATTTTTACTAATGGCAGCCAGTGGTTCGCTCTGCCTTTCACTCCCACCACAAATGCTCATTGAAACTTAAAATCACTAATTATTGGTCAGTCATTTATTACTGGACAGTTTCTTAATACTGACTTAGAATAATGGAAACATCCAGGAAAATTTAGTTGCAATTGTAAATTATTTGACATAAAGAACTTCATCAAAATTCCTAAAATAAACTATCATCCTTCTATTCACAAAGGAACAAAAATCATTTTGAGAAAAATTCTAATATATCATATACTGTCATGATTCATGAAAAATATGAACCAGGAAGATATATTGATTAGAAGTTTGTAGATTCAGATTGATATCATATAAAAATGAGCAATGTATATTTTTTTACTTCTTTGTCCATAAGTTCTGCCATATCAATGCAAACAGGGTGTCTTAATATACATGGGAGCCATGTGACTGTTAATACCTCTACTAATAATAATGTTGTATTCTTTTTTGTTTCACATTTGAAATTGCCCAGTCGGCCGGGGCTGTAGAATACACTGACTGCATCTCTGCAGAGGGGTAAGACCCTCCAAATGAGAGTCCTGGATATGACACTAAACAATCTGATGCTGAGGTTCCAGTGATGCTGGAGCTTTGGGAATTGCAGAGCACCCCTTCATTGCTATTGCTCCCAGGTCCACTCTGGCCCGGAGTGGTAGCACCTGATAAGGTTAGATAGAACTGCATAATTATGCTAAACTGTATTGTTTGAATTATAACTATTGGCTAAACTTAATAGCTTGAAATGGAAATGTTTTTGACAAATAAACTGTGTACTCATGCTAAACAGAATTGTTTGAAATAGAACTTATTATTTGTATAAAAATGGATTTGGCATTAAATAACTTGCAAAGGTTGATATGTCATAAAACCCAAACAACCAACCAAACAATCACATTTGAAAATAGTATACTATAACAATTATTAATCCTCGATCACAATGCCTTGGACAAGTGTGGAAAGAGTATTTTGCCTCACTACTTATTTGAAGACAAAATCATTCAAAACTGTCTTAAAATAGATGCAGCCCATTAATATAACAATGATTTATTACCGAGACAAGAAACTCAAAAAAAGATTGAATGTCCAAGAAGCTGTTATAATAACAATTAAAAAAAAAACACTGATTAGATGTCTCTAGCTCAAAGGATGCATTTTTTACTAGATGTGTTTGAAATGACTGCCATCACACTTGTCTCAGTAATTAATCATTATCATATTAATGGGTTGCATCTATTTTGAGACAACTTGTATAAAATTGTGTGATGCTCTGCCATAAATAAAGTGTTTGACTGGGCAGGTAGCAAGCAAGTAATGAAACCATTTTACTAGCTTTCTAATGTTTGAAACCATATAACTGTGCAAATTATTTGTAGTGATCAAAATTACTAGGAGATATTATAGATTACAAAGGATAATAATAATTATTAGTTACTTGAAACCATATAATTCCTTTTGAAACCATATGACAAAGTTCAGTTTTAAACCAACCAATCAACAATCTGAACTGATTTAAGAATGAGGAAGAAAATCCTCTTCTTCCTAAAAGAAAAAAATTACTTTTCTTTGTTTTTTGTTTTATTAAATAATATATATACTCAACCTATACCACAAGCAAGATTTAAAACAAGGTCAATTTTTAAGTAGAGTAAAGCTGGTTTGATTTCAGAGTTTTCTTTCTCCTAGATTGGTTGCCTTACTAAGGCTTTAGAGTCTAATATACTCTACTATCTATTAAATACTTCTGGTCAAACAATAGATCTTAATTTTTGAGTTTGGGATTTGATTTACTTGTTTATCTTCCAATGAAGAACTGAATGTTCAATTTAAAGTTTAAAGAGAGGACAGGATGGTGAGACATAGCTACCACTTTCTCTATCCGAGCAAAAAATCATTGCCATTTGATTCTCAACAAAGAACTGGCTTGTATCTCTATCAATATAACAATGGAATTACAAGTGAAACAAATGGTTGATGTTAGAAAGCTATATTAATCATTATCTATCAAAGTAATTAAAGTGATATGATAATGTGAAAGAAACTTCAACACTGCTGAGCACAAATATCACTGAAGACACCGAGGGGGACATGTATAATGAGATGAGCAAGAAATGACCTTGATGTTGTATATATTTACCCAACCTCTCTGACATGAGCAGGATATGACAAAAGGTCAATTTGTTTAGTAGAGTACAGCTGGTTTGATTTCAAAACTCTTCTTATGCTAGATTGGTTGACTGACCAAAACTAAAGAACCCAGTCTGCCCTACTATTTATCCATAACTGGAGGGTGAGAAGAAGACATAGATTCATTCTTTTCCCAAGAGTATTAGTATGAAGTGAAATCCGAACAGCTACCTTGACCAGGATTTGAACTCAAGTCACCAATTTCATTTCCTGAAATGATAACTGAGGCTGCTACTCCAAATGTTGTAGAGTGTGCATTGAAGAAATGCAGATGTCATTGGCAAGAAGAACTGGAAAGAATTTGGAGTATAAATGATTTGCCTAAGACAAGAGATCATGCTGGTATACATATAGACCCTATAGGCTTGGCACTTATGCTCACTGGGAAGCAGAGGAATCGGTGAGATTCATGTCACCTGGAAGAGAGTGAATAACTCAAAGATACAAGACAAAAGTTCTGGTTGGGGTTAGAATTAACAGGAAACTGAAATTTCCTCTGATCCAGACAAGTGCCCTGAAGAACAGAGGCCAAGATTCACAATGCCCTCAGATGATAATAAAGTCAATTTCAATAATTGTTTCAAAGACTTTTGGGTCATTGTTTCTTCCAGCTTAAAGACATTTGTTTTATTGAAACACTTGATTACTAAGAAGGAAAACTTTTGCAAAAGATGAAAATACAAGTATGTATTCACTGAATTTCTCTGTAGGGGAATAAAAAAGCAACAATAATAAGATGAAGTAAAACTAGCAATAAAATAATAGTAATAATGAAGAGTGTATCTAACCAGAATGTGGAGATAAAAAGGTTGTCCGACTGTAGTCGAGGGTGACCCAAAGGTTCCCTTTTCTATAGCTACTACACTGAGGTCTAGGGAAGGGTACAACTTCTTTCCCAGGATTGCTCTGCTTTACCCTTGATATGTACCTTATAATGCTGAGTGTTAAGCAAGGAAGCATCAAGTACCATTTTTTGAGTCTTTGGTATGACTCAACCTGGGATTGAACCCAAGTCTCCTGGACTATTGGTGAACACTCTACCACTAGGCCAATGGCCTGGTTTAAGCAACAATAATAAGATGAAGTAAAACTGTTCCCTTACAGTCATAAAAATAATTACCAGAGTGAGTTTCAATTATAAAGTAGTAAAGTTGGCGATCATAGTCAAGGGCAACCAGAAGGCTCCCTTTTCAATAGCTACTACACCGAGGTGTAGGGGCGGGTGCTACTCCTTTCCCTGAATCGCTCCACTTTACCCTTGATATGTACCTTATATTGCTGGGTGTTAAGCAAGGCGGTATCAAGTACCATTTTTAAAGTCTTTGGTATGACACGACCTGGGATTGAAACCAGGCCTCCCGGACCATAAGCTGATAATAATTCTAGTAAAAACATTAATAATAATGAGTGACAGATTTTCATACCCACTCCCTAAAGAATCAAATAAATGAAAATATGCTATTGGCATTTCTTGGAATTTTTGTATCTTTCTATTATACAGTAAAACTGTTGTATTGTAGCAAGTTTTTTGTCGATGCAATGATGTTAAAATTCTTTCAGATAATAAGGCAATTTCTAATCTCATCTTAGAAAAATAATTGTGCAAATTCTTCATTCCCACTCAACCTAGAGCATTATAATTTTTGAAAGGAGGCCACTAGTGAAAGCTAATGACAGAATACTTCCTTTTTTTTTTCTATACACCTAGATGCGATACAACATAAAGTTGAAAGAATGTCAAAGGCAGCTTTTAAAGGAATTATAACTAAAATAGAATTTCTCGGTTCTTGTAAATATTTCTACATCACTGGAAGAGTCCATGATATAAAGATGGGGATAATACTCCTTTCCAAGTTTAGGACTTTTTTGGTAATATAGAAATATAAAAAAAATTTATGAATACTTTTTCATTCATATCATCATATCAAACTTTTCTTATAGAAATAAAACTGTTATTTTAATTGTATGCATTATCCAATGTCATAAGCAGGATGTGAAACAAGTCAATTTTAAATGAAGTAAAGCTGGTTTGAATTCTGAGTTATCCTTCTCCTAGACTGGTTGACTAAAGAACCAAGTCTGTCCTCCTATTTACTGATAGCTGGAGGGAGAACAAGTGGATTCATGCTTTCCCAAAGGGCATTAGCACAAAGTGAAATGCAAACAGCTTCATCTAAGATTAGAACCAGATCACTGATTCTATTTCCGACAACGATAACTGTTATACTAAACATGTCTTCTATGGAAACGGATGTAGAAGAAGCCAAAAATAGATGGAAATATTTAGTATATTGTTACAATTGCTTGGGAAAGGAACTGTAATGAATTCAACACAAGATATCAATCAGATATTAGCTCCCAAGAGTCGCTCCTACCACCTTTTTATTGACAACATATGCAGAACTGGTACTACCAGTTTCTTAAAACACATCATCAAGTCATCTTGACAGCATAGAGTTCCTTGACCCTCTCTTGTCATCCATTCCTCCTGGCAGGTCTTCTAGGTTACATCCTGTGTCTATACGGAGCTGATGTAAGTCTTTGCTGGTCGTCCCAAACTGGCATGTTAATGTGCCGAAATCCATAAAAGAATATCACTAATGAGTTCGTCCTTGCTTCTCAATCAGTGTGCTGCATGTCTTGTTCATCTTACTTAAATGGTTTGTACGATGGGAAGCAGGTGGCTGTACAGCTGCTGTTTTGTGGGGTGTTGCTTCCAGGATTTTTTCAAAACAGATATAGCATTATTGATTACAAACTATACAAAGATCTGATCTTAGAATAATCAATTCAAGCAAGAATTAACCCTCCCAACCTATAAACCTGATGTTTAAGCCTGAGTGATATTTTACTATGGATGATAAGCCCAATATTTACTGACAAAGATCGTATCAGATACAACAAATAAGAGGTTTAATTTAAAAACGATTTACAACCTTCTTTTTTTTTTTTTAAAAAAGGAATGATGGGATGTCTCACTTCTGGATTTTAAATGTTTTTTTTCTTTGAGACTGTGAATTTGTGAGGTCGGGTACATGGAATCTATGGGCCTGGTGACTAACAGTGGTGGTGAGGGAGTTAAAGGATAAATGAGTAATTTGTAGTGATTGATAAACAACACTTAGATAAGAAGAGATATCTCACTTTTTAGAAAGACTTATAAACATGGTATTTAATCAGTAAGCATTTACAGGGTCAAACGGAAATACCTCCCAGATATTAAACAGTCACCAGCATAATGCAAATAAACTTACTCAAGTGGTTATAGTAGATCCATCCAACTAATGCCATCCATTTTTTTTCAGATATGATCAGTTCTGATCATGGTTTGGACCTGCGCACACCGTGTGCTTGCTGTTGAAACACCTTTTAGCCTGGTAAATATCTCAGAGAGTTTTTGAGCTCATTTCCTGTTATGTTGGAATGATGCCATTCCAGATAGAATTTTCAGCCCATAGCAGTATCGATTTTCTATTTAGAACAGCAACATTAACCTAACACAAAATGAACACAAAAGTTCTCTATGTAGCAGTTAGACTCGCTTGTCTTGAAAAAAAAGAAAGTGGTTCAACAGCAAACCCACGGTGTGCAAGGGTCCAAGCCATGATCATAACTGACTGTATCTAAAAGAAAAATGATAAGACATTAGCAAGATGGAGCCACCATTACCACTTGCCTAAATTCACTTGCACTACACAGGTGACATTTTAAAATGTAGGAGGTATATCTACTGCACCCTGTATATATACTGACAATATCCCACGACACAAATATGTTTAGCAGAGAACAAATATGGTTTCATATGCACAAACATGCCAGAAACAATAGGGACAGTTGCATCAAGGACAACAGCCATGAAACTTCATTGTTGCCAATCACTGGTTAGTACTTACCACAATGAGGGGTCCCTCTAGTCCTGGTGCCACTAATTTCATTACCATTTAGGTCGACACACCAACAGATCCCTTTGTGGCATTGACGTTTCTCATAGTAACCATCTCGGTCACAATGAGGCACAAATGTGGCTGCAAAAAAGTGAAAGAGAAAATTCCTTGATTTAAATGCTTGGAGAAAGAAAAAGAATTATTCAAATTTATTAATTGTACATCTTAGAAACATGCATGACATAACAGCTCTTGTTATAGGAAATGAACTCAGCAATCAGAGTTCAAATCCTGCTTGTGGCTGTTTGTGGTTCACTGATGCAAGCATTATAGTATAAAGTAATATATTATTAGTAATAAATTATGATTAAATAGCCGATTAAAATTAGTGAATATTGGTAATAAGTTTGGTCTACCATCCATCATACCAGCACTTTAACGATTATGCCACAGGGTCTCTCCAAATGGACAATCTCAAAGCTGGAAAACAGAATTTTAGAACATTTCATCATATATTTACTGTCTTGCTGAAGCCTTTAGTATGTGTCCTCCAATCCACAGGTGAGGCTTCAATCATGCTGGAGCTTTAGAGTACTCCTTCAATGTCATTACTCCCAGGTCCACACTAGCTCAGAATGGTAGCACCTGATAGGGTCCTATCTATGGGTCAAATCAAATTGTTTGACATTTAAACTGTGTACTTATACTAGTTCGTCAATTATCCGGTAGACCAGGGTTCAATCCCAGGTTGAGTCATACCAAAGACTCAAAAAATGGTACTTGATGCCGCCTTGCCTAGCACTGAGCACTATAAGGTGAGGATCAAGGGTAAAGTGGTGCAATCCGGGGAATGGAGTAGCGCTTTCCCTTATACCTCAGTGTAGTAGCTATTGAAAAGGGAGCCTTCGGTTCACCCTGGACTAAAGGGAGACAACTTTACTTACTTATACTAAACTGAATTGTTTGAAATAATATCATTTTTACATTTAAATGTGTGTAACCAAATGACTGATGTTTAATTTATTTGTTAGTGTTAAATAGCAATACTTGAAAGCATTAAACTGTGTACAAACAAATGATTAATAATAAATAGAATTATTTGCATTAGATAAGAATAGCTGAAACCATTTAACTGTGTGAAAAAATGAGCCCTGGCTTGTTAAAAAATGTTATCAACAAAATGTGTTTCGAAATTATATATTAAGTATATATGTTTAAAATGGACTTGGCATTAAATAACCTACAATAGTTGATATGCCATAAAACCAAACCAAACCCATCTATTGTATCAACATACTAGTTACAGTGTAATACTTATACACTAAACCATCTGAAATTTTTTTTTATATAAATCTAATCCATTTAAACATTTTTTAATATAATATATTCATTGAAGAGCACAAAGCATTCAGATCTTGATGTCCCCTCCATCATACCATCATATCGGATACTGTTTCATACTTAAAAAAAGCATTAAAAAAATTAGGTATAACGTATTCATTATATAGTTCAAGCCTTTGCTGTTCATTCTCCTACCAACATATTTGATACAGTCTAATACTTATACACCTAAAGCATTTAAAAAAAAATCTTAGTATAACAAACTGATGCTGAGCTCACCTGATACTCTCCAAGTGCTACTCATCAGATTTGCCTCAACAGTTTGGACCATAGCTTCAGAATCCATGGTTTTGGGCTTACCTAACTTTGCTAGATCACTGAATTTCTTGCAACCCGAGTGAAATTTCTAGAAACATCTGGTTCCTGTACTGTGATCAACTGTGTCTTCATTTTTCATGCAACAAATATTTTACGTTGCTCCTGCAGCATCATGGCTCAGTTCAAATTCATAAAACAAGTTCCTGAATTACAATACATTGCACATTCATCTGGGCTGCTTTAAAATCATACACAGTGAAACAATGCACAACGTGCCAGTGCACCAACTACCACAATACTACCGACCACATCAGGTACCTAACATGACTTGAACTGCTTTGGTCATGTGATATACATGCCACAAACTAGCACATACAAAAATATTGCAAAACTTTTCACTCATCCATGTATATTCATTGTATAGTGCATGCCTTTGGTGTTCGGCCTCCCATCGATCATACCAACATATTGGATATAGTGTAATACCAGTAACATATTTGGTCATATATCTAGGATTTTATATTCTGTATAAGAATATTCTTAATGTTCTTTCAGAAGCCACATTCTATCAGGTTTTAGTTTTTTACTGAAGGTCAAAGTTTATGAAAATGTAGGTTAATCATTTGATCTTCCTCTAGTTCCAATGAATCAGCTCTTTTTACTGACAAAATCTGCAAATGTGCCTCAAGGTTAAAACCTTGATTCTTACCTTTTTTTTCCTTCATATCATTCTCTATTGAACATAGCCGGGACTATCTACCTTTTATGTATGCATTCATAATAGCACAATGGCATTTTTTGTAGCTGAAAAACAAAAACTCATATGCAGAGAGAAATCTGAGAAGACGTACCTGATTTCATTGCAGCATCGGATTGCAGTCTTCTCAGATGGGTGAAACATGGAGGACCTAAAAAGAAAAAGAAAAAAAAAAGAGAGAAGGGAGTTAATTCTTTGGGAAAATTTAGAAATTGCTAACAAAATCTTAAACATGATATCTACTCAGCTTGTTAAAAACTGATAAATCTAGTTGAACTTTAGGGTCGCTCTTAACATAGAAAATTCCTTCCTTGCCTGTTTTACGAAAACACACTTTCTCTCTCTCTCTCTCACACACACACTAACGTCAGTATGTACACAATTTATATAAATTTCTGCCTCCTTGTGCCCAATGATGCCTGGAACCTGGCAAGTCATCAAGACATGAATCTTTTAAAGTGATGCTGAAGGAAAGAGAGGATTTGATTTTTCCGCTTTCTCCTGATATACTACATTGATCATGTCTTCCAACAGTTATTAACAGAACTATTTCGGTAGATATGAGAGGTAATGATCTTTTGTGCCAGCTAGCATCAAATAGCAGAAATTAATGGCAGGCAAGGGATGTAATCCCTACAATACATCAAAGATGAACAAATTTTTCTGTTAAATATTGTCAGCTTCACAGATCAGAGAAGTGGTGTGTATTCCTAAGAAGCTTGGTACACATTACTTACCCAGTAAAAAAATCATTCAGTAAAAAAAATATATATTTAATTTTCATTTATTATTTACTTTAGTTGTATCATAAAGAAATTTTAGGAGATTAAGTGAATTTATATCTATTTAATTTTAATATATTATTTATTTATTTAATTTTGATATATCATTTATTTCAGTTAAAGCACTTTAGGAGACAGTGAATTTATACCAATTACAATGAATATTTGAAATTTGTAAGCAGACATTCACTTTTAAAATCTGTACCGCTGATAAACAAGATTCAATTTGCAGTAATCTCTTTCTGCAATAAAATATCAAAATATCTATAAATAATACTTCCCAACAAAATATAGAGTAAATTTGGGAAAAGTCTGTAGAGAAGACACACAGCATTCAGTTAGAGATAATTTGGTGACTGAGAAAGTAAACTTTTATTCAAATTGTTTTTAGATATTTTTTTTGCCTGCTGTAAATATTTTATTTTATTATTTTCATTTTAAAATCATTTGGTGAAAAATTTTAAAAATATCTTTACTTATTAAGTTTAATGTATCTATTTTATCATACAGGAATTTAGGGAGACTCAGTAAATTTATAATTATTGTAATGAACATTTGAAACTTGTTGGCAGATGTTCGCCTTTCTGTTTGTCTTATGATGACAATAAATCCTACAAGTGATATCATGGGGTACAAGCAAAGTGTCATAGTTTTCTTCATACGAAATGGACTTGGTGATAATAGTTCAAATCCAGGATAAGGCTGTTTATGTTTCCCTCTATGATAATGCCCTTGAATCCATCTGTTATCCTTCCAGCTATGGGTAAATAATAGGGCAGACTGGGTTCTTTGACTTTGCTAAGTCAACCACTCACGCTGTGTTTCACTTAAAAAACAACTTGATTTTATGTTATGTCCTACTCATGGCAGAGGGGTTGAGTAAATTTGTACATGCAAATTCAATATTAATAATATATTTCTAAGTTATCAATTAGCTAGATGTTAAATGAATTAAAAAGATTTAGATTTTTTCTGTTCTCTTGTAAACAGCCCAGTCAGCAAGGGTTGAAGAATATAACAACTGCATTTATGCAGAGGATTAAGGTCCCCCACCTCCCAACAAGTGTCCTGGATATGACACTTGATAATCTGATGGTGAGGCTCCAGTAATGCTGGGGCCTAGGGGAATGTGGAGTATCCGTTCATTATCATCAATCCCAGGTTCACTTTGATCTAGAATAGTAGCACTTGATAGGGTCCTATCTCTGGGTCAAAAAGAACTGTTTGATATTTAAACTGAGAACAAACAAATGACTTATACTAAATTGAATTCCTTGTAATAGAACTGTTTGAACATTTAACTGTGTGTGTTTACAAAAGGTGTTTTCAAATCATATATTTAATATATAAGTAAAAACAGGATTTAGCATTAAATAACCAACAATAGTTGATATGCCATAAAACCAAACTAATCTTAGTAATGGATCCTTTTTGTTGGTAATGTCCATAATTTTATTATGTAGAAAACTCAAAGACTTTAAAAAAATTACATGTTCTTTTTCTTGTTGAAAACAAGTCAAAATACTTTGTAATAAGTAATTGTCTCCCTTTGATTTTTTTGAGAAGGGTGTGTGACTTTTGCATGCTTCACATCTACAGGAGAATCCCGGAATCCTTTCTTACCCTCTTTCACCCCCATTGATTTTTGAACAAAGAAGACATGCCTGGTTACCTCTGTTAAACAAAGCATCGAAATATAGAGAACACATAAGTTAGCCCACTAGAGGACAAGATTTTTTTTTACTGTTTTTGTACCGATTTTCACTTACAGCTTGTTCATGAAACAATATGTGCACATTTAGTCTGTCAGGATACATTTGTATATTCTTGTTAATACTTCTTGTATATAAAAAAAAAAATTGATAACAAGGTAATCCAAGTAGAAGGAGAGATTTATTGAGAAGCAAAGTTGACACTATAGCATTTCGGTTCTAATGAACCATCATCAGGCTTTGAGGGATGATATTAGTGATGTTAAATCAATGATTCTTGTATGTATATTACGTATGCATTGAATGTTCATATACATGAAAAAGTGCTTGTCTTTCTTTCCGTCTACTTAGTGTTAGTATATTATTTGATACACTAATGTTGTTATTTGACCTTGATGAGTGAGGACTTGACTTCCTAACACCAACCACCCTAATATCCCTGCCATAAAAAAGATGAGTGCGAACATAACATGTATAACAATTCCCACTAGTTATAAAAAACGTTTGGTGGAGGTAAATAAAATGCTATGAATATAGCCAATTTTTTTTATTTTTGACTTTTGAAAATATTCGCCTCTTCTCTAGGCACAATTACAAATATCTCAAAATCTGACTGATCTGAAATCCTCAAAAAAAAAAAAAAAAAAAAAAAAAAAAAAGACAAGACTGATTGTTTGGGAGAAAGGTTGAATGTTTTCATTTTCCATGATGTGTTGCAATCTAAATTTGCCCCCAAACTAACACCATAAGTCAAGGTTCCAGTTTATTATTTACTAAGTTTTGTTTAGTCTCACACAAGGTCCATGTTGCTTATAGTACTTGCTGTACCAATTTAGTCATCCTTCTAAGAACAGGTATAGTACTACTAAACTTTGGTAATTTAAAAGGAACAAGTGCTTTTAATAGGACTTGACGATATGTCAGTTAGAGATTCTAGTTAATTTGGGAAAAGAAAATACAATTTAATCATAAAAAAAAAATCTTTATTAGTATTCTCTCTTTTAAAATCATGAATGTTGGTTGGGATAAGTGAAAAAGAGCCAATGTTATTTTGTTGAGATGATTAGAACTCTGCTGACTTCTTTTTTCATTTATAGTTACACCTGAAGACTTAAAGATGAAGCAAGAATCATTGGTACTCACGCACAGCAGCAAAACAACAACACCATTCATGACGGGTCAATTTTGAATCTCCATTTCTGTCACAGGAATCAATAAATGGTTTAACACATGGTTCCATGTCATTCTTCTCTATTTTAGACAGTTCACTGTGATCAATATGTTTGTCCGAATCCAGATCGAGATGTTTAAACTCCCAAATGATTGAACGAACACAGTGGCACTTGTCTGAAAGAAAAAGAAAAAGATCTGAAAGATTGATTTAATCATTGTTTTCTTTTTAAGCATAAAAGTTCTTCAATACTGATGCAGATACAATAAATAATTATCTCCCTTTGATAATTTCCATGTTCATAAATAATTATCCCATTGATTTAAATAATCTAATCTACTGTATTTTTTGGTGTATAAGTCGACCCTCAAAATTTCTAATTAAAACAGGTTTTGGGCTCTACTTGTCCATCTAAAGCAGCCACTTATACAAGATTAGGTACAAATTGTACATTGGGTGGTCTTCCAACTGGAATCTTGCTTCGTATTTCCTTCTTTTTGCTCTTAGAGCCATGATGGGTTGCTAGGTTGCCGATCTTAACTGTTCTACATCGTTTGAATATGAATATGAATAGGATTATGTGGTTATGAGCTTTTTCAATCTATGTTTTATTTATATGTGCATGTTTTACTCCACAATTGGTCTGCTCAGATCTCCTCAGTTTTCAAGCCCAAGCAGGATATGCCAACTGTATCTCTGCAGAAGAGTAATGACCATACGCCCCTTCAACAAGTGTCCTAGATATGACCTGAAACCATCTGATGGTGAGGCACCAGTTTTCGTAAATGTGGACTATCACTTCATTGTCATTGCTCCCTGGTCCACTATGGCTAAGAGTGGTCGCACCTGATAGGGTCCTATCTTTGGGTCAAATAGAACAAACTATGTGTGCAAACAAATGACTGATTTTAAATTGTGACTGTAATATAAGCAATTCTTGAAACCATTTAACTGTGTGCAAAAAAGAACTCAGGCACATTTAAGAATGTTATATATAAAATGTGTTAACAAATCATATATATATTTAATATATATGTATAAAGAGGATTTGTCATTAAACAAACTACAATGGTTGATATGCCATGAAAACCAAACCAAGCAAATCATATATATTTAATATATATGTATAAAGAGAATTTGGCATTAAATAACCTACAATGGTTGCTATGCCATAAAACCCAACCAAACCAAATCATATATATATATATATAATATATATATGTATAAAGAGAATTTGGCATTAAATAACCTACAACGGTTGATATGACACCAAACCATATATATTTTATGTATATGTATAAAGAGAATTTGGCATTAAATAACCTACAACAGTTGATATGACACCAAACCATATATATTTAATACATATGTATAAAGAGAATTTGGCATTAAATAACCTACAATGGCTGCTATGCAATAAAACCCAACCAAACCAAATCATATATATTTAATATATATGTATAAAGAGAATTTGGCATTAAATAATCTACAATGGTTGCTATGCCATCAAACCAAACCAAATCATATATATATCTAATATATATGTATAAAGAGAATTTGGTATTAAATAACCTACAATGGTTGATATGACCAAACCAAACCAAATCATATATATCTAATATATATGTATAAAGAGGATTTGGCATTAAATAATGCTTGATATGACATAAAACCAAACCAAACCTCACTTTTCTCCAGTTCATTCTTCACTTCACTACATCTCATCTTCTCGCCTTGGTTGCTCTGATATCTATTTTGTGTTGCCATCTTTGTTCTTTTTTGTTGATAAGGAATGATAACATGATTGCCATTTCTTGTGCACATTTCAATTTTTATTCATTGACAACTTTTTCCTTCAAAACACATTCAGCCTAAATGGGGAGTTTATAATTAGAGTGGAGATGGAGGACTTAACCACTTAGGTCGGGTATTTCTCACTGACTAACTTATTCTAATACTAGAACCATTTTGGTCACCTGACAGAAATCATCCAATGAGAGCTGTTGTCTCAGATTGACCTCAAGTTCAACAGTTGTCCCCTAAACTTGTTGACACAGTTGTATCTTTCCATTCAGGATTCAACTTGAATACTATACTACATTTAAAAAATAGATCACACCGATCTATTATGTTGCAATCAGAATTAATTACATCCTTTGCCTGCCAAATAAAACTTCTAATGGCAGCTAGATGACTTGATCAAAGAAGCATACAAAAGAAGTGCCCACAAAAGTCAAAATCTTTTCAGTTCTGCTTTGACAAGAAGCACACTCAAATGTGTGCATTCATGTCAACACCTACAGAAAGGGCTGATGGTCCCAGTAAACCTTGTATTGTATGCCACATGATACTATCATAGCCCTCTGGCAACTCAAATCTAAAATCCCTGATAAAAAATATAGAGTCATCTATGATGTCAGTTAATAGAATTTTCCCCCACAGCCAGAAACGTTAGCTGGTGGAATTTTTCGTTACTAACATGGAGGCTATTTACAAGGTGAATTAATTCAGCAGATCATTTTGAGGATAGTCACTAACATCAGTGAAAAACAAGTATA
Source organism: Sepioteuthis lessoniana (assembly GCA_963585895.1). Lineage (NCBI taxonomy): Eukaryota > Metazoa > Mollusca > Cephalopoda > Myopsida > Loliginidae > Sepioteuthis > Sepioteuthis lessoniana. The sequence goes on from OY757937.1 coordinate 12,993,122, forward strand.
CTGTTTTGACAACACAGAATTTTCACCACTCACATATGTGATACATCACTTTCCCTTCTATATAAAGGCAGTCACTAACCACAATCTTTAGTCCACATCAGGACATCTGGCATTCATACCGGGATGGTTGTGTTTGTGTATTATGACACCTTGGCCTCAGGGGGCAGCCCCTAGGTCTTTACCTTTTGCAGGAGTAAGTTTATTGCTTGGTGCCTGCAGCACCCTAAAAAGAGGAATACTGATGGGGTGAAGAATTTTTGCACCTGCCATGCACGAGTCTTGATTTGTGCATGGCTTCCACCATAAAATGGCCTTGTGCCAAATTCTGACATGGTGGGATGTCAGATAACCCACGTCTGTGGTGGGCATTTGTACCTGGAAGCAAGAAAGACAAACTTCTTTCTAATGGTAACAGCACACCCTTTACCAGTGCCTTTCCTACCAGCCAGTAGCCAACGCAGGACCTAACTAATTAGTGCTGCAGAATCAGCACAGCCAATGCCAGGATTTGACAAATCATAACAGCACCCTTAAACAGTTCTTATCAGAACTAAAATACACAAAGTCAAAAATACACAGCCGAGAAAGAATTTGTGTTGTAAGCAAAGTGGGGACAAACCTACTTTAAATCCATACCTAGCCTAACATTGTCTTGTACACCAGAGGATTTAAGATTCACATTTTATACTGGGCATATAAGACGTCCCCCAAATTATTTGGGGTATTTTTTCAGGTTAAAAGGTCATTTTATATGCCGACCTATATGTTAGTTTAAGGTTTATTTTATGAAGCCAGAATGTTTAGCTGTTAAATAAAAATGTTTTGTGTATTAACTATCATTAGTTTATTTACTGCAAAATAAAGCAAATCAAAGTGAATATCCTGTAAGTGTGCTGATTCCATAATTTTTGACAGGAATAGTATATCTTTTAGTTTTAAAGCTTCAAACCCGATATTCCAGCCGGTGTTATCTCGACTTATTTGGAAGAAATATTGTTAGTTGTAGTGTTTGTACATGCCAACAAATTTGACTTGTCGAGTGATTTGACATTCTGACATTCACGTCAACCACCTGATGTTATGTCATGGAATCCTACTTGGTCATTAGGCGTAAAAAAAACAAAACATTTATGAGATAAAACATCAGCTTGAATGAGAGTGCTGGTTTCTGGTCAATGAGAAGCTAAATGAAAACTGGCCAAAGAAAGAAAAAGGAATGCTATTTATTTAGCTCAAAAAGCCCACATTGAGACAGAGAGGACCAAATCTGTAACTACCCCAAACTAAACTTGATACAAACATATCTTCTTATTATAAATTCTAATTTAAAAAATAAACAAGAGGTTTCCCTCAGTTAAATCCATGAATAAATAAAAATGAAGATGGTTATCATCGTCAGAATTGGCAATCTGAGCTTAAATCCTGTTTGCACTTCCCTTTGTGCTAATGCCCTTGGAAAAAAGTATAAATCTATCTCACCTCCCTCCAGCTAAAGTTAAAATAGAAGATATGACTGGGTACATTAATCTTGGTTTATCATATCATATTTACCAACCCCTCCGCTCGGGCAGGATATGACACAAGGTCAATATTTTAAGCGGAGTTTAACAGGTTTGAATTCAGAGTTTTCCTTCTCCTAGACTAGTAGCCTAACCAAGGCTGAAGAAACTAGTCTGCCCTACTATTTACCCATAGCTGGAGGGAGAATATTTGGATTCATACCTTTCCCAAGGGTATTAGTGCTATGTAAAATGCAATCAGTCAGGTCCAGAACTAGACTGGGAGAAGGAAAACTGAATTCAAAGCAGTTGCACTCTGTTTAGATTGACCTTGTGTCATATCCTGCTCATAGAATTTGTCAGCAAGGATATCAGATGTGTCAAATTTTTGGTTTCATTTTTTGAGCACAGTTCGTTTTCTCAGTACCTGTACCCCTAGAAGTTTCTCAGTACCTGTGCTCTCAGAAGTTTCGCAGTTTCCATGCTCCTAGCAGTTTCTCAGTACCTGTACTCCTTGAAGTTTCTCAGTACCCGTACCACTAGAAGTTTCTCAGTACCCATGCTGCTAGAAGTTTCTCAGTACCTGTACTCTTTGAAGTTTCTCAGTACCCATGCTCCTAGAAGTTTTTCAGTATTTGTACTCCTAGAAGTTTCTTAGTACCTGTGCTCCTAGAAGTTTCTCAGTACCTGTACCCTAAGAAGTTTCTCAGTATCCATACTCCTAGAAGTATCTCAGTACTCATATCCTTAGAAGTTTCCTTTTAAAGACTCAGTACAGCTTGACACCATTAAATGATAACAATATCTGATTCAACTCAGTTCAATTCAGCTAACTCGGTATCATTAATATAATGTGGCTATTTCAGGAGATTACAAAGTGAAATTAACAAGAAGGAAAAATGGAAAAAATATCAGGATGTGACTCATGAACTGTCATGCTCTTAATCAATGGAGTACTTGGAATATTCTAAATGATCTATGCAGAAAGATTGAAAGAAACCAAAATTAAAAATAATAATACAGTAAAATATATCTTCAATATATATATATATATAGTACGATTTAATGGAGACTCAAACTCGGTTAAGTCGTCATAATAAATTTATTTCGGCAGAGAATATTATTGCTACATTCTCCGTCTCGTCAGATGACTCTTTACATGCTCCCTCTTTCCACACCTACTGTCCTTGGACACTGACTGGATATTTTAGAGTTATATATATATATATATATATATACTAGTTGTATCCTATCACTTATGTGTAGATGAACTCTAAATCACAAACCATACATTTTTGGTGGTTAGTCTCCATAGTGAAATGGTTTAAGTGTTCGACTGCAGCCTCAAAATAAGAGAGTTCAAACCCCAGTCAAGCTATTATGTTTACTTTTGGACTAATACCCTTGGGAAAGGTATAAACTCCTTTATCCTTCGAGCAATGGGTCAAATAGTATCACTGCTAAGGTTGGCTTAGGCATTAAATAACCCACAAAGGTTGATATGCCATTAAACAAAGAATCCATTCAATACTTTTCTTTCTGATTTTAAATGCATGTTTATATGATGACAATTTTTATATTTCACCTGTATGTCCAATGGATCAAGTATTTTGGCAATTGTCCAAAACCCCTGTATTCTGCCAACTAGACAATGCCCCAAAACAGATGAAACAGAAATCTTCTCCTTAGAGCATTTTAAAAGAAATAGAAATGATTTTGTGCCTGTAATAGTGTCCTTGTTAACAATGTATTGTAGTACATCATGCTTTCTTCATGGATATGGAGTTCAATTCGTGGCTGGTAGGTTGATTTTAAATTATATCAACCATCTTTGAATAATTCATGCCAAAATCAGCTTAACAGTAATGTTCTCCATTTAAATTCACAATAACAAAATACAAATCATTTTAACTAGATACACATTTCATAATCAGTTGAAATATTAATGTTTTTAAGAGCCAATGTATTAATAAAGTTCACTATCATTTTTAACAGTTAAATAATTCATAGTTAAGTTAGCCGACCATAGTAGAGAGTAACCTAAAGGTTCTGTTTTCAATAGCTACTATATAGAGGTGTAGAGCAGGGTGCTACTCCTTTCCCTAGGTTACTCCACTTACCCTTGATTTATATCTTATAATGCTGTGTTAAGCAAGGAGGCATCAAGTTCTATATTTTTTTAGTCTTTGGTATGACTTGACTTAGGATTGAACCATGGTCTCCTGGGCCATTGGAGAACACTCTAACCATGGTGCCAATGGGCCGGTATAATCAGTGTAAATATTAATGTTTTCAAGAACCAATGTATTAGTAAAGTCCATAATGATTTTAAACAGGTAAACATTCCATATTTAATTGCAATATCAATGTTTTAAGAGTATCTTACAAAAAAATTCACGATCATTTCAAACCGGTAAACACATCATATTTAGTTGAAATATTAATGTTTTTTTTAGATTCAATGTATTAGTAAAGTTCACAATCATTTTAAACAGGTAAACATTTCATACTTAGAAGAAATATGTCTTTAAGTGCTATATATATATATATATATATATACTAAAAGTTTACAATTATTTTAAACAGGTAAACACTCCATACCTACTTTCAATATCCATGTTTTAAAAGCCAATGAATTCCAAATCATTTGAAACAATATTTCAAACAGATTTATTTGACCCATAGTTGGGACCCTAATCGGTACTACCCCTCCGAGTCAGAGTGGACCTGGGAGTAATAGCAATGAATGAGCCACTCTATTCTTCCCCAGATCTCCAGAACTGATACTTCTCTATCGAATGTAGTTTAGTGTCATATCCAGGATACGAAAAAAAATTTTTATCTATAAGATTAACATTCATCACTGAATTAAGTGCATTGACAAAAAAGATTATGTTAAAAATCAATATTTGTAGAGCAAAATAAATGCTTGTTTTAGTACTAGGCTATTGGCTCATTGATGCATCAATATATAATGATTATATAGCGTATATCAATCAATAATTGCTATCAGGGTTTATTGATTTTTAATATTTGGTATATACCTATATGTGCACGGGCTCCAAAATGTTTATATTGATAATGGATTCTAAAAAAATTTGATTGCAGTTTCAGCTTGAAAAATTTTTTGTAGCTTGGAAAATTTGCAAAATGTTCCAATTCATTCAATATAATAAAATTTTTGCCTGGCAAAAAGTGGCATAAACCGATTTTCAAAAGACTGTGCCAATTTTATTTTTTTCTGCGGATAAAAGTCGGGGAAATTGCAGGGTATTTTCCGAGAGAATTATAGGATTTCTGTTCCTGTGAGTGTTGGTTCCAAGTTCTTGAATTGCTGAATAAATCTAATAAGACCAAAAATAGAAATATCTTTTTATTCCAAGAATAAGTTTGCACTATAAAACTAATATTGCAGGTAAAAAAATGTTCTCAGACGAAAGAAGAATTCTTGTGTTATTTTGGGTGCGTCTGGTGTAGACTTGTTACCATTCCTCTTTGAATTCTTCACAAGTTACTTCTGCAAGAAAAAAATGCCGACAAAAGCTTTGTAACTCAAAATGTTTTAGAAGCATACCCACACAGAAAATCCTCTCCCAATATGCTAGACAGCACAGTTATCTTTGAAGAAATAACTTTTTTTCAAAGTATTTCAGGAATGGATTTTTGTCTGAGATTTGGAGATAAGCTGTTGTTAATAGTCAAAGAAATTTTTTGGACCATCCTTTGTTGTTGCCTCTTAATGTTTTTGTCGGAGACTCTGAGATATATATATATATTTTTTTATCTATCTTCATTTTTGAAGTTGCCTGATGTTTTTAATACTCTAAGATGAGTTGTTAGTACATATTTTTATAGAACTATCATCTTTTTTTTTTAGATGTAACTGTAAATTTTTACGAGTATTTTCTTTCATCTTAATTTTTAGTTGTCTTTTTTCAGCACAAGTTTCTCAGATGGTAGTCTTCAACAATGAAGAACAGGATGAATCAGAAATAATAAAAGATAAACTTTTGGTGAGATTTGAACACATGTGCCCTTTGACACATGGAAGCCTTGTTAAATTTACTTGTTAGACTATGAAGAGCCATTGATCTTCAGATGCCCAAATCAAATCTGTTAAACTGATCCTTTACTCCAGTCTCAATCCCTCCTAGCACCATCTTTATTGTTATTTTTAAAACTACTAGTACTCGTAGCATCTTTTATTTGTTTATACTTTTAGATATGACATTGTTATAATTAATTTTGACTGTTATTTTTAAAATTTCAACTCACTTGTACATTGATCTAGAAAAATGAAAAATACTGAAAGTTAGAAGTAATCATATTCACCAAACCCCTCCGCTCGAGCAGGATATGACACAAGGTCAATTTTTAAGTGGAGTTTAACAGGTTTGAGTTCAGAGTTTTCCTTCTCCTAGACTAGTTGCCTCACCAAGGCTGAATAACCTAGTCTATCCTACTATTTACCCATAGCTGGAGGGAGAATAATCGGATTCATACCTTTCCCAAGGGTATTAGTGCTATGTGAAATGCAATCAGTCTCGTCCAGGATTTGAACTCGTGTCGCCGTGTCCATTTCCTACGACAATAACCATTACACCACGGGCACCTCCTGAAAGTTAGAAGTAATAAAGTTCATAAGTTCTTGGTGAGAGTCAAACTCACATCTTTACCTCTGGGAAGTGTAGTTACATGGATCAGCTGCTCTCTATTCAGTAGCTACAGAAAGTTCAAATCAAACCCTTTAAATTCATCCTTTATTTTCTTCTTAATTTCTCTTAGCACCATATATATTGTTGTTATTTTCCACACTAGAATTTGTTGTAGCATTTTATATTTATTTATTACTTTTATTTGAAGCCATTATCTATGTATTACTAAAATTCTCCATTATTATTTTTATGTAACCTGAACTTGATAAAACTGCAATATAATATCAGGAATTTTATGGGACCAATACATTTAAAAGGTTTTTAAAGAATAAAGCAGTTTCCAGCTCAATTTGCATCTGAATTATAATTTGATTTTATAATGATTTAAAATCTTGACATAATGGAGATAACACATCACTCAATAAGTCCTGGGCCTGACATATAGATTGTGCCACTAATAAAAAATCCATGAGATTTTTATAAAGTACTAATCTTCAAATGGCACGTGTCAAAATTTGAGCCCAATCAGATTATTAGTTTACAAATTACAGTTATTTAAGTGAAACTACTGTTGCAAATTTTCAAAACAATAAAAAAAAATGAATTTTGTGTGTTGATAAAGCATTGCTTTCTGATGGAAAAAATACTGTTCAAGCAAAGTAATGGCTTGATAAGTGTTATTCAAACTCTGCTCCATTGGAAACAATGGTTAAGAGATAGTATGCTGACTTTAAATGCAGTTGTACAGACAAATAATGCTGAACATTTAGGTTGCCCAAATTCAGCTGTTGGAAAACACCAAAAAACTCCACAAACTCATTTTGGCCAATCATAAATTGAAATTGTATGAGACAGCAGAGAAGTTGAAGATATCAGAAGGCAGTGTATTTACCATTTTGCATGAACATTTGTCAAAAGCTGTGTTCAAAGTGGGCACCACATTTGCTCACAGTCAATCAAAAATAACAATGTGTTGACAATTCAAAGTGTTGTTTGCAACTGTTTCAATGCCACAAAAAGGAGCTTTTGCATGAATATGCAACGATGGATGAAATATGGATTTACCATTTCACCTTGGAGCCAAATCGGCAGTCAGCTGAGTGGACAGCAGCAGGTGAAAGCCGTCCAAAGCAATCAAGAACACAAACATCAGCAGGCAAGGTTTAGGGATACACAAGGTATTTTGTTCATCAATTACCTTGAGAAAGGAAGAACCATCAATAATGAATATTATATAGCATTATTGATGTGTTTGAAGGAAGAAATTGTCATAAAGCAACCACAAATGAAGAAGAAAAAAGTGCTCTTTCACTGAGACAATGCACTGTATCATAAGTCGATTGCAATGATGGCAAAACTACATGAACTGCACTTTGAATTGCTTCTGCACTAACCCTATTCTCCAGATCTGGCCCCCAGTGACTACTGGCTGTTTTCAGACCTCAAAAGAATGCTTCAGAGAAAGAGATTTGGCTCCAATGAAGAAGTGATATTGGAAACTGAGGTGTATTTTGAGGCTAAAGACAAATCATTCAACAAAAAGGAATTGAATTGTTAGAGAAGTGTTGGAATCAGTGTATCACCTTTGAAGGAGATTATGTTGATGAATAAAGTCGAATTTTACGTAAAAGTTGTTGTTTTATTAGTTAGGCTCAGGACTTATTAAGTGATGTGTTAATTATTTCATACTAATTATAATCCTTCATTCCATTCAAAAGAGAAGCATCAATATCATCATGGAAAGTAAAATTAAGATGAAAGAAATACGAGTCAAAAATGAATAATAATTGACAATGCTTCATCTAATGAAAATTCAAGATAATATTACTACTAATACTGTGAGATGAAAAGCAATTGAAATTAAGATGAAAGAAATACTAATCAAAAATGAATAATAATTGACAATACTTCACTTAATCAAAATTCAAGATAATATTACAATACATGAAAAGCCAGTGAAATTACACTGAAAGAAATACAAGTAAAAAAAAAAAATTTGTCATTAACACATGACCCCATGATTAGACTTTTGTTTATAAAACTAATCATTCGAGATTTGAACACATTTTAAAATGATATAAGACCAAACTTACGGGATTTGTAAAAGCTGTTCAGTTCTTTTTTCACAGAGAAATGGTGTTTTGTCTTGTTAGCTGCTCGATGGAGGCTCAAATTAGGAATCTGGTAGACAGGACCATCAGCCATATTTTTCTTATTCTCCTTGTACTTGGCATGAAGAAGCACAAACCAACCAGTCAGTCGCTTCATAATATCTTCCAACTGCTCCCGATGACATTCTGTCAAAAAAAAAAAAAAAAAAAAAAAAAAAAAATATATATATATATATACATTTGTGAATATATAAACAAAGCCATTACTACCCCGAGGCAGGGTATCCTAAAACTAAAACTAAAACCAAAAGAGAAAGTGAATCACATACCCCTTGTAAAATTTAACATCACTCTCCAACCACTAACTTAAATAATTAAGAACCATTAGGACTTTTTAAAATTAAACCCCAACTTAAAAAATATCTATCAAGAACGAGGCACAATGGCCTATCTAACCTCAGAGATATGATAGAAAGCAACAACATATGAAATGATAAAGTAATCCATAAGAGACTCAATATGAAATCCATTAAATTTTGTCAACAATATCCAGAAGAATCTATGTTGCATACTAAATTTATAGGTGTATTGAGTTGCTTGAAAAAAGGGAAGGTATTTAGTCGATAGTCTTCTCACCAAGCACCGATATCAATATCTCCTTGATATAAGTAAAAAGTTAAGTTGGAGACTGTAGTCGAGGGTTACCTAAAGGCTCCCTTTTCAATAGCTACTACACCAAGGTGTAGGGGATGACACTTCTCTTTTCCCTGGATTGCTACACTTTACCCTTGATCCATACCTTATAATGCTGAGTATTAAGTGAAGAGGCATCAGGTACCATTTTTTAATCTTTGGTATGATTCGACCAGGCCATTGGTGAACACTCTAACCATCATGCCAAAAAGGAGAGACAAAATAAGCTCTAGCCCAGTTGGTTGGTGCTGTAGAATACACTGACAGCATCCCTGCACAGAGGTAACCCCCCCACCATGAGTGTCCGGGATATGACATTAAAACATGTGATGGAGAGGCTATTGTAATGCTGGAGCTTTAGGGATTGTGGGGTACCCATTCATTGCCATTGCTCCCAAGTTCACTCTAGCCCGGAGTGGTAGCACCTGATAGGTTCTTATCTATGGATTATATAGAACTGTTTGTCATTTAAACTGAGTGCAAACAAATAACTTATACAAAATTGAATTGTCTGTAATGAAACTGATCATTTAACTGTATGTAAACAAATGACTGATGTTTAATTGAATTGTTAGTGACACATAGCAATACTTGGAACTATTTAACTGGATACAAACAAATGATTAATAGTAAATAGAATTATTTGTATTAGATAGCAATACTTGAAACCATTTAACTGTGTGTAAGAAAATGAGCTCAGACTCATTTAAAAATGTTATCAACAAAATGTGTTTACAAATCATATATATTTGATATTTGTATAAAGAGGATTTGGAATTAAATAACCTCCAATGATAGATATGCCATAAAACCAAACCAAAATAAGCTCATTTACACATATAAAAATATTTTATATATATTTTGTCTAAATTTCTGAGACAAAGCAAGATAGTTTTTATCACTTAGAATATTCACACTATTGTCTTTATTTTTATACTCACAACGCTTCAGCTTATGCATCCTTCAGCCTTCTTCAGGTGTTTCTTGCAGAACTCAGAAGCGCACATAGGACTTTGAACTGGACCCTTAATTCAATCCATAGATAGGGATAGATAGTTTTAATTCCATTAACCAGGATGCATGTTGCAATGGATATAGATTAAAAAGTGCTCCTCAGTGAAATCATATGGAGGTTGCAGGTTCAATCCTGACTACAGGTAAATAACAAAAAATACTTACTTAACACTTGTACCTGGTCATGGTTAATGGAATTAGAAAATTTACCCCAGTGGATTAAATAAAGAGTTCAATCCGAAGTTCTCTGTGGACTCCTGTGTTTGACATGAAATACTAGAAGAAGGTCAAGGACGTATCAGCCAAAACGTTGTAAGCATAACAATGAGGATAAAGGTAATAGTCTGAATATTCTAAGTGATAAAAATTTGAATTTATACATTATATACAAATAAGTAGTATTAAAAAGAATACACAAACATGTCCCAACAGATAAAGTTTACATATATTGTTCTATGAACAAGCAGTATGCAATGAGAAGTACAAAAACAGAAAAACATTTACTTGGGATTGGTTGACAATAAAATGATCATGGCAGTATTGGCTTTACTGTTCAATGACCAGACACAATACAACATCTGTACTGTTCAAAGAACAGAGGCAAAAGAGAGTGAGAATAGATTTCTAGGATTGTCGTGTGGTAATCCAGGAACCATATAATGGATACACCCTTTTTTCAAGGAAGACATTTATTGTTTCCCAACAGCTGCTTTTTCATAAAGTCAGTTAATTCAAATCTTATATCTTTGAATTAATGAATCCTTACCGAAATTTTAGACCCTGACTTTGTATGAAAATTTTATGGAAATTCTATTTCTCATTTATAGTGTACTGACATCTCATTTAATCAGTTAATTCAAATTTTACATCATTGAAGTTGCACTTCATTGCTCGAATCATTAACATTGGCAGGAAAATTGTGAATGTAACAAATGATAATGAAATGAGGCAGCATCTTTATTGGGCATTCCCACAATGTGAGGAAAAACAAAGTCAAGAGTTGATGGTGCTTTGGTCCTAAAACAATGTTTTATGCCAGATTGGTTTGGTTTAGGTTGGTTTTATGGCCTAATGAGTATAGTGTTTGCCAATGGTCTGAGAGACTCGTGTTCAATCCCAGGTCGACTCAAAAAATGGTACTTGATGCTGCCTTGCTTAACACTCAGCATTATAAGGTGAGGATCAAGGGTAAAGTGAAGCAATCAAGAGAATGGAATAGCACCCTTCCCTGCACCTTGGTGTGGTAGCTATCGAAAAGGGAGCCTTAAGGTCACCCTCACCTAAGATTGCCAGCTTACTTTACTAATGGCACAGCAACCATTGTAGGTTATTTTATGCCAAATCCTCTATAAATATATATTAAATATATATGATTTGGTTTGGTTGGCTTTTATGGCATATCAACCATTGTAGGTTATTTAATGCCAAATATTGTTTATACATATATGTTAAATATATAATTTCTAAACACATTTTGTTGATAACATTTTAAAATGAGCACAACCCCTTTTTTTTCAAATAGTTAAATGGTTTCAAGTATTTCTGTCAAACACAAATAACTTTTACTATTAACCATTTGTTTGCATGGTACCAAGTGTTACTATGTATCACTAACAATTCAAACATCAGTCATTTGTTTACACACAGTTAAATGATCAAACAGTTCTATTTCAAACAATTCAATTCAACATAAATCATTTATTTGGACACAGTTTAAATGACAAACAGTTCTTTCTATATGACCCATAGAGAGGTCCCATTCAGGTGCTACCACTTCTGGTCAGAGTGGACCTGAAAGCAATGGCAATGAAGAGATACTCTACATTCCCCAAAGCTCCAGATTTACTGTTGCCTCACCATTAGATTGTTTAGTATCATATCCAGGACTCACATGGGGGGTCCCTCTGCAGAGATGCAGTCAGTGTATTCTGCAGCCAAAGCCGACTGGGCTAACTTTATGCCAGAGTCATCATCTGATGAAGGCTTTGTTGGCAGCAAACCTATTTTTTCTTTCAGCAAGAGATTATTACAATGTTTTTGGATAGCCCTGTCAGCAGGGTTTAGAATAGGCTGACTATCTCCTGCAGGATGGTATGACCCTCTCTAAAAAAAGGGCTTTCCTGGTTTTGATACTAAACTGTATTTGGTAGTGTGGCTCTCGCTCTGGATGTGGCTAACCTCTTCATTGCAATTTCTCCTAGAGTAGTTGCATCTTATCAATTAGTCAAATAGATCTTTTAAAAAATTATTGGTATTCAATTTAAGTATTGTATTCAATTTGTATTCAATAAGACTGTGGGAACCCCACCAAAAAAAAAAAACTCTTTTGGAACAACTACACAAAAAATGTAAATATTAACATAAAATGAATATGATTCCCTAACTTCTAGGCATAAAATAACCCAAGATAGTTTGACTTGCCATTAAATTTTATTGATTAATAAATGTTTTTGAACAAGTATCCTTATTCACTGGTCATATCTCTACTTTGTTTTCTTGTTTTTCCTCTTGGTTATATGAACGAACGATGAGTCTCCTAAATCACTGAAAAAAAATTAGGAAAAATAATTGCTTTTTTTTTTTAAATTCAAAAGACTTCTCGTTTTTATTTTCTTTGTAAAATATTTTTTTGGAACATGATACAAAAAATCCTTGGTTGAAATCAATATCAGCATTGGATATGTGCACAGACATACATAGGTGATCCAGAATGAGATATCCAGTAAGAAACTGTCCAAGGTAAGAGAGAGACGGATTTCCTTTCAAGTTTCACAATATGCAGCACTGCTGGGAGGCACGAAAATCCTCTGAAGATCCTTCAATCCGAACTTGACTGCATAAGTTGAAAAGAGGAGGTCGAACAATTTCCAAAGCAGAATACTTGGCAAATCAGGATTGACTTTTTCTTGTTCTCTGCTGGGAAATCACTCCCTAAAGCACCCACCATCCTGAATCACCAGATAAAAATTCTGTGCATATCTCATGTCACAAGAGAGTCCTGACATCCTATTGTGATTGTAATTGAAATTGAATAACAAAAAAAAAAAAAAAAATCGACATACACTATTGCCCAAAAATTAGTTCATTCCTAACAATTTCAAAAAATAAAAAGCTAATTTTCTACTAAATTTAAGATATCAGGATATTATTAGGTACTATTTATAATAAAACTCTACAGTATCTATCCAAAAAGAAAGTTGCTTGAACATATATATTTATTTTTGGACTGATACATATTCAATGTCAGAAACCGGACATTGGCACAATGGTTAGAGTGTTTACCAATGGCCCAGGAGATCTAAATTCAATCCCAGGTTGAGTCATACCAAAGACTCAAAAATGGTACTTGCTTAACACTCAGCATCATAAAGTATGGATCAAGGGTAAAGTAGAGCAATCCAGGCAAAGGAGTAGTGCCCTCCCCTACATAAAAAAATGAGAAGAAACCATATGTATACGTACTCTTCAATAAAAGGGTAAATGAAATTATAGGCTCGGAAATAAAATTGAAATAAAATAAATTTTAATTTTAATTCTAAATCTTGAATTTAATTTAATATAAGTGTTACTGTATCCTTACATAAAGTTATTAAATAAAGTTACTTTATCTAAATTAGTAATAAATATGGAGTTTTAAGTCAAAAATTAATTAGAATTTAAAAAATAGAATTTAAAAAATTAATTTACTATAATTCCAACCGGCAATAAAAGAAAAAAATCGGAAGTGGGCTAAATGAGGAGAAAACTCTTCACCCCTCTTCTATCCCCTCCCACCCTTCTTTCCTGTGTCTATTCTGAATTATTTTATCCATAAGATCTGAAGAAGTCTTGTTAATTATTATTTTTTTTTTTATGTTTTTGATTTATATCAAAAACACATAATAGGATGGAAATAAATTTATAATCCTAATGTGACCGCTTTTGTTTTTTTCTTAAAGAAATATTTATATATATATATATATATTGCCTTTAAATAAGTAAATGCCTAACAATGTCTTAAAAAGGTTAATTTTCTTCTCAACCAAAAATACCTGGATTTCTTTATTTTTAGAAGAACATTATAAAATTAAGTTGCTAATAGCACCTGCTGTTACTAAGTGGTTACCCATCTAAGTAATGAACAGGCTGATCAATGCTTAACTTGTTATTTACTAATCTTTGCTTCATCTGGAACACAAGACTCTGCTTTTTTACAGTACCAACTGTTACTAAGTTATCACCTATCTAAGTACTGAATAGACTCATCATGACTTAACTTCGGTGATCCTTCTTACTATCCTTTACTATAATTTTCAAGTATCGCTATCTAACACTAATAATTCTATTCAACAATATTCATTTCTTTGCCAACAGTTAGATGATTTCACGTATTACTATGTAACACTGACAATTCAATTCAACATCAGTCATTTTTTTGTTCACAATCAAATGGTTAAACATTCCTATTTAACCTATAGAAGGGACCCTAACCATTCCAGGTCTGAGTGGACCAGGGAGTAATGGCAATGATGGGGTACTCCCCATTCCCTAAAGCTCCAGGACTGGGGCCTCACCATCAGATGCATTTTAGTGTCATACCCAGGAAACTCAACCTGTTTGACCCATTGATGGGACCCTGACAGGTACTACCACTCTGGGTCAGAGTGGACATGGGAATAATACCAATGAAGAGGTACTCTACATTCTGTAGAGCCTCATCACCAGATGGTCTAGTGTAATATCTAGGATATTCATTAAAAGCAGTCTAACCCTACTACAGAATGCAGTTGTCATATTCTACAGCCCCAGTCAACTGGGCTGAAAGCAATAGGTCACAGAAAAATGAAGAAATAAAAAGACGTACACCTTCATTTTGACATTTAAAAAATCAATAACACCCAAGGAAGTAAAAATTGAATATTGTCTTGAAAGGGTAGAACAGCACATCCCCACACCCTTGAGGTGCTTTAAATGTCAAAGGTATGGACACTCCAGGGAGACCTGTAGAGGACTTTGGACATGTAGAAGGTGTGGCAAAAGACACCTGAATTACACGCGGAAAGATTATCCCAATAAAATCAAATAGTCAAACTACCAAAAAACCATTTCATATTTTTAAGACCTTTTGGAATTTACAAAAGAGATAGGGAAATAATGGAAGCTAGAAAAATAGTTGAGTTCTACATGAAACCAAACACCTACATCATTGCGACACAACAACAAACAACCAGACAAATGCAAATATAATCCTGAACTAGGATTGGCTGACCAACGGGAATATGACTCCTAATTGTCTCTTATTGGACAACCAATCGGAAACCATTTTTAGTCCAGATATTGATCTATAAAAAAATGGGATACTTAAACGAATCCTCAGAGAGAATAAGAAAAAAGGACCAAGAAGAAACTCAAGACTGCCAAAGAAGCATCTAGACCTGAAGTACTCTGAACAACCTTCAGACATTACAAAATTTCAAAGTCCTAGACTTTAGAGACGTTAGTGTTACTCTAACCGCACCTCATCATCACTCTTCCTCTTTTGATATTCTTTCTTCTTCTGTTTGCTAGGAAAGCAAACCTTGTTTGTTTGTTATTTATTGTCTCACATATGTGTTTCAATAAAAATGATTTTTCGTTGTTGTTAAACAACGGGTTTTCTCTATTCTTTGAGTTGCTAGACAATCTAGCTCTAATATTACCTGACCGTCAGAAGAAGACCTGGCTGAATTGTGTCAACACCCCTCCGTGGATCTTTCCATGGGCATGGAAGAATTTAACAAAGCAAACAGCCGGAAGCTAATGTGGTAGTCACAAACACAATAGGCACAACAAGTACTGTGACTAGTAGTCACACCACATTGGGCTCCGTGACTAGCATAGGACCACACAAAGTTCTCATTGAAGAACTAGTCTAACTTGGTTTGGTCTCTTTTGTTTTAATGGTATATCAACTGTTGTATATTATTCAATGCCAAAGCCATTCTTGTAGAAGAACTGTAGTGATACTATTTAACCCATAGCTGGGGAGGAGGGGAATAAGGTGGTTCATATTTTTCCCAAGAGTATTAGTCCAAAAGTTAATGTAATAGCATGACTGAAGTTTGAACTTGCATACTTTAACTATTATGCCACGGAGAGTCCTAAACTAATCTTACTAGGTTCAAATGATTAGCCAAAATTTCAGAAGCACTTAAAAAATCTACACTCAGCTCAAAACTATTAAACAAAATTACAAATTAAACCAAAAGAACCACCAACAAACATCCATACAACGGCAAAATAATATCTACAGATAATCTGAAATCTCTGGTTTAATATACGGCAAAAACAAAACCACCAAGATCATCTATCTGACCACCAAATTTCAAAATAAACGACACTGGAAAGAAAAACAGAATGGAAACATCCTCCTCCCAAAACAAGACAAATCAATCAATCAAAAAATAACAAACTGAAACTAATTTAATGCCCACAAAAAATAAATTGGAGGGAAATTGAAAGAATGGATAATAAGCCAACAACCACCCCAAAATCCTAAACAAAAATCAAATCAACTCAACGAACTAGACAGAATGGACTATACTCCACAATTAAACAAAAACTACAAACATAAGTGAAAACACTAAACCAAGGCTATCCTATATTTAACTAGAAAAGTATAAAATCCAAACAAAAAATAAACATGGGATACAAAATAATTCAATGGAAATGCCGTGGACTGAAACAAAAAAACAAAATGAATTACTCTAGCAAACAACAACCTTAGATCTTGTTATCTGTCTCTAAAAAATATTCTTGAAAGAAAATAACTTCAATATCAAAAACTATCCACAATACACAGCACTGAAAACTTTTTGTGGGGTAACCAAGCTAATAAAAAATGACATACCCCAGATTGAAATTAATATAAGAGCTCATCAATAGGCAAATGCTTGAGAACTACACTACACAAAACAATCAGCATATGTTCTTTCAATATTCCACCATGAGAGCAGATTAACCAAGACAAACTGGAAAACCTGCTAAATCAATTACCCAAACCATTCATCATCCCCCTAAGGGACTTCAACAATCAAAAAATTCAAAAACTTACATATAGGTGGACCGACTTCAAAGAACATAGACACAGAAGAAAAAAATCGATGGAGTCCTAATAACCATAGCAAAAGAAAACATCTTCAAAAGTTCAACTGAAAGCAGACAAAACAAATATTGGTTCAATGATAAATGTAAAGAAGAAATAAGACTATGAAATACAGCACAAAAAAAATCATCATCAAAGAACCAACTATCATCAATCTGATCATTTATAAATTGCATAATTCCTCAAATAAAGACGGCAAACAACAATTTTTAACCACAAAAGAAAATGCAGAGAAATACAAGCTAAACTTTAAAACCAGAAACCTGGAAGAATACATTTAACCATTCTCTCCCTTTTGAAATAGACGATACCATAAAAAAACTCTTGCAATTCAACTACAGAACTAGACAAGATTCATTATGAAATCTTTAAACATCTCCAGAAAACATCATTAAAAGCACTTTTAAAGATTTATGACATATGAATTAATGGGAAATTCCTGGAATGATGGAGACAAAAACGATTTTCATACCAATTCTAAAACCAGGAAAAACCAATTCTAACCCTGGAAACTTATTGTTCTAACAAGATGTCTATGTAAAGTAACAAAGAAAATGGTAAATAAGTGATTAATTTGGTACCTGGAAGCAAACAGTCTAACAACAGATCTTCAATGCAGTTTCCAAAATAACAGAAGTACAATGGAACACTTGGTCAGACTCGAAAGTTATGTAAGGGAAGCATTTATAAGAAAAAAACATATAAAAACCATATTCTTTGGCTTCAAAAAAGATTATGAAACAACCTGGAAATACAGGATAATGTAAGATCTACATGACATTAAAATAAATAACATCAAAAAATAACTCTCACCAGATATAAAAGGAACTCTGAATGTGGATGATCTCACTATGTACTATCATACTAAAAAAAAATATTGTCTTTTAATTGGAATCATTTTTGAGATGAGGTTTCTTAATCTGAGAATTAATTTTTATTTATTACGGACTTTTTGTCCTCATCTTGGTAGTTTTCAGGTAAATCTTCTTCAGGCGATTTTTTAAACCCTAAAAACCCCTCATTATCCTGGGTAGGTCTAGTAGTATATTTATAAAGAGGTTGATGCAAAAAAAATATTTTAAAAAAACCCTAAAAATCCTCATTATCCTGGGTACGTCTAGTAGTATATTTATAAAGAGGTTGATGCAAAAAAAAATATTTACCCCCCCCCAAACCCTCATTATCCTGGGTAGTTCTAGTTGTATATTTATAAAGAGGTTGATGCAAAAGAAATATTAACCCCCCCCAAAAAAAATCCTCATTATCCTGGGTAGGTCTAGTTGTATATTTATAAAGAGGTTGATGCAAAAGAAATATTAACCCCCCCAAAAAAAATCCTCATTATCCTGGGTAGTTCTAGTTGTATATTTATAAAGAGGTTGATGCAAAAGAAATATTAACCCCCCAAAAAATCCTCATTATCCTGGGTAGGTCTAGTTGTATATTTATAAAGAGGTTGATGCAAAAAAAATATTTACCACCCCCACCCCCCTCATTATCCTGGGTAGGTCTAGTTGTATATATATAAAGAGGTTGATGCAAAAAAAATATTTTAAAAACCCCCCAAAAACCCTCATTATCCTGGGTAGGTCTAGTTGCATATTTATAAAGAGGTTGATGCAAAAAAAAAATTTACTCCCCCCCCCCAAAAAAAAAACGTCATTATCTTGGGTCGGTCTAGTTGTATATATATAAAGAGGTTGATGCAAAAAAAATATTTAAAAAAAACCCCAAAAATCCTCATTATCCTGGGTAGGTCTAGTTGTATATTTATAAAGAGGTTGATGCAAAAAAAAATATATCCAAATAAAAGTTCAATTGGAATCAAAAGCTATTCATCTGACATGTTATTTAAAAAAGTAAAGGACATTTTGTTCAGTTGATGGCCAGTCATTCAAATTTGTAAAAATTTCATTGCTGCCCAAATCCCTGATGGCAAAACAGAATTAAAAGATTTAAGAAAAAAATGTTTCCTGAATTCTAATATCTTGTATAGTGAATGTGGATCACTATTTTTGTCGCAGTAAATAGTGAAACCAAGTCAGACCTGACTGAAATTTACACTGATGAAAAAACAAAAAATGCTTGATGCTAAAAAGAAAAAAAAAATTATTCAAAGAATCCTTAAAATAAGTAGTTTGAGTTACATTCTAAAATGGCATTACCATTCCAGTAGAATCAGGTGATCTAGCACAACTGACCTTAGTAAATTAGCATTTAATTGTTATTTCCGTTGAAAAATCATGAAGTTCAACCCCATATGATTACAGACTGAACGAAGACCCAACACATTTACAGAGATTTGTTGGGTTAGGTTTTATAGCATATCAACAATTGTTGGTTATTTAATGCCAAATGCTCTGTATGCATATAAATCAGATATACATAATTTGGTTGGGTTTTATTGCATATCAACCCTAATAGATTATTTAATACCAAATCCTCTCTCTCTCTCTATATATATATAATTTGGTATGGTTGGGTTTTATGGCATATCAACTGTTGTTGGTTATTAAATGATAAATCTGGTTTATACTTATATATTAGATACATATGATTTGTCACAATTCAATTAAACATAAGTCATTTGTTTACACACAGTTAAAGGATCAAAAAGTTCTATTTGTAGCAATTCAGTTTAGCGGAGATCATTGGTTTGTACACAGTTTAAATGTCAAATAGTTCTATTTGGCCCATAGAAAGGACCTTATTAGGAGCTACCATGCCTGACCAGAGTGGACCTGGGAGTGATTGCATTAAAGAGGTACTCTGCATTTCCAAAGATCCTGCATTGCTGGAGCCACACCATCAGATTGTTTATTGTCATAACTAGGACACTCATTGGGGAGAAGTTTTACCCCTCAGCAGAAATGCAATTGGTGTATTCTACAGCCCCAGCCGACTGGGCTGGGTAAGTAAAGATTCTCTGCTACTTGAACAAACTAAATTTTGACAGACCCAAAGACAAACTAACTTTCTTTGATAGATTTATAAACAAAATGAAGTCAATTGATTTATAGATGTTTTAATTGTCAATATTTTAATCTAGGGTAGGACACAAAACTACAGCTAGTGGTAAAACTGTATTTCTAGAGAGTGTGAAATCACACTTTCCTTATTATTTCATTGATCTTGGGATAAAAAAAAATTGTCTGAGATAATGTTTAAAATGATTTTTGGCTACATTAATGTGTAAGCTCTTAAAACATTGGTATTGCAACTAAATATAAACTGTTTATCTGTTTAAAATGATTTTAAACTACATTAATAGATTGGCTCTTAAAACATTGATATTGCACTAAGAATTAAGTGTTTATCGGTATAAAATCATTTTGTATCATATGTAATTGGAAACCAAAACTGTTAAGAAGAATTTGGCATAAACATCAAAGACAAATGAGAGTTGTAACTTATGGCAGCTAACACGATTCTGCCAAGGTTTGGAGCTGTGTGTTGTCGGTGAATAATCTCTGCAAGATGTCACTCCCTAGGTCTACATCACACATGCAAATGACCATCGCTTGGATGGAAGTAGAGATTGCTTTCATTGTGGAAAACTACCAAATATCATTTGATCTCTCAGATGTCCCTCTTGTGATTCTACTGGAAATGTGGATGACAAGAGTTGTGGTGTTAGTCTATGTATGGTTAGAAAAATGTATTACCATAATTCTGCTGCAAGAAACAATTCCCAACAGCCATATTTACTCAGATTGGTGTCATTGAAACCATGTAGTCTGCCGTTGCTGTCCTTCATAATCTATGGCCTGCCACGTGAGTGTTGCTTAGAATGACTTGATTGCTTCTCTTGTAAAGGGCTAAGACCACACTTCTATTAAAAAACATGCCCTAGTTTTTTTAAAAAAAGGGGCCCTAGTTTAAAAAAAAACAGGCCCTAGTTTTATCCTGTGATAAGTCTCCTGTTTTAGAATCATCTCTTAGTTGCCATTACGCCCAGGTACACTCTGATCTGGTGTTGTGGTACTTGTTAGGGTTCCATCTATGGATTGAATAGATCTTTTTGGAAATTATTCATATTGGATTAGAATACTTTATACCAGATAACTGTGTTAAAATTCTCTTTATTTAGACTATTTGATGCTATAATTGTTAACTAAGAGTTATTATTAGTTACTTTAAACTTGAACCAATATAACTGCATAAAGATTATTAAATTAGATTGTATGAAAATGTATAAAGATAAAAAAAAACACAAGGTCTTCAGAGGATGATTTTATTTGCAGAAATATTTGCCAACATTAAACATTTCAGTTTTTAAACATTTATCAGAATGTCTAAGTTATAAAATGAAAGGAAAAAGATGAGAAAGTTTTAAAACATTCTATTTTCATTGGTAGCATTTTGTTTCAAATTTATGTGATATAATTAGCTTTCAAAAATTTGTTTAAAAAAAATCCATCTCACATCTATTTATCTATCAATGTTAAAAGAATCAATGAATTAAGAGGATATCTATACATGGTTAAAAAATCCAATACATATCAATCTACCAATGTTAACATTATATGGTGTAATGGTTATCGTCGTAGGAAATAAACACGGCAACACGAGTTCAAATCCTGGACGACACTGATTGCATTTCACATAGCACTAATACCCTTGGGAAAGGTATGAATCCAATTATTCTCCCTCCAGCTATGGGTAAATAGTAGGACAGACTAGGTTCTTCAGCCTTGGTGAGGCAACTAGTCTAGGAGAAGGAAAACTCTGAATTCAAACCTGTAAAACTCCGCTTAAAAATTGACCTTGTGTCATATCCTGCCCGAGCGGAGGGGTTGGTAAATAGGTTAACATTATATTGTTTAGTTCATATCAACCTGTTATAAACTTTCCATAATATATCTATCTATCTTAATCAGAGTTAAACTTCTTTCTTCTATCTCTGTCTGAATATATTTTAACAATCTATTTATCCATCTATATTTTTAATTATACATAAATGGTTAAGCTGAATTACTTTGATTAAAGGATTTTGTAATTTGTTGGCTGGGCTGAAGAATACACTGACTGCTTCTCTGCAGAGGGGGTAAGACTCACCTAACAAGTGCCCTGATATGACACTCAACAATCTCAGGGTGAGGCTTCAGTAACGCTGGAGCTTTAGGGAATGTGAAGTACCCCTTCATTGCCATCACTCCCAGGTCTACTCAGAGAACTGTTTGACATTTAATCTGTGTACTCATGTTGAACTGAATTGTTTGAAATAAAACTTTTTTTACATCTAACTGTATATAAACAAAAAACTGTGTACTTATGCTAAACTGAATTGTTTGAAATAAAACTGTTTGATCATTTAACAGTGTGTAAACAAATGACTGATGTTTAATTGAATTGTTTAATAAAAGACTTGAAAACATTAAACTGTGTGCAAACAAATGGTTAATAGTAAATAGAATTATTCATATTAAATAGAAATGAGGGAAACCATTTAACAATGTACAACCGCCCCCCCGAGTTCAGGATCCTTTAAAAGTGTTATCTATGAAATGTGTTTAGAACTCATATATTCAATATAGATGAATAAAAAGGATTTGGCATTAAATAACCTACAATGGTTGATATGCCCTAAAACCAAACCAAACCAAACCATATATATTTATTATATATGTATAAAGAAGATATATTATTAAATAACCGAAAATGGTTGACCTGCCATCAAACCAAACCAAACCACATATATTTAATATATATATGTAGAAACAGGATTTGGCATTAAATAACCAATAATGGTTGATATGCCATAAAACCAAACCCAACTTTTCGGCACCAGTATAAGTATACTTGAAATAATGGAAGTGTGCAAACAAATTATTATTATTATTATTATTATTATTATTATTATTAAATCGGAAAAGATACTTGAAATACTTAAAACAGTGAAACAATGTGCATATACGTGGTGCCTTCAATAAGTTTCCAGACTATTTTTGTACAGGCATTTAAAATTGTCGTAGACTCTGCAGGCTCAAGTCTTTAAATGTAGGTTGAAGATTTATCTCCTTGTAATAATTTCCTCTGGAGATACCTGTAGACTCAAGTCTTTAAATGTACGTTGAAGATTTTTCTGCTTGTGATTATTTCCTCTGGAGATACCTGTAGGCTCAAGTCATTAAATGTACGTTGAAGATTTATCTCCTTGTTATAATTTCCTCTGGAGATACCTGTAGGCTCAAGTCTTTAAATGTACATTGAAGATTTATCTCCTTGTGATTTTTTCCTCTGGTGGTACCTGTAGTCTCAAGTCTATAAAAATAGATCAAAGATCTACTTGTGATTACTTCCTCTGGAGATACCTGTAGGGTCAAATTTTTAAACCAAGACTGAAGACAACGGATGAATTGAGAAATTTTATATGTCATGAAATCACTGAAATACCAGAGGCATTGATAAGGCAATCACCGTAGAACTTCAGGTTTGGTCTGGTTTAGGTTCTTTGTTTAATGGCATATCAACCTTTGGGGGTTATTACTTGGGATTTGATCTAATGAAAAAAATATCAAAGTATTTCTTTTTGAGGGATAGAAAGGGAGTTGCTTCTTGTGAGTAGTGTATTGTGGGATTGTAGGGACCAGAAGAATAGACACACAAGGGACAGAAAACACAGACTTGAAATTGGCCATGACACATGGTAGATGTACATTTGACTTGTGTACACAAAGATAAAATAACTTCTTTTCCTTGTCAGTAGATGCATGTCTCTGCCTGGTGTTACAAAAAACCTAATTGTTTTACTGTACCCCACAAGTCCATCTCTTTCCAGTTTTGTTTAAATATTTTCTTTGTTCATAAAAACATAACAGTTTTTCAATGCCAAAAGCATCTATGAAGAAGAACAGCTGTTATACTATTTAACCAATAGCTGGGTGGAGGGATAAGGGGGTTTGAACCTTTTCCAAGGGTATTTATCTGAAAGTAAACATAATAGCATTATTGGAGTTTGAACTCACTCTAGGGGATTCCCCTCAGAACTTCAGAGTGAAGCTTCAGAAGTATACAGCTCCAGAGAAAAAGCATTTGGATAATATACTCTTTAAAAGGAATTGATAACAATGACAAAACAAAATGGCAAATATTGTTCTTTGTTATAGTAAAATTAAATTTTGAATAGCATCTAAATGGGTTTTTTTATTCACATTCTAAACTGAAGATTGTTGGGTTGAGTTTTATGGCATATAAACAATTGTAGGTTATTTAATACCATATACTCTTTATACATATATATTAAATATATATGATTTAGGTTGGTTGGGTTTTATGGCATATCAACCATTGTAGGTTATTTAGTGCCATATCCTCTTTATACATATATATTAAATATATATGATTTGCTTGGGTTGGCTTTCATGACATATCAACCATTGTAGGTTATTTAATGCCAAATTCTCTTTATACATATATATTAGATATATATGATTTAGGTTGGTTGGGTTTTATGGCATATCAACCATTGTAGGTTATTTAATGCCAAATCCTCTTTATACATAAATATTAGATATATATGATTTGTAAACACATTTTGTAGATAACATTCTTAATTGAGCCCAAGTTTTTTTTTCTGCACACAGTTAAAGTGTTTCAAGTATTGCTATATAACAGTCACAATTTAATATCAATCATTTGTTTGCACATAAAGTTTGTTCTGTTTGACCCTTTCAGGTGTTACTGCTCCAGGTTGGGGTGGACCTGGAAGCAATTGCATTGAAGGGGTACTCCACATTCTCCAAATCTGCCAGGCTGGAGCCTTATCATCAGATAATTTAATGACATATCCAGGACATTTGTTGGAGTGGGGGTCTTACCCCTCTGCAGAGATGTAGTCAATGTATTCTACAACCCAAGCCGACTGGGTTTCCAAACTGAAGAGATCATTCCTACCAGACCATGTATATCAAAAGATGGCTGAAGATTTTGAAAAATTTATCAGAATATCTAAAAAAAAAAAAAAAGGCAGTAGAAATTATTACTGATGCAGATTATCCAGATGATCTAGCTCTTTGTGTGAATACATCTACACAAGCTGAATCTCTGCTGCATAACCTGGAGCAGGCAGCAAGAGGTATTGGTCTCCTGGGGAATTCAGATAAAACAGAGTTCATGTGTTCTAATGAATATGCTGCCATCTCATTAAATGGTAAAACTCTGAAATCAATAAACCTAAGTTGTAATATCTCATCTACTGAAAGTGATGTCAACATATGCATTGGAAAGGCATGGTCTGCTCTTGACAGGTTAGTAATCATATGAAAATCTGATCTCTCTGAAAAAATAAAACAGGAATTCTTCTAAGCTGTAGCCATGTAAGTATTATTGTATGGTTGCACTACTCAGACTTTAACAAAATGCCAGGGAAAAAAATCTTTATGGGAACTACATAAGAATGCATGCTGTTTTGAACAAATCCAAGAAGCAGCACTCTACAAAATGGTAGCTGAATGGCCACTTACTTCCCATCTCACAAACCATCCAAATAAGACAAACAAGATTTGTTTGGTGATGTAAGGATGAACTCATTAATGACGTTCTCTTATGAACTCTTACACATGGACAAACTGGTGTTGGTTGACCAGCAAAAACTTACGTCCATCAGCACTGTGTGGACCCAGGATGCCATCTCGAGGACTTGCCACGAGTGATGGCAGACAGAGATGGATGGAGAGAGAGTCAAGACACACTTTAATATAGGCGATGGTTGTTTGCAACAAATAAAGACATCGGATCAATTTCTGCCTGACTCAATTGGCATGTGGGAAGTTTTGTTCAGTATATATATTTGAAAACAATCAATATTTAGATTGATTTTTCTAAGTGAAACTACCCACACATGACCCCCCCCCCGATAAAGAGAAAAAAAAAAGAATTGTATATCAATTGGAAAAATCCTTTCAGATTGGAATATTCACTCTTTCTCTCTCTCTCATTCCAATCTCTCTCCTTCATTTTTTCTTTCTTTCTTTTTTTCTTTCTTTTTTTATTCTTTCTTTCTTTTTTCTCTCTTTCTATCCCCTATCTTCTCTTTTCTTTCTTATCTTCTCTCCCTCTTTTAAATCTCTCTATCTTTCCCTATCTTCTCTCCTTTATCTTATCAATCTATCTCACCCCGCTCTCTCTTTTCAATCTCTCTATCTCTCTCTATCTTCTCTCCTTTATCTTATCAATCTATCTCACCCCGCTCTCTCTTTTCAATCTCACTATCTTTCCCTATCTTCTCTCCTTTATCTTATCAATCTATCTCACCCCGCTCTCTCTTTTCAATCTCTCTATCTCTGTCTATCTTCTCTCCTTTATCTTATCAATCTATCTCACCCCGCTCTCTCTTTTCAATCTCTCTATCTTTCCCTATCTTCTCTCCTTTATCTTATCAATCTATCTCACCCCGCTCTCTCTTTTCAATCTCTCTATCTCTCTCTATCTTCTCTCCTTTATCTTATCAATCTATCTCACCCCGCTCTCTCTTTTCAATCTCTCTATCTTTCCCTATCTTCTCTCCTTTATCTTATCTATCTCACCCTGCTCTCTCTCTTTCAATCTCTCTATCTCTGTCTATCTTCTCTCCTTTATCTTATCAATCTATCTCACCCCGCTCTCTCTTTTCAATCTCTCTATCTTTCCCTATCTTCTCTCCTTTATCTTATCTATCTATCTCACCCCGCTCTCACTTTTCAACCTCTCTATCTCTCTCTATCTTCTCTCCTTTATCTTATCAATCTATCTCACCCCGCTCTCTCTTTTCAATCTCTCTATCTCTCTCTATCTTCTCTCCTTTATCTTATCAATCTATCTCACCCCGCTCTCTCTTTTCAATCTCTCTATCTCTCTCTATCTTCTCTCCTTTATCTTATCAATCTATCTCACCCCGCTCTCTCTTTTCAATCTCTCTATCTTTCCCTATCTTCTCTCCATTATCTTATCAATCTATCTCACCCTGCTCTCTCTTTTCAATCTCTCTATCTCTCTCTATCTTCTCTCCTTTATCTTATCAATCTATCTCACCCCGCTCTCTCTTTTCAATCTCTCTATCTTTCCCTATCTTCTCTCCTTTATCTTATCAATCTATCTCACCCCGCTCTCTCTTTTCAATCTCTCTATCTCTCTCTATCTTCTCTCCTTTATCTTATCAATCTATCTCACCCCGCTCTCTCTTTTCAATCTCTCTATCTTTCCCTATCTTCTCTCCTTTATCTTATCAATCTATCTCACCCCACTCTCTCTTTTCAATCTCTCTATCTCTCTCTATCTTCTCTCCTTTATCTTATCAATCTATCTCACCCCGCTCTCTCTTTTCAATCTCTCTATCTTTCCCTATCTTCTCTCCTTTATCTTATCTATCTCACCCTGCTCTCTCTTTTCAATCTCTCTATCTCTCTCTATCTTCTCTCCTTTATCTTATCAATCTATCTCACCCCGCTCTCTCTTTTCAATCTCTCTATCTTTCCCTATCTTCTCTCCTTTATCTTATCTATCTCACCCCGCTCTCTCTTTTCAATCTCTGAATCTCTCTCTATCTTTTCTCCTATATCTTATCAATCTATCTCACCCCACTCTCTCTTTTCAATCTCTCTATCTCTCTCTATCTTCTCTCCTTTATCTTATCAATCTATCTCACCCCGCTCTCTCTTTTCAATCTCTCTATCTTTCCCTATCTTCTCTCCTTTATCTTATCTATCTCACCCTGCTCTCTCTTTTCAATCTCTCTATCTTTCCCTATCTTCTCTCCTTTATCTTATCAATCTATCTCACCCCGCTCTCTCTTTTCAATCTCTCTATCTCTCTCTATCTTCTCTCCTTTATCTTATCAATCTATCTCACCCCGCTCTCTCTTTTCAATCTCTCTATCTCTGTCTATCTTCTCTCCTTTATCTTATCAATCTATCTCACCCCGCTCTCTCTTTTCAATCTCTCTATCTTTCCCTATCTTCTCTCCTTTATCTTATCAATCTATCTCACCCCGCTCTCTCTTTTCAATCTCTCTATCTCTCTCTATCTTCTCTCCTTTATCTTATCAATCTATCTCACCCCGCTCTCTCTTTTCAATCTCTCTATCTTTCCCTATCTTCTCTCCTTTATCTTATCAATCTATCTCACCCCGCTCTCTCTTTTCAATCTCTCTATCTCTCTCTATCTTCTCTCCTTTATCTTATCAATCTATCTCACCCCGCTCTCTCTTTTCAATCTCTCTATCTTTCCCTATCTTCTCTCCTTTATCTTATCTATCTCACCCTGCTCTCTCTCTTTCAATCTCTCTATCTCTGTCTATCTTCTCTCCTTTATCTTATCAATCTATCTCACCCCGCTCTCTCTTTTCAATCTCTCTATCTTTCCCTATCTTCTCTCCTTTATCTTATCTATCTCACCCTGCTCTCTCTTTTCAATCTCTCTATCTCTCTCTATCTTCTCTCCTTTATCTTATCAATCTATCTCACCCCGCTCTCTCTTTTCAATCTCTCTATCTCTCTCTATCTTCTCTCCTTTATCTTATCAATCTATCTCACCCCGCTCTCTCTTTTCAATCTCTCTATCTCTCTCTATCTTCTCTCCTTTATCTTATCTATCTCACCCTGCTCTCTCTTTTCAATCTCTCTATCTCTCTCTATCTTCTCTCCTTTATCTTATCAATCTATCTCACCCCGTTCTCTCTTTTCAATCTCTCTATCTTTCCCTATCTTCTCTCCTTTATCTTATCTATCTCACCCCGCTCTCTCTTTTCAATTTCTCTATCTCTCTCTATCTTCTCTCCTTTATCTTATCAATCTATCTCACCCCGCTCTCTCTTTTCAATCTCTCTATCTCTGTCTATCTTCTCTCCTTTATCTTATCAATCTATCTCACCCCGCTCTCTCTTTTCAATCTCTCTATCTTTCCCTATCTTCTCTCCTTTATCTTATCAATCTATCTCACCCCGCTCTCTCTTTTCAATCTCTCTATCTCTCTCTATCTTCTCTCCTTTATCTTATCAATCTATCTCACCCCGCTCTCTCTTTTCAATCTCTCTATCTTTCCCTATCTTCTCTCCTTTATCTTATCTATCTCACCCTGCTCTCTCTCTTTCAATCTCTCTATCTCTGTCTATCTTCTCTCCTTTATCTTATCAATCTATCTCACCCCGCTCTCTCTTTTCAATCTCTCTATCTTTCCCTATCTTCTCTCCTTTATCTTATCTATCTATCTCACCCCGCTCTCACTTTTCAACCTCTCTATCTCTCTCTATCTTCTCTCCTTTATCTTATCAATCTATCTCACCCCGCTCTCTCTTTTCAATCTCTCTATCTCTCTCTATCTTCTCTCCTTTATCTTATCAATCTATCTCACCCCGCTCTCTCTTTTCAATCTCTCTATCTCTCTCTATCTTCTCTCCTTTATCTTATCAATCTATCTCACCCCGCTCTCTCTTTTCAATCTCTCTATCTTTCCCTATCTTCTCTCCTTTATCTTATCAATCTATCTCACCCCGCTCTCTCTTTTCAATCTCTCTATCTCTGTCTATCTTCTCTCCTTTATCTTATCAATCTATCTCACCCCGCTCTCTCTTTTCAATCTCTCTATCTCTCTCTATCTTCTCTCCTTTATCTTATCAATCTATCTCACCCCGCTCTCTCTTTTCAATCTCTCTATCTTTCCCTATCTTCTCTCCTTTATCTTATCTATCTCACCCCGCTCTCTCTTTTCAATCTCTCTATCTCTCTCTATCTTCTCGCCTTTATCTTATCAATCTATCTCACCCCGCTCTCTCTTTTCAATCTCTCTATCTTTCTCTATCTTCTCTCCTTTATCTTATCAATCTATCTCACCCCGCTCTCTCTTTTCAATCTCTCTATCTCTCTCTATCTTCTCTTCTTTATCTTATCAATCTATCTCACCCCGCTCTCTCTTTTCAATCTCTCTATCTTTCCCTATCTTCTCTCCTTTATCTTATCAATCTATCTCACCCCACTCTCTCTTTTCAATCTCTCTATCTCTCTCTATCTTCTCTCCTTTATCTTATCAATCTATCTCACCCCGCTCTCTCTTTTCAATCTCTCTATCTTTCCCTATCTTCTCTCCTTTATCTTATCTATCTCACCCTGCTCTCTCTTTTCAATCTCTCTATCTCTCTCTATCTTCTCTCCTTTATCTTATCAATCTATCTCACCCCGCTCTCTCTTTTCAATCTCTCTATCTTTCCCTATCTTCTCTCCTTTATCTTATCTATCTCACCCCGCTCTCTCTTTTCAATCTCTGAATCTCTCTCTATCTTCTCTCCTATATCTTATCAATCTATCTCACCCCACTCTCTCTTTTCAATCTCTCTATCTCTCTCTATCTTCTCTCCTTTATCTTATCAATCTATCTCACCCCGCTCTCTCTTTTCAATCTCTCTATCTTTCCCTATCTTCTCTCCTTTATCTTATCTATCTCACCCTGCTCTCTCTTTTCAATCTCTCTATCTTTCCCTATCTTCTCTCCTTTATCTTATCAATCTATCTCACCCCGCTCTCTCTTTTCAATCTCTCTATCTCTCTCTATCTTCTCTCCTTTATCTTATCAATCTATCTCACCCCGCTCTCTCTTTTCAATCTCTCTATCTCTGTCTATCTTCTCTCCTTTATCTTATCAATCTATCTCACCCCGCTCTCTCTTTTCAATCTCTCTATCTTTCCCTATCTTCTCTCCTTTATCTTATCAATCTATCTCACCCCGCTCTCTCTTTTCAATCTCTCTATCTCTCTCTATCTTCTCTCCTTTATCTTATCAATCTATCTCACCCCGCTCTCTCTTTTCAATCTCTCTATCTTTCCCTATCTTCTCTCCTTTATCTTATCAATCTATCTCACCCCGCTCTCTCTTTTCAATCTCTCTATCTCTCTCTATCTTCTCTCCTTTATCTTATCAATCTATCTCACCCCGCTCTCTCTTTTCAATCTCTCTATCTTTCCCTATCTTCTCTCCTTTATCTTATCTATCTCACCCTGCTCTCTCTCTTTCAATCTCTCTATCTCTGTCTATCTTCTCTCCTTTATCTTATCAATCTATCTCACCCCGCTCTCTCTTTTCAATCTCTCTATCTTTCCCTATCTTCTCTCCTTTATCTTATCTATCTCACCCTGCTCTCTCTTTTCAATCTCTCTATCTCTCTCTATCTTCTCTCCTTTATCTTATCAATCTATCTCACCCCGCTCTCTCTTTTCAATCTCTCTATCTCTCTCTATCTTCTCTCCTTTATCTTATCAATCTATCTCACCCCGCTCTCTCTTTTCAATCTCTCTATCTCTCTCTATCTTCTCTCCTTTATCTTATCTATCTCACCCCGCTCTCTCTTTTCAATCTCTCTATCTCTCTCTATCTTCTCTCCTTTATCTTATCAATCTATCTCACCCCGTTCTCTCTTTTCAATCTCTCTATCTTTCCCTATCTTCTCTCCTTTATCTTATCTATCTCACCCCGCTCTCTCTTTTCAATTTCTCTATCTCTCTCTATCTTCTCTCCTTTATCTTATCAATCTATCTCACCCCGCTCTCTCTTTTCAATCTCTCTATCTCTCTCTATCTTCTCTCCTTTATCTTATCAATCTATCTCACCCCGCTCTCTCTTTTCAATCTCTCTATCTCTCTCTATCTTCTCTCCTTTATCTTATCAATCTATCTCACCCCGCTCTCTCTTTTCAATCTCTCTATCTCTCTCTATCTTCTCTCCTTTATCTTATCAATCTATCTCACCCCGCTCTCTCTTTTCAATCTCTCTATCTTTCCCTATCTTCTCTCCTTCATCTTATCAATCTATCTCACCCCGCTCTCTCTTTTCAATCTCTCTATCTCTGTCTATCTTCTCTCCTTTATCTTATCAATCTATCTCACCCCGCTCTCTCTTTTCAATCTCTCTATCTCTCTCTATCTTCTCTCCTTTATCTTATCAATCTATCTCACCCCGCTCTCTCTTTTCAATCTCTCTATCTTTCCCTATCTTCTCTCCTTTATCTTATCTATCTCACCCCGCTCTCTCTTTTCAATCTCTCTATCTCTCTCTATCTTCTCGCCTTTATCTTATCAATCTATCTCACCCCGCTCTCTCTTTTCAATCTCTCTATCTTTCTCTATCTTCTCTCCTTTATCTTATCAATCTATCTCACCCCGCTCTCTCTTTTCAATCTCTCTATCTCTCTCTATCTTCTCTTCTTTATCTTATCAATCTATCTCACCCCGCTCTCTCTTTTCAATCTCTCTATCTCTCTCTATCTTCTCTCCTTCATCTTATCAATCTATCTCACCCCGCTCTCTCTTTTCAATCTCTCTATCTCTCTCTATCTTCTCTCCTTTATCTTATCAATCTATCTCACCCCGCTCTCTCTTTTCAATATCTCTATCTCTCTCTATCTTCTCTCCTTTATCTTATCAATCTATCTCACCCTGCTCTCTCTTTTCAATCTCTCTATCTCTCTCTATCTTCTCTCCTTTATCTTATCTATCTCACCCTGCTCTCTCTTTTCAATCTCTCTATCTCTCTCTATCTTCTCTCCTTTATCTTATCAATCTATCTCACCCCGTTCTCTCTTTTCAATCTCTCTATCTTTCCCTATCTTCTCTCCTTTATCTTATCTATCTCACCCCGCTCTCTCTTTTCAATTTCTCTATCTCTCTCTATCTTCTCTCCTTTATCTTATCAATCTATCTCACCCCGCTCTCTCTTTTCAATCTCTCTATCTCTCTCTATCTTCTCTCCTTTATCTTATCAATCTATCTCACCCCGCTCTCTCTTTTCAATCTCTCTATCTCTCTCTATCTTCTCTCCTTTATCTTATCAATCTATCTCACCCCGCTCTCTCTTTTCAATCTCTCTATCTCTCTCTATCTTCTCTCCTTTATCTTATCAATCTATCTCACCCCGCTCTCTCTTTTCAATCTCTCTATCTCTCTCTATCTTCTCTCCTTTATCTTATCAATCTATCTCACCCCGCTCTCTCTTTTCAATCTCTCTATCTCTGTCTATCTTCTCTCCTTTATCTTATCAATCTATCTCACCCCGCTCTCTCTTTTCAATCTCTCTATCTCTCTCTATCTTCTCTCCTTTATCTTATCAATCTATCTCACCCCGCTCTCTCTTTTCAATCTCTCTATCTTTCCCTATCTTCTCTCCTTTATCTTATCTATCTCACCCCGCTCTCTCTTTTCAATCTCTCTATCTCTCTCTATCTTCTCGCCTTTATCTTATCAATCTATCTCACCCCGCTCTCTCTTTTCAATCTCTCTATCTTTCTCTATCTTCTCTCCTTTATCTTATCAATCTATCTCACCCCGCTCTCTCTTTTCAATCTCTCTATCTCTCTCTATCTTCTCTCCTTTATCTTATCAATCTATCTCACCCCGCTCTCTCTTTTCAATCTCTCTATCTCTCTCTATCTTCTCTCCTTCATCTTATCAATCTATCTCACCCCGCTCTCTCTTTTCAATCTCTCTATCTCTGTCTATCTTCTCTCCTTTATCTTATCAATCTATCTCACCCCGCTCTCTCTTTTCAATATCTCTATCTCTCTCTATCTTCTCTCCTTTATCTTATCAATCTATCCCACCCCGCTCTCTCTTTTCAATCTCTCTATCTCTCTCTATCTTCTCTCCTTTATCTTATCAATCTATCTCACCCCGCTCTCTCTTTTCAATCTCTCTATCTCTCTCTATCTTCTCTCCTTTATCTTATCAATCTATCTCACCCCGCTCTCTCTTTTCAATCTCTCTATCTTTCCCTATCTTCTCTCCTTTATCTTATCTATCTCACCCTGCTCTCTCTCTTTCAATCTCTCTATCTCTGTCTATCTTCTCTCCTTTATCTTATCAATCTATCTCACCCCGCTCTCTCTTTTCAATCTCTCTATCTTTCCCTATCTTCTCTCCTTTATCTTATCTATCTCACCCTGCTCTCTCTTTTCAATCTCTCTATCTCTCTCTATCTTCTCTCCTTTATCTTATCAATCTATCTCACCCCGCTCTCTCTTTTCAATCTCTCTATCTCTCTCTATCTTCTCTCCTTTATCTTATCAATCTATCTCACCCCACTCTCTCTTTTCAATCTCTCTATCTCTCTCTATCTTCTCTCCTTTATCTTATCTATCTCACCCCGCTCTCTCTTTTCAATCTCTCTATCTCTCTCTATCTTCTCTCCTTTATCTTATCAATCTATCTCACCCCGTTCTCTCTTTTCAATCTCTCTATCTTTCCCTATCTTCTCTCCTTTATCTTATCTATCTCACCCCGCTCTCTCTTTTCAATTTCTCTATCTCTCTCTATCTTCTCTCCTTTATCTTATCAATCTATCTCACCCCGCTCTCTCTTTTCAATCTCTCTATCTCTCTCTATCTTCTCTCCTTTATCTTATCAATCTATCTCACCCCGCTCTCTCTTTTCAATCTCTCTATCTCTCTCTATCTTCTCTCCTTTATCTTATTAATCTATCTCACCCCGCTCTCTCTTTTCAATCTCTCTATCTCTCTCTATCTTCTCTCCTTTATCTTATCAATCTATCTCACCCCGCTCTCTCTTTTCAATCTCTCTATCTTTCCCTATCTTCTCTCCTTTATCTTATCAATCTATCTCACCCCGCTCTCTCTTTTCAATCTCTCTATCTCTGTCTATCTTCTCTCCTTTATCTTATCAATCTATCTCACCCCGCTCTCTCTTTTCAATCTCTCTATCTCTCTCTATCTTCTCTCCTTTATCTTATCAATCTATCTCACCCCGCTCTCTCTTTTCAATCTCTCTATCTTTCCCTATCTTCTCTCCTTTATCTTATCTATCTCACCCCGCTCTCTCTTTTCAATCTCTCTATCTCTGTCTATCTTCTCTCCTTTATCTTATCAATCTATCTCACCCCGCTCTCTCTTTTCAATCTCTCTATCTTTCTCTATCTTCTCTCCTTTATCTTATCAATCTATCTCACCCCGCTCTCTCTTTTCAATCTCTCTATCTCTCTCTATCTTCTCTTCTTTATCTTATCAATCTATCTCACCCCGCTCTCTCTTTTCAATCTCTCTATCTCTCTCTATCTTCTCTCCTTCATCTTATCAATCTATCTCACCCCGCTCTCTCTTTTCAATCTCTCTATCTTTCTCTATCTTCTCTCCTTTATCTTATCAATCTATCTCACCCCGCTCTCTCTTTTCAATATCTCTATCTCTCTCTATCTTCTCTCCTTTATCTTATCAATCTATCTCACCCTGCTCTCTCTTTTCAATCTCTCTATCTCTCTCTATCTTCTCTCCTTTATCTTATCTATCTCACCCTGCTCTCTCTTTTCAATCTCTCTATCTCTCTCTATCTTCTCTCCTTTATCTTATCAATCTATCTCACCCCGTTCTCTCTTTTCAATCTCTCTATCTTTCCCTATCTTCTCTCCTTTATCTTATCTATCTATCTCACCCCGCTCTCTCTTTTCAATCTCTCTATCTCTCTCTATCTTCTCTCCTTTATCTTATCAATCTATCTCACCCCGCTCTCTCTTTTCAATCTCTCTATCTCTCTCTATCTTCTCTCCTTTATCTTATCAATCTATCTCACCCCGCTCTCTCTTTTCAATCTCTCTATCTCTCTCTATCTTCTCTCCTTTATCTTATCAATCTATCTCACCCCGCTCTCTCTTTTCAATCTCTCTATCTCTGTCTATCTTCTCTCCTTTATCTTATCAATCTATCTCACCCCGCTCTCTCTTTTCAATCTCTCTATCTCTCTCTATCTTCTCTCCTTTATCTTATCAATCTATCTCACCCCGCTCTCTCTTTTCAATCTCTCTATCTTTCCCTATCTTCTCTCCTTTATCTTATCTATCTCACCCCGCTCTCTCTTTTCAATCTCTCTATCTCTCTCTATCTTCTCGCCTTTATCTTATCAATCTATCTCACCCCGCTCTCTCTTTTCAATCTCTCTATCTTTCTCTATCTTCTCTCCTTTATCTTATCAATCTATCTCACCCCGCTCTCTCTTTTCAATCTCTCTATCTCTCTCTATCTTCTCTCCTTTATCTTATCAATCTATCTCACCCCGCTCTCTCTTTTCAATCTCTCTATCTCTCTCTATCTTCTCTCCTTCATCTTATCAATCTATCTCACCCCGCTCTCTCTTTTCAATCTCTCTATCTCTGTCTATCTTCTCTCCTTTATCTTATCAATCTATCTCACCCCGCTCTCTCTTTTCAATATCTCTATCTCTCTCTATCTTCTCTCCTTTATCTTATCAATCTATCCCACCCCGCTCTCTCTTTTCAATCTCTCTATCTCTCTCTATCTTCTCTCCTTTATCTTATCAATCTATCTCACCCCGCTCTCTCTTTTCAATCTCTCTATCTCTCTCTATCTTCTCTCCTTTATCTTATCAATCTATCTCACCCCGCTCTCTCTTTTCAATCTCTCTATCTTTCCCTATCTTCTCTCCTTTATCTTATCTATCTCACCCTGCTCTCTCTCTTTCAATCTCTCTATCTCTGTCTATCTTCTCTCCTTTATCTTATCAATCTATCTCACCCCGCTCTCTCTTTTCAATCTCTCTATCTTTCCCTATCTTCTCTCCTTTATCTTATCTATCTCACCCTGCTCTCTCTTTTCAATCTCTCTATCTCTCTCTATCTTCTCTCCTTTATCTTATCAATCTATCTCACCCCGCTCTCTCTTTTCAATCTCTCTATCTCTCTCTATCTTCTCTCCTTTATCTTATCAATCTATCTCACCCCGCTCTCTCTTTTCAATCTCTCTATCTCTCTCTATCTTCTCTCCTTTATCTTATCTATCTCACCCCGCTCTCTCTTTTCAATCTCTCTATCTCTCTCTATCTTCTCTCCTTTATCTTATCAATCTATCTCACCCCGTTCTCTCTTTTCAATCTCTCTATCTTTCCCTATCTTCTCTCCTTTATCTTATCTATCTCACCCCGCTCTCTCTTTTCAATTTCTCTATCTCTCTCTATCTTCTCTCCTTTATCTTATCAATCTATCTCACCCCGCTCTCTCTTTTCAATCTCTCTATCTCTCTCTATCTTCTCTCCTTTATCTTATCAATCTATCTCACCCCGCTCTCTCTTTTCAATCTCTCTATCTCTCTCTATCTTCTCTCCTTTATCTTATCAATCTATCTCACCCCGCTCTCTCTTTTCAATCTCTCTATCTCTCTCTATCTTCTCTCCTTTATCTTATCAATCTATCTCACCCCGCTCTCTCTTTTCAATCTCTCTATCTTTCCCTATCTTCTCTCCTTTATCTTATCAATCTATCTCACCCCGCTCTCTCTTTTCAATCTCTCTATCTCTGTCTATCTTCTCTCCTTTATCTTATCAATCTATCTCACCCCGCTCTCTCTTTTCAATCTCTCTATCTCTCTCTATCTTCTCTCCTTTATCTTATCAATCTATCTCACCCCGCTCTCTCTTTTCAATCTCTCTATCTTTCCCTATCTTCTCTCCTTTATCTTATCTATCTCACCCCGCTCTCTCTTTTCAATCTCTCTATCTCTGTCTATCTTCTCTCCTTTATCTTATCAATCTATCTCACCCCGCTCTCTCTTTTCAATCTCTCTATCTTTCTCTATCTTCTCTCCTTTATCTTATCAATCTATCTCACCCCGCTCTCTCTTTTCAATCTCTCTATCTCTCTCTATCTTCTCTTCTTTATCTTATCAATCTATCTCACCCCGCTCTCTCTTTTCAATCTCTCTATCTCTCTCTATCTTCTCTCCTTCATCTTATCAATCTATCTCACCCCGCTCTCTCTTTTCAATCTCTCTATCTCTCTCTATCTTCTCTCCTTTATCTTATCAATCTATCTCACCCCGCTCTCTCTTTTCAATATCTCTATCTCTCTCTATCTTCTCTCCTTTATCTTATCAATCTATCTCACCCTGCTCTCTCTTTTCAATCTCTCTATCTCTCTCTATCTTCTCTCCTTTATCTTATCTATCTCACCCTGCTCTCTCTTTTCAATCTCTCTATCTCTCTCTATCTTCTCTCCTTTATCTTATCAATCTATCTCACCCCGTTCTCTCTTTTCAATCTCTCTATCTTTCCCTATCTTCTCTCCTTTATCTTATCTATCTCACCCCGCTCTCTCTTTTCAATTTCTCTATCTCTCTCTATCTTCTCTCCTTTATCTTATCAATCTATCTCACCCCGCTCTCTCTTTTCAATCTCTCTATCTCTCTCTATCTTCTCTCCTTTATCTTATCAATCTATCTCACCCCGCTCTCTCTTTTCAATCTCTCTATCTCTCTCTATCTTCTCTCCTTTATCTTATCAATCTATCTCACCCCGCTCTCTCTTTTCAATCTCTCTATCTCTCTCTATCTTCTCTCCTTTATCTTATCAATCTATCTCACCCCGCTCTCTCTTTTCAATCTCTCTATCTCTCTCTATCTTCTCTCCTTTATCTTATCAATCTATCTCACCCCGCTCTCTCTTTTCAATCTCTCTATCTCTGTCTATCTTCTCTCCTTTATCTTATCAATCTATCTCACCCCGCTCTCTCTTTTCAATCTCTCTATCTCTCTCTATCTTCTCTCCTTTATCTTATCAATCTATCTCACCCCGCTCTCTCTTTTCAATCTCTCTATCTTTCCCTATCTTCTCTCCTTTATCTTATCTATCTCACCCCGCTCTCTCTTTTCAATCTCTCTATCTCTCTCTATCTTCTCGCCTTTATCTTATCAATCTATCTCACCCCGCTCTCTCTTTTCAATCTCTCTATCTTTCTCTATCTTCTCTCCTTTATCTTATCAATCTATCTCACCCCGCTCTCTCTTTTCAATCTCTCTATCTCTCTCTATCTTCTCTCCTTTATCTTATCAATCTATCTCACCCCGCTCTCTCTTTTCAATCTCTCTATCTCTCTCTATCTTCTCTCCTTCATCTTATCAATCTATCTCACCCCGCTCTCTCTTTTCAATCTCTCTATCTCTCTCTATCTTCTCTCCTTCATCTTATCAATCTATCTCACCCCGCTCTCTCTTTTCAATCTCTCTATCTCTCTCTATCTTCTCTCCTTTATCTTATCAATCTATCTCACCCCGCTCTCTCTTTTCAATATCTCTATCTCTCTCTATCTTCTCTCCTTTATCTTATCAATCTATCTCACCCTGCTCTCTCTTTTCAATCTCTCTATCTCTCTCTATCTTCTCTCCTTTATCTTATCTATCTCACCCTGCTCTCTCTTTTCAATCTCTCTATCTCTCTCTATCTTCTCTCCTTTATCTTATCAATCTATCTCACCCCGTTCTCTCTTTTCAATCTCTCTATCTTTCCCTATCTTCTCTCCTTTATCTTATCTATCTCACCCCGCTCTCTCTTTTCAATTTCTCTATCTCTCTCTATCTTCTCTCCTTTATCTTATCAATCTATCTCACCCCGCTCTCTCTTTTCAATCTCTCTATCTCTCTCTATCTTCTCTCCTTTATCTTATCAATCTATCTCACCCCGCTCTCTCTTTTCAATCTCTCTATCTCTCTCTATCTTCTCTCCTTTATCTTATCAATCTATCTCACCCCGCTCTCTCTTTTCAATCTCTCTATCTCTCTCTATCTTCTCTCCTTTATCTTATCAATCTATCTCACCCCGCTCTCTCTTTTCAATCTCTCTATCTCTCTCTATCTTCTCTCCTTTATCTTATCAATCTATCTCACCCCGCTCTCTCTTTTCAATCTCTCTATCTCTGTCTATCTTCTCTCCTTTATCTTATCAATCTATCTCACCCCGCTCTCTCTTTTCAATCTCTCTATCTCTCTCTATCTTCTCTCCTTTATCTTATCAATCTATCTCACCCCGCTCTCTCTTTTCAATCTCTCTATCTTTCCCTATCTTCTCTCCTTTATCTTATCTATCTCACCCCGCTCTCTCTTTTCAATCTCTCTATCTCTCTCTATCTTCTCGCCTTTATCTTATCAATCTATCTCACCCCGCTCTCTCTTTTCAATCTCTCTATCTTTCTCTATCTTCTCTCCTTTATCTTATCAATCTATCTCACCCCGCTCTCTCTTTTCAATCTCTCTATCTCTCTCTATCTTCTCTCCTTTATCTTATCAATCTATCTCACCCCGCTCTCTCTTTTCAATCTCTCTATCTCTCTCTATCTTCTCTCCTTCATCTTATCAATCTATCTCACCCCGCTCTCTCTTTTCAATCTCTCTATCTCTCTCTATCTTCTCTCCTTTATCTTATCAATCTATCTCACCCCGCTCTCTCTTTTCAATATCTCTATCTCTCTCTATCTTCTCTCCTTTATCTTATCAATCTATCTCACCCTGCTCTCTCTTTTCAATCTCTCTATCTCTCTCTATCTTCTCTCCTTTATCTTATCAATCTATCCCACCCCGCTCTCTCTTTTCAATCTCTCTATCTCTCTCTATCTTCTCTCCTTTATCTTATCAATCTATCTCACCCCGCTCTCTCTTTTCAATCTCTCTATCTTTCCCTATCTTCTCTCCTTTATCTTATCTATCTCACCCCGCTCTCTCTTTTCAATCTCTCTATCTCTCTCTATCTTCTCTCCTTTATCTTATCAATCTATCTCACCCCGCTCTCTCTTTTCAATCTCTCTATCTCTCTCTATCTTCTCTCCTTTATCTTATCAATCTATCTCACCCCGCTCTCTCTTTTCAATCTCTCTATCTTTCCCTATCTTCTCTCCTTTATCTTATCAATCTATCTCACCCCGCTCTCTCTTTTCAATCTCTCTATCTCTCCCTATCTTCTCTCCTTTATCTTATCAATCTATCTCACCCCGCTGTCTCTTTTCAATCTCTCTATCTCTCTCTATCTTCTCTCCTTTATCTTATCAATCTATCTCACCCCGCTCTCTCTTTTCAATCTCTCTATCTCTCTCTATCTTCTCTCCTTTATCTTATCAATCTATCTCACCCCGCTCTCTCTTTTCAATCTCTCTATCTCTCTCTATCTTCTCTTCTTTATCTTATCAATCTATCTCACCCCGCTCTCTCTTTTCAATCTCTCTATCTCTCTCTATCTTCTCTCCTTTATCTTATCAATTTATCTCACCCCGCTCTCTCTTTTCAATCTCTCTACTTACTTTTTCTTTTCAATCCCTCACCTTCTCTCTCTTTCTCTCCTTCTGTTCTTCTAACCTCCCTTTTTTTTCAATTTATGTTTTTTTTCTCTCTGTCTTCTCTTGCTTTCTCTTCTCAATCTCTCTTTTCAATCAATTTTTCCCCTCTCTCTCAATAGCCCAGTCGGCTGGGGCTGTAGAATACACCGACTGCATCTCTGCAGTGGGTTAAGACCCTTCCAACGAGTGTCCTGGATATGACATTAAACAATCTGATGGTGAGGTTCCAGTGATGCTGGGGTTTTGGGGAATTTGGAGTACCTCTGCATTGCCATCGTTCCTAGGTCCACTCTGGCCTGGAATGGAAGCACCTGATTGGGCGCTATCTATGGTTTAAATAGAATTAAATTGTTATATAGCCATATACACAAATATGGCCATGTGCGGAATGGGTGAAATGGACATCGAATGTTGATTACAATATAACATATAAATCTCAAAATTCGGAAACACATAACGACTTCTTGTTCAGGTACGAAATCTTTTTATTAAAGTTAATAAAAAGGTTTCGTACCTGAACAAGAAGTCGTTATGTGTTTCCGAGTTAAAGGTTTCGATGTAAAGAGGAGAGACACAATCTTCTATGCTGTCTTATTCATTTGGCCCCCAACTCGAGCGGCCCCCCATAGGGCGCAAGTTCGCCTCGCGCCTGCGAGCTCCAAAAGTCAATCCTTCTCGTTTGGCATCTAGTACCCGACTCTCTTTTTGAATTCTCACACAAACCTCCACGCGCTTCTGGTGCGTGATGTCACCTGCACCCTGTCACTGTGTTTCATCTCGGACTATTATGACATCTGAGTGACACCTCCATCCGCCTGCGCGCGCCCGCGTTAACACCTGCCTCAATGTTACACCTAACTAACCCATGTGCTGAGCCGAAAGGTTCTCAGCCTAACTAAACTCAAAGGCATGAACCAAAATCCCTCGGCTATTCCATAATAAAACTGCATACTTATCCTAAACTGAATTGTTTGAATTCGAACTGTTAGATTTAACTGAATAGCTTTAAATAGAAATGTTTTTGACAACTTAATTGTGTACTTATGCTAAACTGAATTGTTTGAAATGGAACTGGTTATGACATTGAAACTGTACTTATGCTAAACTGAACTGTTTAATATAGAACTATTTTGACATTTAACTGTGTGTAAAGAAAATCTGTACTTAAACTAAACTGAATTGTTTGAATTAGAACTGTTTGACTAAACTGAATAGTTTGAAAGAGAAATATTTTTGACAATTAAACTATGTACTTATGCTTGAAACTGAATTGTTTGATATAGAACTGTTTTGAAATTTAACTGTGGGTGGAGAAAATCTATACTTATACTAAACAGAATAGCTTGAAATAGTAATGTTTTTGACAATTAAACTGTGTACTTATGCTAAACTGAATAGTTTGAAATAGAACTATTTGTATAAAAATGGATTTGGTGTTAAATAACCTACAAAGGTTGATATGCCATAAAACCCAACCAACCAACCTCTCTCTCAATCTTTGTAATCTCTCT
This sequence comes from Sepioteuthis lessoniana, assembly GCA_963585895.1. Lineage (NCBI taxonomy): Eukaryota > Metazoa > Mollusca > Cephalopoda > Myopsida > Loliginidae > Sepioteuthis > Sepioteuthis lessoniana. The sequence continues at coordinate 13,035,800 of OY757937.1, forward strand.
TCTCTTTTGGCATTCTTTCTCTCTGTCAATGGTTCACCTTCCTCCTCTCTTTTTCAATCTCCTCATCTTTTCTCTATATTTTCCTCTCTTCTTCTATTCTATCAGTCTATCTCCCTGTCTCTTTCTTTTCAATCTCTCCACTCACTTTTTCTTTTCAATCTCTCTCCTTCTATTTCTTCCTCACTCTCTTTTTTCAATCTTTCTTTTTCTCTCTTCTATTTTATCATTCTAATTCACTTCCTTTTACTTTTCAGTGTCTCCACTCTCGCTCGCTTTCTTTCCATTCTCTCTCCTTCTCTTTTTTCACTCTCTCTCTCTCTCTCTCTCTCATTTCAATCTCTCTTTCTAATTCTCTTCTCAATCTCTCATACTTCTTCTGCTTATTTCACTTTCTCTATTTTCGATCCCTCTCTCCCTCTCTTTATTTTCAATCTCTCTCCTCTTTTTCTCACTCTTTCTTCCTATCTTCTTCTCTCTCTCTTTTTTAAATTTCTCTCTCCTCCTCCTCCTCCTCCTCCTCCTCTCTTTTCAATATCTTCAACTTTCTCTCTCTCCCTCTCTTTCCTTTCAATCTATCTACTTCTCTTTTTTTCTCTCTTTCTATATTCTCTACACTCCCTCTCTTTTCAATCTCTCAATCCTTCTCTTCCTCACTCTCTCTTCTTTGTCTTTTCTCAGTCTTTTCTCAGTCTGTCTTTCTTCCACTCCATCTCTCTTCACAATCTTTCCCTCTCTCTGAAAATAAAATAAAATCATAAACCTAATACGGATTTAAACAGAGTTCGATAAAGTTGGCTTAATTAACATTATATTTTAGAAAACATTGGGGAACATTGGAAGTCGGACCTAACAGATAAAATGAAACGCAGTTTCTTCCAGGCAGCGGTTGTGTCGATACTGCTATATGGATGCACCACATGGACGCTTACGAAGCGGCTGGAGAGGAGGCTGGACGGAAATTACACAAGAATGTTGAGAGCAGTATTAAACAAGTCCTGGCGACAACACCCCACGAGACTCCAACTATACGGACACTTGCCCCCCATCACAAAAACTATACAAGTTCGACGAACCAGACACGCGGGACACTGCTGGAGAAGCAAGGACGAGCTCATAAGCGATGTACTCCTGTGGACCCCCACTCATGGATGTGCAAGTGTGGGACGACCAGCACGAACTTACATACAGCAGCTATGTGAGGACACGGGTTGTAATCCTGAAGACCTGCCGGAGGCGATGAGTGATAGGGAGAAATGGCGAGAGACGGTCAGGGATATCCGCGCAGTCGGCGCGACATGATGATGATGATGATGTCTGTCAATAAAGTTGTCATGACAACATAATCCAGAATGCCAATCATTGTGAAAATTAAAAAAATGAGAAATAAAAAATGTTCATAATTGTGTTCATGATCATTATTAAAGCAATGAATTAATGGGGTTTTTTTTTTTGTTTAATGGCACATAAACCTTCATGGATTATTTAGGGCTAAAGCCATCCTTGAAGAAGAACAGTAGTGGTACTATTTAACCCATAAGGGTATTAGTCCTAAAGACAATGAAATAGTATGACTGGAGTTTGAACCTATTTACTACGATGTTGCAGTCCAGCGTATTAGTCACTATGGGAACTCTGCCCTTCGAATTAAAAGATTTGAAAATACTATGGATGGTGTGAAGTGAAATATTGTTAGAAATAAAATGATTCATGGAATTTCTAATTATGGTTGACATTTATTCTATACATCTTAAACTGAAAATTTCCTCTCAACACTGTTTTGTTTTGTTTGTTTGGGTTTTATGGCATATCAACCTTTGAAGGTTATTGAATGGCAAATCTATTTTGATACAAATAAACAGTTCTATTTCAAAAAAATTTAGCTTAGCATGAGTTGACTGTTTAGTTGTCAAAAACATTTCTATTTCAAGCGATTCAGTTTAGTCAAACAGTTCTAATTCAAATGATTTAGTTTAGTATAAGTATAGTTTTTGTTTACACACAGTTAAAATGTCTCAGCAGTTTTATTTCAAACAATTCAGTTTAGCATAGTACAGTTTCTATGTCAAAAACAGTTCTATTTCAGACAATTCAGTTTAGCATAAGTAGGGAGTCTAGTTCTATTTGTAGATAGGGCTCCATCAGGTGCTACCACACTGGGCTAGAGTGGACCTGGGAGCGATATCAATGAAGGGATGCTCCACATTTCCTAAAGCTCCAGCATTATTGGAACCACACCATCAGATTGTTTAGTGTCATATCCTGGACACTTGTGGGGGTGTGTGTCTTACCCCTCTGCAGAGGTGCAGTCGGTGTATTCTACAGCCCCAGTAGACTAGGCAATCTAAACTCAGACTTCAATAACTAAATCTATCAATCAATTGGAATTTTTTGCTTATTAGATAATATATTTTACTAGAACAAATTGCCTTACCAGATCAAAAACACAAATAGTGTAAAAAAAATTCAAGATTAAATTGGATAATTTTAGAAATAATGTTAAGAAAACGAATTTAAGAGGACATTTTTAGTGTTGCATATTGACCTTTGACCAACCCTTCAATTAGGGATTTTTAAAACAGGATGTTCTAGCTGTGTAAACAAGCCAACAGCAGAAGCAGGTAATGTAGGTTGACACCTGGAACAAATAGGTGTTATGAAATTATATATACACAGGTAACCACAGACAGACAGTCAGTCAGTCAAGTCAGAGCAGAAGCCGGCTTGGGTGCCACCCATGGCAGAAGAGCAGTGGCCCCAAGTGAAGAAGCAAAAAAAGCACCAAGTAGGGCTCTGAATATGGTCAATATAGCAGTCCTCCATCAGTCTCTATCTCTTTCTCACACTTACAGCCAATTTCAACACTTTAATAAAGAAGAGAAAAATATATATTTTTATATAACCAAATGTGTCATAGTTCTTCATTCTTCAAGATTATACAACATTAGGAATTATTGGATGTGGCTTGGGTGCCACCCATGGCAGAAGAGCAGTGGCCCCAGGTGAAGAAGCAAAAAAAGCACCAAGTAGGGCTCTGAATATGGTCAATATAGCAGTCCTCCATCAGTCTCTATCTCTTTCTCACACTTACAGCCAATTTCAACACTTTAATAAAGAAGAGAAAAATATATATTTTTATATAACCAAATGTGTCATAGTTCTTCATTCTTCAAGATTATACAACATTAGGAACTATTGGATGTGTTACTCAATAGAATTTGATTGGTGTATATGTAGCATATGACCAAAAAACGTTGTGTCTAAAAGAAAGGAATTTGCAAAAAAAAAAAAGAAACACTCAAAACTAGAATTTCAAGGAAGAAAATAGTAGTCGCTTTTATTCTTGGGGACTACAGCAGACTGTAGTTAAAAAAAAAGATTGTTCAGTAGCATTCTTCCTCGCCTTCTCTGTTCAATAGCGTTCTTCCTCGCCTTCTCTTTTTTTTGTCGCTATCAAATGTCTCCTTTCCCTCCGCTCACTTCAGCTAGCATACGTAGAAAGGTACACTCTCCTCTTCGTGGCGATGATGGCGGCGTTATTATCATTCGCCTGTTGATACTCTCATATCAGTCGACTTGCTGACAGGCTGGGTATGACATGGGTCAGGGCGTCGTAGACCTCTGTTGAACTTGTTTGAAAACCTGTCTCGAACTGCCAAAATCTCACCACTTGGTTTCCTTATATAGCGATTTGATGGATCAATTCGAAGGTTCGATGATCACTAGTGAAAACAGTAGTGTAGCACGAGAAAGTTCACGTGTGATTATATTAAAATCACGCTTGAACTCTACAGGTCACTCTGCCTGCATGAGCGAGGTTCGTGACATTTTTGATCATCAGACCCATTTACCCAATGGCTGATGACAGCTGATGTGCTCACACATTCTCCAACCTTGAGACAGCCGCAATTCAATGACGGTGCCTGTCCGTAATATTACACATAGATACTGTATTAATAGTGTATATGTTCTTTTTTTTATCAAATTTGATGTGAGAAGATAGTAAAAAGAGGAGATGCCATAGGAGTCAAACAAATAGATAAACAAATAATTCATAACTAAATAATGCATTAAAATTAGTGACTCCTGGGGAAACATTTTTGTTATTGTAACCATTTAAACCTGGGCTTCACAAAGTGGTCTTTCTAGATCCCTGGGGGAGAATCAAATTTTTGAAGGGAAAATAAAAGCATAGAGGGTCCACTGGAGGTAAGAATCTACTAGTTTACATTTATGAATCTCTTTATAACAAGGGAACAAAATTGTTGGATCATGTAGACAAGTTGTCAGATATTGTACACCGAGCAGAATACTTGATTGGGTGTGATGTGTCATTCACATACAACCTGTTCAAAACATAAATATATGATCTACTTAAATGAATGACTGATTTGGTTCTGACCAAAAAGATCCAGATATTTTTAGCATCATTAACAACTCATATAATCTTATTTTGACAAAAAAACAAAATATTTAAAAATGATATTTTAAATGAATTATTTTATGAAAATACTGAATTTTAAAATACACCTTTTTATAATCGGTTTGGTTTGATTTGGTTTTATTGCATATTAACCATTGTAGGTTATTTAATGCCAAATCCAATTTATTTAAGTATATATGATTTGCAAACATGACTCAACAAAGTTAAAAGTTCCAAGTATTGTTATCTGACATCGGCATAATGGTTTGAGTGTTTGCCGATGGCCCGGGAGACCAAGGTTCAATCCCAGGTTGAGTCATACCAAAGCCTCAAAAAATGGTACTTGATGCTACCTTGCTTAATACTCAGCATTATAAGGCAAGGATCAAGCGTAAAGTGGAGCAATCCAGGGAAAGGAGTAGAGCCCTTCCCTACACTTTGGTGGAGTTGCTATCGAAAAGGAAACCTTCAGGATGCCAACTTTACTTACTAACAATTCAATTAAACATTAGTCATTTGTTTACACACTGATAAATGATCAAACAGTTCTATTTGACCCATAGATTGGACACTATCAGGTGCTACCACTCCAGGTCAATGTGAACCTGGGAGCAGTGGCAATGAAAGCGTACTCCACATTTCTTAAAGCTTCAGTATTACTGGAGCCTCACCATTTGATTGTCATATCTAGGATACTCATTGGTGGAGGGGGGGTTAACCCTCTGCAGAGATGCAGTTGGTGTTTTGTACAACCACAAGTGACTGGGCTGTTTTTTAATAAGTTATGAAATGTCTTTGAAAAAAAAAAAAAAATTTCTGTTTATGATCATCATTATCATCATGATGTCATGCTGCTAGTACGGATATCCCTGACCCTCTCTCAACACTTCTCCCTATCATTCATCGTCTCTGGCAGGTCTTCAGGGCTACATCCCGTATCCTCACATAGCTGCTGTATGTATGTACAAGCTGGTCGTCCTGCTTTTGCTTGGCCATATGCGGGGGGTCCATAGGAGTACATCACTTGTGAGCTCGCCCCTGCTTCTCCAGCAATTTCCTGCATGTCTGGTTCATCTAGCTTGGATAGTTTTCGTTATGGGAGGCAATGAAGGCATGGGCAGCTATCGATAGGCTTTCGACCATATGGAAATCAAACCTGACCGATAAAATGAAACGCAGTTTCTTCCAGGCAGCGGTCGTGTCGATACTGGTATATGGATGCACTACTTGGATGCTTACTAAACGGCTGAAGAAGAAGCTTGACGGCAATTACACAAGAATGCTGCGAGCAATATTGAACAAGTCCTGGTGGCAAACCCCGTTTATGATAACTTTTCTGTATTTTGTAAAAATCTTAATCCTGAAACTGAAACATAAAAAAAAATCAACTCCTTCTCATACTATCTCATGAGACAAAGAAAAAAGTTGTAAATATTCAATTAATTCAGTTGGGGATGAATGAAAATTAAAGTTGGTTACTAGAAATATCATCAAAAAGGTTTTAGAAGCCCTGATTTCAACTCATGTTGAATTATGAGGGTTGACTGAAAAGTTCATTGGCTGGCCAAGATACTCTCATGGAATGGGACCAAATGAAGTTTATTTTTCAACATAATCCCTCTTTGTGGTCCATACACTTTATCCCTCAGTGTTGCAGTGCAAGATCACAGTCTGACTGGCAAGCGTAGTGATGAAAAATCATGTAACAAGGAAGGAATTAAGCTTTTTTTTTCCCAATCAGAAGGCACAACAGACTGACGCTGTAGACGCTTTTTTGGTCTCATCAAAAGCATGTAAATAAAACTCCATATCCCATAAATGAGCTGTTCTCATACTCGTACAGACAGTAGTTTCTTCAACAATTAGGCATAAATTACACTCAGACCAAGCCTCTTTATCTCACATACACACTAAAAGATTACTGAAAACAAATTATCCACAAATTTACCGGACATTCAACAACTTTGCTTCTTTGTAAACCAGCTGAACTAATATAAAAATAAAGGAACCCTCTGGAACATTCCTGTATATAAATTCCATCCAATTGTTTTTATAATATTATTGTTTCTTAACATTACTTTCACTCTTGATATTAGGCAGGTAGTATGATATCCTGGTTAGCCTATTTCCCACTCACTTTTTCTCTCCTCCCATCCCCTGTGTTATCATACATGAACATAACAGCAAATTTTTATATTTTTCTCTGTAAGATTTGTCAAATATTATGCTGGGGAAATTTTTTGAATGTTTCATGTTTCTTATAAAATGTTTTAAATATTCTAATTTTCTTAAAACTATTTTTACAAACACAGGAATGTTTTTAAAAAGAGAGATGATTAGGATGCAGTTAGTTACATCAGTTTGAAAGAGACCATAATTTTGATAAGATACTTTATAAGAATAATACGAAATATCAAAAATATAGAAAATAAAACAAAAGGAAAAAAGGGAGAAATACCTCTTTTCTTTCTTTCTTTCTTTTGATATACGTTTTCTTTCTTCCTAGTTGGGGAAAAATAATTGATGGAAACAAGTTGTTTGACTTTTCTATCCCAAAAGAAACCAATAAATGTTTTTTCTACTTTTATTCAATACAAAAAAAAATGTCATTTTTTATATATAAGTAAAAATCATCTCATCTTCCTGTAATCCATCCTTTTTCTAATACAACTGAAATTTGATCAAAGAGTTTTATTTCTATTTACTGTCTGAATTTGATTATATGAATCCATTATACAAGGACAAGTTCTTTAATCTGATCATCTATTTATCCAAGTGAAATTTGATGAAAAAGATCTATTTACATTGGCTCTCTATTTTTTGTATCTATCTATCTATCTATCTATTCCAACCTGTTTATATTTAGTTATCTTTTTATGTTCAACCAAAATGGTACATAGTCTGAGCAGTCTGTGGATATATACAAGACAAATTTCAACTGAAATGAAACAAAGTCAGTTTGGTAGACCAATATGTATTTCAGATTATACCAAAGTTTACAACTTCAACCCCCTTGAAAAAAAAACAACAAAAATACTTATTTGAATAGGTTCAAATAACCAGCTGAACATTAGTAATATGGTGCCAAAAGGAAGAACAATCTTGTCAGGCCTTGCCAACCTACTGGATAACATGTACATTTTGCATCCTCCTGAAATGTACTGTCTATATTCCACAGTTTTTATAAAAAATAGTTAATAGATTCTTAGATAATGGCTATAAGAGAAATTTTTGATATTTTGATTTAGTAGGGTCATGATGAAAAATGAACATGTGAGAGATTAATAAATGAATAAAGTTTTAAATATGCCAGAATCCCAATTCCGCCAAAAGTTTAATTTTTGATGCCGAAAAGAACAATCTGGTCGGGCCTTGCGAACCCACTGAATAACACATATAATCTGCAGTCCATACTGTACAGTTTTTATAAAAATAGTTCATAGGCTTATAAAAATAACTTTCCACAAGAGAAATTCATAAAAAGATGAAATTTAAAATAACTGACAATAAGACAAAAACTGATGGACAGACAGTCAAATTTAGACTGACAAATATCGTGATAAAACAAAAAGTTGAATAAGAGACAAATATAGTAATAATAGTCGGAACAGTCAGTGGATATACCCAGGACAACTATCAATAGAAATGAAATAAAGTGTGTTTGGTAGACTCACCTATATTGGATATTATGTCAAAACTTTAAAACGAAAATATTAATAGAAACAGGTTGAAATAACCTGTTAAAATTTATTGCCATCATGACAGATCTTTATCCTGCTCTCCATAAACTCTTGCAAGTTGTTCGATGCACCTGTAGATCTGGTTGCAGTACCATGAGGTGTTTTTTGCAGAATGCATAGATCGGTTTGTTCCTCAGCTTGCTGAGACTGTGTTTGTGCCAACATAGCAAGTTTACTAAATGAGTCAGATTCTGAATTTGATTATGACAGCTAGTAACAATGTGGGCTATGCCAGTTGCAAAATGGTGAAACTGTAAAACCTCACTAACTAGGCTATATATTTCTTACTTTTTTCAATAATTTGACCTAATTGTATCATGTGTGGGTTATGTATGTTTGTTATGCAATAAAAACAAATTCATATGGCTAAAATAAAAAAAGAAACAATATATAGTTTGACTTTATCATTTGTATTTTTTCATCCATATGCAATTTTTTGATTGCATAAAAGAACCATTCATAAATGTAGGCTATGCCAGTTACAATATGTTGAAACGATGAAACTTCACTTATAAGGACTATTGTTTCATGTTTGGATCAATAATTTGGCTTAATTGTATGTATTTACTCAAACTCTCCACCATGCGATTCAAGGTCAATTTTTAAGCGGAGTAAAGCTGGTTTGAATTCCGAGTATTCCTCCTCCTAGACCAGTTGCCATATGAAAGTTAAAGAGCCTTGTATGCCCTACTACCTACCCATAGCGGAAGAGTATCATTATCATCATGTCGCACTCTTAGCACGGATCTCCCTGATCCTCTCCAGCCACCCTTCTCTATCGTCCATCGCTTCCGTCCATCGCTAGGACTATTGTTCCATTTTTGGCTCAATGATTTGGCTTGATTCTATCATTTGCATTTTATTGATTGATTTTAATGGCACGGAAAAATGTCCAGGGTTATTTTATGCCAAAAGCTTAAGAATCAACTTACTTGTATATTTATTTTAAAATTTTAGTGTAATTGTTTCCTTAATGTTTTTTGTACACAATTATATGATTTAAAAAATTCCTGTCTAATACTAATAGTTATATAAAAGTAAAGTTGGCAACCTTAGTTGAGGATGACCCAAAGGCTTTCCTTTTCAATAGCTACTACACCAAGGTGTAGTGGAGGGCACTAGTCCTTTCACTAGATTGTTCCACTTTACCCTTGATCCTTACCTAATAATGCTGAGTGTTAAGCAAGGCGGCATCAAGTACCATTTTTTGAGTCTTTGGTATGACTCGACCTGGGATTGAACTCCAGTCTCCTGGACCATTGGCGAACACTCAACTCATTAGGCCAATGGACCAGTAATATGGTTTCAAGTAATTAATAGCCAAGTAGAAGTATTAAAAATAATCACAGACAAATTGGATGAAATATATTTATGAGACCCAAAGAGAAGTGCATACATGGCTTTCAAGGAATTTAACTCCTACAAAAGAGATATTGGTTTAGAGGTTAGAGAATTGTGTTCATATGTACATTTCTGCATAGTTGTTTCTTAACATTTTTTTTGCATGGTCTAAGAGAATATATATTTTTTTAAGTTGATCTATTTGGCCCATTGATAGGACCAAAACAAGGACTACCACTCTGGGTTGAAGCAGACCTGGGAGTAATGGTAATGAATACATACTTCATACTCCCCAGATTTCTACAATCTTCACCATCAGATGCAGTTTCGTTTCATACCAATGACACCCCTTTTTAAGGGGGATATAGTCAGCATATTCTAAGCCTTGCAACAGGGCTTGCATTATATCTTTAAGAAACTATTCTTTAAATAAGTAATTTGCATATAGATATATTTGAAAAGGTTAGAGTGGATTGAAATTAAGAATTAATTTTTTATTCATTGCGGACTTTTTTGTCCCCATCTTGGTAGTTTTTGTGTTGTTTCTTCTTCACTATGTTTCAGCCAAATTTCACCTCTGGCCTTCTTCTGCGACCTCAGATAGGAATGCTGAGTCTTGTAACCGTATCTGAGAATGCTCAGATAGTTTTTGTGTTGTTTCTTCTTCACTACGTTTCAGCCAAATTTCACCTCTGGCCTTCTTCTGCGACCTCAGATAGGAATGCTGAGTCTTGTAACCGTATCCCCAGTAATTACTGCCTTCCATAGTTGTTGTCTATCGCACCATGTTTTTGACCAAGTAAACCTCTGGCCAGCTTGGGTAGGACTTGAAACCGCTATCTTCTGACAATGCTCACCTGGAACCGTAGAGACTCAACGGGCCTTGTGTCACATTTTTCTGTAATATCAATTTTTAATTTGTCATGGATTCCCTGAATACTCTTTATGGATTACCTAGACAAACAGGTGAACATTTTCCAACAATATAGCATTTTAGTATGACCAAAAATTTAACTCTCTAAAAATTTAACAAGAGTTTCTAAAACAAACTAAACAAAACAAAAAACAAACTAATTTATAAAAGTATTTTTCCACTCAGAAACAGATTGGGCATTTTTCCAATCAATTGTTACCAAGTCCATTGAAACTGTTTATGATATTCAATGCCAATGCTTTTTGTTAAGACTTATTCATCTATTTTCTCTTAGGCTGCGTTTCTAACATTATATCTCATCATCTGCTAAAATTAACCCTTCAAAAACTGATGCACTGTCTCTTAAAATGATTCTGACAAAGACATTGTGTTGAATAGGGATTGATTATTGAACTCTGAATATATTTTTCTTTTTAATCTGTAAGATCTCTTGGCAACTTTCCAAATTTATCATTATATAGAATACTAATTCTACTCTTTCACTCACTCCCTCTGTCTATATACACACATACATACATATATATATATATATATATATATATATATATATATATATATATACACAAAGGTAAGTATATGTGCGTATATATATATATATATATACACGTATACAGATGTATATATACCTATATATACATATACACACACACACACATATATATATATATATATACACATACACATATACACCTATATATATATACACACTCATATACATATATATATATATACACACACTCACACACATATACCTATATATATACACACTCACATATACACCTATATATATATATATATATACCCACACTCACACACACATATATATATACATATATACACACACACACACACACACGTATATATATATATATACACGGTTTGTGTATGTATGTGTATGTGTGCATGTGTATATATATACATGAGACCCATGTGACTGCTAATAACTCTACTACTAATAATGTGTTCTTTTTCGTTTCAGATTTGAAAATAGTATACTTTAATAACTATTAATCCTCGATCAAAATGCCTTGGACAAGAGAGGAAAAATATTTTGCTTCACAATTTATTTGGAAACAAAATCATTCAAAACTGTTTCAAAATAGATGCAACCCATTAATATGGTAATGATTTATTACTGAGAAAAGAAATTTTAAAAAAAGGTTGCATGTCCAGGAAGCTGATAAAAAAATTTTAAAAAATTCGATTTGATGTCTCTAGCTCAAAGGATGCATTTTTTACAGGATGTGTTCCAAATGACTATTATTGCACGTGTAATATTACGGACGGGCACTGTCGTCAATCAGTGAAGGTGTCACGAGACCAGCGCATGCAGGCAAAATGACCTGCAAGGTTAGATATGATTTTAAAATAATCACAGATGTATTATCACGTGTTTCACGACAATTTCACTGGTGACATCGAACATTCGGGGATCTTTGATTTGTTCCCCAAAATCTCTATATAAGAAAACAAGTCAGGAGATTTTGGCAGAGTTGAAGGCAGCTTTTAAAACAGGTGAGTCAAAGGTTGCGAGGCCCCGACCTGTCCTACCCAGTCTGCTATGACAGGCGTGTGTCAATAGCCAGCTCTCACCCATACCGCCGTCACCACCAAGAGGAAGGGAGAAGAAGAACGTAACTTAAATGAACTTTTCGAGTTGCAGCGATCATAGCCCTAAGTGAATAATAAACGACTGCTATATTTTCTTCCCTTACCTTCGAGTTTGAGTATTTCTTTTTTCTGCGGACTTCTTTCTTTACAGCACAACACGTTGGTCCTATGTTACACACTTGTCTCAGCAATAAATCATTATCATATTAATGGGTTGCATCTATTTTGAGACACTAGTATATATATATATATATAAACACTAGCTCTGGAAAAATTATATAATTAGTATACTTATTGGATATTCACCTTGCTATTTTTTCTCTGTATAGCTTTGAAAAATTTACACCATTAAACATTTTAATTTATTTATAATGTTCAGCTGAAGATGGCTTGGTTTGGTTTCTTTGTTTAATGGTATATCAACCTTCATGGGTTATTTAATGCCAAAGAAAAGCAGTAGTGCTATTTAACCCCTACCTGGTGGGGGGGGATATGGGTCAGGTAATGAAGAAAAATGTTTTGCATTTTTATTTATTGGTAAATATGAAACCTAAGTAAACATCCTCAAAGTGTACTCATTCCCTAATTTTTACCCGGGGTAGTATATATATATATATATATATATATGAGTAAGAAATGAAGTTTAATCAGACAGATATGTTGTTAAAAGAAGAAAATTGGAAGAAAAATACATAGAAATGGATGAGAAAATTTATCAATAATATTAGTTCAAGTCCACTGATGCATTTAAACCATAAAAATGAAATTATTAGTGGAAGGTATTTTAGGTCGTCTTCAAGGAGGGAATTATGAAACGATTATTTTAAATTCATAATTCCCACCTTAAAGGTAACCTAAAATACCTTCTACCTGAAATTTTCATAATTTCATATAATGGATACATGTAGCTATTGAAAAGGAAAGCCTTTGGGTCATCCTCAACTAAGGTCGCCAACTTTACTTTTATATAACTATTAGTATTAGACAGGAATTTTTTAAATCATATAATTGTGTACAAAAAACATTAAGGAAACAATTACACTAAAATTTTAAAATAAATGTACAAGTAAGTTGATTCTTAAGCTTTTGGCATAAAATAACCCTAGACATTTTTCCGTGCCATTAAAATCAATCGATAAAATGCAAATCATAGAATTAAGCCAAAGTGGACTTTAACTAATAAATTAATATACCTTTTCTCATCCATTTATAAGTATTTTTCTTTCTGTTTTCTTCTTTTTACAAGTCTCCCGGGCCATTGGCAAACATTCTAACCATTATGCCAATGTCTGGTAAAATCCGAGTGAGGCTTACAACCTTTTGAACAATCCTTGTGTACATGAGTGTGCGTGTGTGTGTGTGCGTGAGTATATATATATATATATATATATATATATATATATATATATGTGTGTGTGTGTGTGTCTGTGTGTGTGTATATATATGTACTCACACACACACACATATATATATATATACATATATATATATACACACACACACACACACACACATATATATATATATATATATATATATATGCACACACACACGTATATATATATATATATATATATATATATATATGCACACACACATATATATATATATATATATATATGCACACACACACATATATATATATATATATGCACACACACACATATATATATATATATATGCACACACACACATATATATATATATCTATATATATATATATATATGCGCACACATACTCACACATATATATACACACAAACACATATATATAAACATACACACAGATACACACACACACAAACACACACACACATATATATATATATGTATATATATATATATATATATATATATATATATATATATACACACACACAAGTTTGACACCAACTTCTAGCCCATATCTTTTTATTATCCCCTCTTGATTTATTTATATATTTCCTTTTTTTGACAAGTAAGAATCCATTGAAAGAATATTTCTATAATTTCTTCTCTCTATTATGTGATGGCCATCTTAAGAGGACGGTTTTTCATATAGACTGACAAGCTGAAATAAATTTATAATAGCCAATGATAGTCTGTTGAGTTTTTCTTCTAGGCAACATCTCCGCATGAGATGGAACCTCTCTAAAACTAGCAGTCAAATTCACCTACCTAGGAAACAGTGTCTCATCAACCGAAAAAGACATCGACACGCGGCTAACGAAGGCATGGACAGCTATCAATAGGCTATTGATCATGTAGAAATCAAAGCTGACCGATAAAATGAAATGCAGTTTCTTCCAGGCAGCGGTCGTGTCAATACTGCTGTACGGATGCACTACTTGGATGCTAACTAAACAGCTGGAGAAGAAGCTAGACGGCAATTACTCAAAAATGCTGCAAGCAATATTGAACAAGTCTTGGAGGGAACACTCCACAATGCACCTACTATACAGCCACCTGCCTCCCATCATGAAAACTATCCAAGTTAGACGAATCAGACATGCAGGACACTGCTGGAGAAGCAGGGATGAGCTCATAAGTGACGTACTCCTATGGACCTCCACATATGGCCGGGCAAAAGCAGGACAACCAGCTTGAACATATATACAGCAGCTATGTGAGGATACGGGATGTAGCCTTGAAGACCTGCCAGAGGCGATGAATAATAGGGAGAAGTGGCGAGAGAAGGTCAGGGATACCTGTGCTAGCAGCACAATATGATGATGATGATGATATGAATTTGCTGTCTCAGAAATTTATTGATTTATATATTAATTATCATATATTGATGCACTCCTGGAGATTTATAAGAATCCTCTTTTATATCCTCAAATTGAATAATTGCCAACTCATCTTCTTTAAGTATTTTATATATATACATATATATATATATATATATATATTTTATATCTATACATATATATATATATAAGTAAAGTTGGCGACCATAGTGAGGGTAACCCGAAGGCTCCCTTTTCGATAGCTACTACACCAAGGTGTAGGGGAGGGCACTACTCCTTCGCTGGATTGCTCTACTTTACCCTTGATCCGTACCTTATAATGCTGAGTGTTAAGCAAGGAGGCATCAAGTACCATTTTTTTGAGTCTTTGATTGAACCCAGGTCTCCCGGACCATTGGCGAACACTCTAACCGCTAGGCCAATGTCCGGTGTTATATATATATATATGATTGAATAAGAAAGACACATTAGAATTAATTTTGAAAATAGTGACATTTTGAAATGCCTTTAGTCTTTTCATTTATTTTTTTGATAATATTCTATTTCTGTTGATAGTGTTCAGTTTTTAAATTCATTTGATGTCATCAGCATCTCAGTTTTATCCAACTTTGCATTTATATACTTTTGTAATGTTATAAAAACCTAAGAAAACTCTTTTAAAAAACCCACTTTAAACATGCCAGCAACCCTAGACGATGGCCTATGAAAGGTTCTAAGTGCTCAGACAATTTTGGTAAATTCATCCACCCATTCCAACCTGAAACCAAGACTCTTATCAGGAAACTTTAAAGGATCTTAATAAAAATGAAAAAATGTGTCTTTATTATTGAATCAAGCATGCTTAAATGAAGGACTGCTGCCCAACTACACACTCACACACATATATATACACACACACACACACACATATATATACAACATATATACACGTACACACACACATATACATACACACACATATATATATACACAAACACATATATATATATATATACACGCACACACACACACATATATATATATATATATGTGAGTGTGTGTAGGTATATATTACATCTGATGATTGTATCTTTTAATGTATGAAACTAAGAAATGAAACCAACATGAAGAGATGAGATCATCATCATCATCATCATCATGTCGTGCTGCTAGCACGGATATCCCTGACCTTCTCTTGCCACTTCTCCCAATTGTTCATCGCCTCTGGCAGGTCTTCAGGGCTACATCCTGTATCCTCACAGAGTTGCTGTATGTATGTTCGAGCTGGTCGTCCTGCTTTTGCTTGGCCATATGTGGGGGTCCATAGGATTACATCACTTATGAGCTCGTCCCTGCTTCTCCAGCAGTGTCCTGCATGTTAAAAACTTTTTATCCACTGGTAAGCTTGTATTCAACATGTAACAAGTTGAATACGAGCTCATCTGAAGATCGAAAGCGTGAAACTCTGAGTTGTAAGTTTTTAATTTGTTTTCTTTCTCTTGCCCCCTCTCCTCTAAATATATATGCGAGAGTGGACTGAAAAGTTCATATGAAGATATCATATTAGCTGCTGACTTTTTTGACCAATGGGATCCACGCATTGAAAACATTGTTGGATAATCCTTTATCATTTTTATAACTTTTCAGCCAATATAAATGATATAAGCAACAAAGTATAAAGTTAATAATTTAAGATTTGAATTAACCTGAGACATGACACGTCAAGACCTGAACAAGAAATGAATTTCCGTGAAATTAACCTATGAAATCAGTGAACAAAAGTTCAATAATGAATTGTTAATTTGAATTATATGATGTTAATTGAATGATTATAATTGAATTATTTGATGTTAATTTGAACTGTATAAGATGACAACCTCAAATTTGACTGGAAATATTCTATATAGTTCATATTTAAACAACTATATTATTAATTTCTCTCTATATCAATTGACATGGTGTTTAAAAAAAAATTGATATCATTTGATATGTTCATGGTGTTTCAGAAAAACTGATATCATTTTGTTATTTAAAAACTTGACCAATTCTTGTTTAAATGATCTCAAATTTTAACAGCACGTCGAGAAACAACGCAAAATTCTATGTTTAATATTTAAATGTCTTGTCTTTTCCAGTGAATGACATTTCTATAAAATCTGAAAATAAAAAGATATAAAACATCAGCATAGAATTTTCAGTTATTTCTAGACATGCTGCTAAAATTTGATTTGGTTTGGTTTGGGTTGGTTTTATGGTACATCAACCATTGGAGGTTATTTAATGCCAAATCCATTTTTATACATATAAACAGTTCCATTTCAAACAATTCAGTTGAGAATAAATATATTTTTTTGTTTACACACAATTAAATGTCAAAATAGTTCTATTTCAAACAATTCAGTTTAGCATAATTACATAATTTCAATGTCAAAAACAGTTCTATTTCAAACAATTCAGTTTAGTGTTAGTACACAGTTTCAATGTCAAAAACAGTTCTATTTCAAACAATTCAGTTTAGCACACAAAAACAGTTCTATTTCAAACAATTCAGTTTGGCATAAGTTTAGTTCTATTTGAACCATAGATAGAATCCTATCAGGTGTTACCACTCTGGCTCCGAGTGGACCTGGGAGCGATGGCAATGAAGGGGTACTCCTCATTTCCTAAAGCTCCAGATTTACTGGAAACTCACCCTGAGATTTATTATGTCATATCAGAACATTCATTGGGGGGTGGGGGCTTACCACTCCGCAGTGAAGCAGCAGTGGGGTAAGAACAGCCCCAACCAACTGGGCAAGCTCAAATTTGAGGTCATTGAGAGAGAATCATTCAATTTATTAAATCTATAAAAATGTTATCTATTTTTCTGATCCCACCTCTCTCTCTCTCTCACTATATATATATATATATATATATATACATATATATATGTGTGTGTGTGTGTGTGTGTGTATAATATAGAAATATATATTTTGGACAGTATGTTGTGTCGTATCAATGACAAATCGGAAAATGTTTTGGAAGAAGATGTTTATTTTTTACTGAATGTGTTTCGCTATATTACATAACATTTTCAACGGTAAGTGTGAAAAAAAAAATTTAATATAGTGAAATATGTTCAGTAAAAAAAAGACAAGTTCACTCCAGGAGTCACCATTGATTATATATATATACATATATATATATATATATTATTTTTGGTCCAGTTAAACCGGAGTTGGGAGTAATTCCATCAGGGCAAGAAGTTATTCAAGCATGAATATTTAAAATTTTCCTGGTAAAGAGCTCAATGTACCAATAATACAGAGCAATAAATTCTTTAAGAAAAACAACGAAACCGGTCACAACTTCAAAAATGCGTAACAGGATTGAAATAAATTTATAATCCTATGTGACCGTTTTCGTTGTTTTTCTTAAAGTATATATATATATATATATATATATATATATATATATATATATATATATATATGTATATCTATCAGTGGTGACTCCTGGAGTGGACTTGAAGAGCTTTTCTTTCAAATCTACTTCAAAACAATAAATTATCTCTCAGAACAAGTCAGTTGTCCCCGACTTTTGTTGAACATTACGGGTTTTATGGGTCTTGGGGTTTGGTAATTTCTTCTTTGAAACCAAAACAGATGTTTTCGTTTGCTAGTTGCGTTAGCTGGAATAGAATGACTAAAGGAAGGTTTGGTTTGGTTTAAACGTATATCAACTGTTGATTGTTATTTAATACCAAATCCTGTTTTTAAATAAATATTAAATCTATGATTTGCAAACACATTTCGTACACATAGTTAAATGATCAAACAGTTCTATTTCTAACAATTCAATTTAGCATGTGTCAACTAAGTCAAATGGATCCAAGTATTGCTATGTATTGCTAACAATTCAATTAAACATCAGTCATTTGTTTACACACAGTTAAATGATTAAACAGTTCGATTTCTAACAATTCAATTTAGCATAAGTCATTTGTTTGCACACAGTTTAAATGTCAAACAATTCAATTTGACCAATGGATAGGAACCTATCAGGTGCTACCACTCTGGGCTTGAGTGGATTTGGGAATAATGGCAATAAAGGAGTACTTTTGATTCCCCAAAACTCCAGCATAACTGGAGCTTCTCCATCAAATTGTTGAGTGTCATATCCAGGACACTCATTGTGGGGGGGGATCTTACTCCTCTGCAGAGATGCAGTTGGTGTATTCTACAGCCTCAACCCACTTGGCTACGAAAGAAGGAGAAACAAAATGAAGGTATTAAGACTCAACTTTATTAATATGGAAGTTTGCTAAAAAGTCTTAAAGGGGAAGACCTCCTCCTAGCTGAGGTCTGAGTTCTTTCTCCTTGATTTTTTTTTTTGACATCAGGAAGCCTCTTCTTTTACCGAGCATGCTCAGATTGCTCTTCCTAAGAGATAGTTATTTGTTTTTTTTGTTTGTTTCATTTTTTTTTATCAGGTTTTATTTTTTTTATTTCTTGTAATCACTTTTATTTATTATTCAATCCCCGCAATGATCTGACTCAAACCATCATGAATAATTATTTAAAATCATCAACTTTTATACTTTTGTTTTATTTTCTTGCCTTAAAATGCTGATTTATAGAAATTTTGTTGACAGTATTTATCATAATACAGCACAAAGGAACAAAAATAACGTGGCTGGTTATTTTGAACTCATGAAAATCGGCCCTAAAAAACAAATGAAATCCTTTGAATAATGTGTCTCAGTTGAATAGTTTTCTGACTGAAATAATAAAACTAATCTTTAAAAATCTCAAATGAGTTTCACTCCCGTTTTCCAAAGAATTTATTTTTGTTTCAACAGCTAAGTTTTTGTTGTAAATAATGCTTTCTTCTGTTTATATATTGTATGAGAGGAATTTAATGATACTATATTCAATATGGATATATCAATCACATAAAGTCTTATGAGAGATTTGAATAGAATGCACTTTCTTTGAGGCTTGAGGATACCACTTGTGTCACTTGCAGTAAAGTCTGCAAATTTTTGTCTGGCTTGTAAAGGCACATGACTGACAGTGCATAAAAACCTTTTTCAAGAACCGAATCAAGTAATATCTACAGCAATTACTCAGTGATAAATGGTTGGCAAGAATTTTGCTGGTTTGAATAGAAAGTCATATGAGAAGACACAGTTGAAGAGAAGGTGTCAATCCAGACGATGCAGGAGGATCAAGAGATGACAATCATCTACAAAGATAAAAATATATATATATATATATATATATATATAGTTCTATCTTATTTAAGTTTACATAGAATTAACACAGAGTTAATGGTGCTTAGAGATTGTCAATTTCTTGCTTATGCAATCATTAGACCAAGTGGTGAATATCCATTTATACAATGCTGTGTGTGTATTTACCGGACCCTCTGCACAGACAGGATGTGACACACAGTTAATTTCTTAACAGAATTTATCTGGTTTGAAATCAGAATTTTCTTTCTCCTAGACTGGTAGCCTAATCTAGGTTAAAGAGCTCAGTCTGCCCTACTGTTTACCCGTAGCTAGAGGGAGAATAATTAGATTAATACCTTTCCCAAGGGTATTAGTGTTATGAGAAATGCAATCAGCCTCGTCCAGGATTTGAACTCAGGTCACTGTGTCCATTTTCTATACAATGTTGTGTGAGGCATGATGGGAATGATAATCTAGTTTGTGAAGCATTTTAGGAAGGGCAGTCTAGTTTAATATTGCATAGTTATTTATAATTAGAGTGTTCACCAATGATCCAGGAGACCTGGGTTCAATCCCAGCTGGAGTCATACTAAAGACTCAAAAAATGGTACTTGATGCTACCTTGCTTAACACTCAGCATTATAAGGTAAGGATCAAGGGTAAAGTGGAGCAATCCAAGGAATGGAGTAGCGCCCTCCCTTACACCTTGGTGTAGTAGCTAGTGAAAAAAGAGCTTTTGGATCACCCTCGACTAAGGTCGCCAACTTTATATTATATTAATTTTGAGATTTGTTGATTTATTTACTCTATTAAGTTTAATTTATCATTTTCTTGTGTTTTTCTGAAACTATCTGCCTACATTCAGTGCAATTTCACCAGCATAATGCTCCATCAATTAAAATGATGCAACTCTAAATTGTTGGTTTTGCAGATTTGAGTCAAATTTGCACAATTCATCAGGCAGGTCCACAAAAGAACATAGAAAGCAAAAACAAACTTTGAAGATTGCATCTGCAATGTTTTCTTGATTCCCTCTACTCATTTCGATTGGGCGTGGCATATGACACTTTTACAAAACTGGTTCTGGGTACTGTTCTTGCAATGTGGATGACATGCAAGATGTCTTTGTTCCACTCTCAGCTCTACTCGACCATTGTGAACAGGGGTGGGGAGTTTACACCCCAGCCCATGGGTAAATAGAAGGACAGACTAAGTTTTTTAGCCTTGACGAGGCAACTAGTCTAGGAGAAGGAGAACTCTGAATTCAAACCTGTTAAACTCTGCTTAAAAATTGACCTTGTGTCATATCCTGCCCGAGCGGAGGGATTGGTAAATATGAATTACTAACTGGTATATAGGTAGCGCTTATCCCTGTCCCATCCCGAACACTGACTACCCACTTTAAGATACTTAAACCAACCTGATTCTTATCTACTGATCTCTGACTGTGCTTAGCATGAGAAATTTGTGTATATAATGGATATTAAAAACTAATTCTTTTCATCCAGAACCTTTTTTATCAAGAAGCTGTTATTTCTGATTTCATCACCTCATGAACTTTCGACCTAACTTTTCCAATTTATCTAACTACTCTTTTGATACATGCACATATACTAAGCCTATATGCACACATACCCAATACAGATATGCTCATCCATATATATAGATACACCCATACACAGATATGCCTATCCCTATATATATATATATATATATATATATATATATATACACACACACACACATACCTACTTATATAGCTTTGTTTGCATCTATAAAATATACCTATCCACACCTAAAAGCAGAAGTACTTATAGTATCATATTTCTATTTATCATTGTTGGTTGGTTGGTTGGTTTCTTTGATTAATAGCATATCAACCTTTGTGGGTTACTTAATCCCAAAGCAATCCTTGTAGATGAACAGCAGTGGTACTATTTGACCAATAGCTGGAAAAGCGAATAAGAAGGTTCATACCATTTCCAAAGGCTTTTCTACGAGATTTGATTCTTTATAGTTAGGTGTTTGTTTTGTTCTGGGCAGATGATTATTGTCGCATTTTCTTTTAAGAAAAAGTTACAGTATTTTGAGATGTTGTAAACGGGTGCTACTTTTCTTGCTTTCTGGAGGATTTTTAGTTTGTTTAAGTTTGAGTTTTTGAGGTCCTCCAATAGTCCGGGAAACCTGGGTTCAATCCCAGGTCGCATCATACCAGAGACTTTAAAAATGGTACTTGATACCTCCTTGCTTAACACTCAGCCTATAAGGTACATATCAAGAGGCGGTGCCCATGGTGTAATTGTTATCGTCGTAGGAAATGGACACGGCGACTCGAGTTCAAATCCTGGACGAGACTGAATGCATTTCACATAGCACTAATACCCTTGGGAAAGGTATGAATCCAATTATCCTCCCTCCAGCTATGGGTAAATAGTAGGACAGACTGGGTTCTTCAGCCTTGGTGAAGCAACTAGTCTAGGAGAAGGAAAATTCTGAATTCAAACCTGTCAAACTTCGCTTAAAAACTGACCTTGTGTCATATCCTGCCCGAGCAGAGGGGTTGGTAAATAGGATAAGGTACATATCAAGGGTAGTGGAGCAATCCAGAGAAAGAAGTAGCACCCTCCCCTACACCTCAGTGTAGAAGCTATTGAAAAGGGAGCCTTCTGGTCACCTTTGACTAGGGTCACTAACTTTACTTTATATATGTGTAGAAGTGCATATTATTTTTTATTGATGAATGGTGTTGTGTGTGTATAGCTCCTCTGCTTTCAGGATCCTTCTGTTATTGCGATACATAATTATTTTCTATGTTTTCATTAGGTCTCGGTACAGAATAATGGTTTTTTGAAATTTCCATTTAGAGGGCATTCATGTTTTATTTTGGAGTTACAACTAATTTTTGTTGGTATTTTCTTATTTTATTTTTTTATTAGTTGTAGCTGGTACTTAAAAGCCAACTTGTGGGTGTCAAAAGTGACGTGTGTTATACTATGCCTCATTTTGAGAATAAGAACATTAGCTTCATAGCCTAAAGTGCTATTAGAGTGCTCAATTAAGTATGTTATTCTGTCAAGTTCCCAATGCACCAAGAACCAATATTAGCATTAGTATATCTGTAATATACTAATACAAAACAAAACAGAAGGAAAGACCAGATAAACGCATTTACATATACAAGAATGCTTAACCCCTTATATAGAAAATATACATCCGACCAATGGCATTAAGAATACACGAACAAGTCCCAACCTCTAAAAATTTGCACATATTGTTCCATGAAAAATTGAAAAAGGCATATTTGATAAGAGATGTAAAATAGCCATGAAGGCTGACCACGACCTGGCAGGGTAAGTGACAATGTTTTTCTTGTTCAAAGAATAGATGCAAAAGAGGTCGAGAATGGGTTTTTGAGACTGTTGTGTGACTCTCAGAAGGCACCCAATGGACGTAAGTAAAGTAAAGTTAGCGACCATAGTCGAGGGTGACCCGAAGGCTCCCTTTTCGATAGCTACTACACCAAGGTGTAGGGGAGGGCGCTACTCCATTCCCTGGATTGCTCCACTTTACCCTTGAACCGTACCTTATAATGCTGAGTGTTAAGCAAGGTGGTATCAAGTTCCATTTTTAAAGTCTTTGGTATGACTCGACCTGGGATTGAACCCAGGTCTCCCGGGCCATTGGCGAACACGTACCCATTATTAAAGAGTGATATTTATTTATTGTCATCCGATAGTCTTGAAGAAAACGAGATCAGTAATACTGATATCTTTTCCTTGAAAAATACTCATAGAAACTCAAATAACACATATTTTATACTGACCTGGAAGTTTCTTCAATATTTTTTGGTGTACCACAGGGTCTTTTCTCAGGGACATCTAAAAAAGGAAAAAGTCAAAAAATATTTTAAGTATAAACAGAAAAAGAAAAATTAATTACAATAAAAAAACAAGTTAGAGATACTTTATTGAGAGAATAATTAAAATTCTTTTCCATTAACAATACAAAAAAAGTAACAACCCCCCACCAAAAAAAACCCAAAACAAACAAACAATGTTTCAGTCATTTTACTTTTCAGCTTTCTTCAGGTCTATTTTATGGTTGACAAATTTACAGGAATTTTAAACCAAACCTTTTATTCTATCCACAGATTGTTCTAATCTCAATGTCTATGCTTAGAAGATATGCTGTAGGAATTAATTTTTTTGAATTAATTTGTCTTTGCGTTGTAGATCTGTCACTTCCACTGAATCAGAGAACCAATTTACTAGAAAGAATTCACACACACACACATATATGTATACATAGAGAGAAACATACACATATATACAGATACACATACACATATATACACACACATATGTATGTAGACATATACAAACACACACACACACACATATATATATATATATATATATATACATATACACCTCGGGTGGTGTAATGGTTAGCAAGCTACACTAACAAACCTTCATGAATGAGTTTGAGTTTCATTGGATGTCTCATTCATTCAGCCTTGTGCCACATATAAGCAAAAAAGCTAAGTAAATTACTCTATATATATATATATATAGAGAGAGAGAGAGAGAGAGAAAGAGAGAGAGAGACACACACACACATTTATTCATACACATATATATGTATAGAGAGAGACATACACACAAATATATATATATATATATATATACATACATATATATGCACATACATACATATATATGTTCACTTTTACACATAAACATACATATGCGTATATATATATATATATATATATATATATATATATATATAAAATACTGATATATACATATACAAACAATCCCGATTTATTCTTATCAGAAAGATCATATTTCTATGTGGTTGATAATCTGTCTACACCTTCGCAAGGCATATGTTGAAATCACTTTAAGTAGATAAGATATTGTTACCGAGGTGGTATGTGAACTGGTCTCCTAATTTCAAAGACTTGCCACTTAAGCTAGAGATGGCTCTTTGTTTAAAACATATGAACTCTGACTTATTTGTGTTCACATAGAGATCAATGCCCCTTGCTGCTTGCTCCTTACACCAGGCTATGCAACAGGGATTCAGCTTAAGCAGAAATATTTGCAAGAAGTGCTAGATCATCTGCGTAATCTACGTCTATGGCTGTGTCAGTTCTACTGTATGGATGCACCATCTGGACACTAATGAAACGTTCGGAGAAAAAGCTAGATGGGAACTACACAAGAATGCTTTGTGCTGTTTTAAACAAATCATAGGAGCAGCGTCGCACAAAAAACCCCCAGCTGTATGGCCACTTACATCCAGTCTCAAAAATCATTCAAGTAAGACAAACAAGACGTGCTAGGAACTGCTGGAGAAGAGAGGACGAACTCATAAGTGTCCTTCTCTTATGGACTCCTGCGTGTGGATGCGCCAGAGGTGGCTGACTTTGCAGACACTGAATGCGGTCTAGAGGACCTGCTAAGAACAATAGACGATAGAGACGGATAGAGAGAGAGAGAGAGAGAGAGGGAGGGAGATCTCCGGGCTATTAGCACGATTAATATATACAAGAGTCGGCTGAAAAGTTCAGAGGCTGACCAAGATGCTCTCGTGAAATTTAACCAAATGAGATTTATTTCTTAACATAGTTCCGCTTGAGGTTCACACTCACTTTTCCATCAGTGTAGCAGGGCTTGAATCTTATTGGTAAAAAATCATCAACATTTATGCGGTCAGCTTATGAACTTTTCACCCCAGTCATGTATATATATGCGCTATATATAGACAATATATACGCTCCCTTCCAGGGGGTTGAGCACTCTGGCGAAGGAATTAACGGTTGCCACCCGCGTAATGCAAAGCTTTTCAAACGAATTGAGCTCTTTGGTATACGATAGCGCAAAAATATAAACAAACGAAAGCTAATACATATGCGTTATAATTCTTGAGCTGAGGTTTGTCGTCGAAATGGCTGAGCGGTTAGAAACCATGTCGTGTAAAGTTAGGAGGATTTCGATCCCAACTTGAAGCGTCCTAACCACACTGAAGAGTTGTGATACAACGAAACAGTCTGTTAGTGGGTGACAATATATATATATATATATATATATATATATATATATATATATATGTGAATATCTTACGGGGGTTACAAAATTTTATTATACTCACAAGGAGACCAATTTTAATCATTTACAAAAAAATAAAATTGTACAACTAACCGGTTTCGGTCCTCACTGATTACATTTGAATCAAGCACAACGATTAAGAAAGGACAAGGGGTAAGGACAGTGTAATGTAGGGGAGGAAAAAATATGCAAGTTGACTAGAAAGGGAGGGGTAAATTAGATAATAATCAAATTCAAACCCAATAAACATTCCCTCTTTTTATAGATGGTTTGGTTTGGTTTAATGGCATATCAACCCTTTTTAGGTTATTTAATGCCAAAGCCATTCTCCTAGAAGAACAGTAGTGGTACTATTTAACTCATAGCTTGGAGGATAAGGGGGTTCATACCTTTCCCAAGGGTATTTACCCGAAAGTGAACGTAATAGCGCGACTGGAGTACGAACTCGCGTACTACGATTCCGCAGTCCATCGCTTTAACCATTACACCACGAGGACACCCCCCCACCTCTTTTTATAGAAGTACGGTTTATGGGTGAGAATATGAATGGTCTCAAGCACCTTCAGATGATAGTCCGGGTGGGACTTGCTTAGAATAGTAAACAAGTCCCCACTGTAGGACGAGACACAATTACGGTTATTCATAAGATATATTCGTTAGATTGTTCGGAAAATAATGTCCAATTTGAGGAAACTTTTATCCTGGAATTAATGAATTTAAATAGCATTTTAATCCTTCGAAATGTTTCCTGAACATCTATTGATCAACAAGGTCTTTTATACATGTACGATAAAAACCTTAAACGTTTTGATGTCAAGAAATTTTTAAATGGAGTTTCAACTTCTCTTTCGGAACGAAATGTTTAAAGGCCTAAAAAAGTAACCAGAAGATTTAAATAAAAACGGTTATCGATGGGTGAGAGATCAAAAGAATATGTTAGATGTAGCAAAGTCTCATATTTCCAGTTAGTGATCTTCTGTAGTGTCATCCTGGTAACATGTGACTGAGAAGTGTCACGAAACAAAATTATGAGCAAGCTTGAAAAATAAATGCACCACTTCTTTTTTCATGTTCATGATTAGGGGCAGATAAACTTCAAAATTAGATTTTGAAAGGAGTAATAGAAAATTTACAGAGAGAACACTTTAATCATTGAGAATGTGAATTTTTTTTTATACGACTATCGAAATAATGTTTGTACAGAATTTTAAAAAGATTTTACTAAAATGGGACAGTATTTTCCGAACAATCATATATATATATATATATATATATATATATATATATATATATAATATATATATCATATCATATCATATCATATATATATATATATATATATATATATATATATATATATATATATATATTGTGATATTTTAACTATTGATCAAAACAGGATCAAACCCCGCAATTCTGAGTTTCATGAGAACGATGCTCAAATGAGCTTGTACCGACCACTCATAAATGCTCACCTGAAGATCGGGCACGTGAAGCTTAAAGCTTTTACAGCTCTAATTCATTCTATAGTTGAAATATCAAAATACCACCCCGCACTTGTGTTTATTAAGCGCTGCATTTTACTAATTCAAAACATTTATAGCGGTTAATTTGAATTGTGTGCGTGTATATACGAGGATCATTAAATAAGTTACCAGACTTTTTTCGTATGGGCAATTTTATTGATAGTACACACATAAAACTCTAGTCCCCTTCGAAGTAATCTCCTCCGGCTGCAATGCACTTATTGTGCAGTTCCAACAACTTCTTGAAGACCCCATGGAAGTCCTCTTGTGTGAGCGTGTCAAAGACCTTCGTCACAGCCTCTTTCATCTCCTCAATTGTCTCATAACGACAGCCTCTGAGCTTAGGGAATAAGTAAAAGTCACAGAGAGCAAGGTCTGAACTCTAGGGAGGCCGAGGAACTGTCTTGATGCCCATCTTGATCAAATAGTCTGTGACAAGGATGGAGTTGTGGACTCGTGCATTGTCCTGGTAGAAATGCCACTGACCTGATTTGAAGAGTGCTGGCATCTTCCGACGGAATTTCTTGCTGAACTCCCTTCAAACCTCAACATAGTAACTCTAACCCTAACTCTTTGGCAAATCAACTCCGGTGTATTGACTTCCTTACTCCTCCCACACCTTTCATCATCACTCACAGACTCCCTGCTTTCCTTGAATCTCTTATGCCACTCAAAAACTGATGCTCGATTCATGAAAGATGGTCGAAAAGCAGTCTGAAGCGTTCCATACGTTTCTTTGGCATTTTTTCCAAGTTTAAAACAGAATTTTATTGTATATCGTTCTTATAAAGTGTCCTCACGCCCTGATTGCATTTTTGAAATTGACCAGCTGTGACAATCAGGCTTTAGTAGGGTGTATTCCAATTGCTGCTGTAGCTGTTGATTTGAACCTGAAATCACAAAAATTGGTCAGTCATCGCATAAGATGTATAGCAATAACATACTGAATTTTCAAGAGTCTACGACAAATTTTAAATGCCTCTACAAAAAAAGTCTGGAAACTTATTGAAGGCACCATATATATATATATATATATATATATATATATATATATATATAAAAGTAAAGTCAATAAAGTTGGCGACATTAGTTGAGAGTGACCCAAAGGCACCTTTTTCAATAGCTACTACACCGAGGTGTAGGGGAGGGCGCTACTCCATTCTCTAGATTGCTCCACTTTACCCTTGATCCTTACTTTATAGTGCTGAGTGTTAAACAAGTAGGTATCAAGTACTATTTTTCGAGTCTCTGGTATGACAAGACCAAGGATTGAACCCCGGTTTCCTGGACCATTGGCGAACACTCTTCTCATTAGGCCAATGGACCGGTATATATATATATATATATAACTCTTCCTGATATAAATAACAAGGAATTAGTTACGGTATGTTTTCTTAAATACATATTTAGTTAAATTAATATTAGCATAAATTCTCTAGACTACATAGACGATATTACTGAATACTTAAAACAAACATTAATCTAATAGAAAATTAGGAATCAAATATAATCTTTATTTTAATTATATTTTATTTAATTAAGTTTCAAGTCACTGCAATACCTTTCGATATTCACTGGTTTTTGGTTTGGTTTCTTGGGTTTTATGGCATATCAACCATTATAGGTTATTTAATGCTAAATCCTATATATACATATATATTGAATCTATAGGATTTGGTTTGGTTGGGTTTTATGGCATATCAACCTTTATAGGTTATTTAACGCCAAATTCATTTTTATGTAAATAATCTGTTCTATTTAAAACAATTCAGTTTAGCATAAGTACACAGTTTGTCAAAAACATTTCTATTTCAAGCTATTCAGTTTGCTCAAACAATTCATTTTAGCATAAGTATACTGTTAGTTATATTTAAACCATAGATAGGGCCTTATCAGGTGCTTCCACTCCGGGCCAGAGTGGACCTGGGAGCAATGGCAATGAAGGGGCACTCCGCATTCCCCAAAGCTCCAGCACTGCTTGAACCTCACCATCAGATTGTTTAGTGTCATATCCAGGACACTCGTTAGGGGGGGGGTTACCCCTCTGCAGAGAAGCAGTCGGTGTATTCTACAGCCCCAGTCAACTGGGCAATCAAGTCACAGTAATACCATTCGATATTCACTGGTTTTTGAATAGCCAGTATTAATTTAAATTATAAGTAAAAAAGAGGAAAGCATAAACATTATATTTATTAACATATTTTGATATTTCCAACGAATAATTTTTTTTCGCCGAAAACGGGGTTGGGATGTCTATAACGTATTCAAAGTATAAATGTATTAAATTCTATCTAGTGAAGGATATTTGTAGACCCGAAATAAATTTATAATTCAACTGCTGAAATGAATTTTTTTCGTTAAATTTATATATATATATATATATATATATATATATATATATATAAAAGTACAATATTGTGAAGAATGTTCTTTGATATATAGTGTCTCAATATACATGGAACCCATGTGACTGATAATAACTACTAATAAAGGGTGTCTCAATACACATGGGACCCATGTGACTGCTAATAACTCTACTAATAATAATGTTGTATTTTTTGTTTCAGATTTGAAAAAAGTATACTATAACAACTATTACTTTTTAATCACAATACATTGGACCAGAGAGGAAAAATATTTTGCATTACTATTTCATCATCATCATCATCATCATGTCGCGCCGTCTGCGCGGATATCCCTGACCGTCTCTCGCCATTTCTCCCTATCATTCATCGCCTCCGGCAGGTCTTCAGGATTACAACCCGTGTCCTCACATAGCTGCTGTATGTAAGTTCGTGCTGGTCGTCCCACTCTTGCACATCCATGAGTGGGGGTCCACAGGAGTACATCGCTTATGAGCTCGTCCTTGCTTCTCCAGCAGTGCCTACTATTTATTTGGAGACAAAACCATTCAAAACTGTCTCAAAATAGATGCAATCCATTAATATGATCATGTTTTATTACTGAGAAAAGAAACTAAAAAAAAAAAAAAAAAAAAAAAAAGATTGCATGTTCTGGAAGCTAACATAATAGCAATTAAAAGAAAATTTTGGTTTGATGTCTCTTGCTCAAAGGAAGCATTTTTTACAGGACGTATTTGAAATGACCGCCATTGCGCGTGTTTCGGTAATGAATCTGTAGCAGAAAGAATTTCAAACCATTATTTAGTGCGGAAATTGTTTTGCCATTGGAATATTGAAATCATACATTTCATCCAATGAGAACGACCCATGCTATTCTGTCCGGGCACACCTCCCCGAGCACCATAAAAAGGCAGCGCTAACCATGCTTCCCCTCTCTTTTCTTTTCTCATTCCTCTTGGCTGGCAGCTAGGTAAGACCAGCCGATACGAGAGATAACATTTCTCTCTCTAACTCGGGACGAATCCAACAGCAGACAGGGACTATCCATCTCGAGAGAGCACACTTCAACAATTGTTCCTCTGCATACCTTAGGAGACCATTTCCTGGTCTATTATTTCTCCCTCCTAAACCAAATGGACCCGATGCCTCAGGCTAAGCACTAAACTCCCGCATAACCATTTAAAAGTGTTTTCCCTTGTCTTTAACTCACAGCATAAGGAAAACTTTCTCTCAAGCAGTCATTAAACTACTAGATTGAAAGCCATCAGTATCTACGCGTTCATCATTTGTTTCCTTTCTATAAAAATAACAAGAGACAACAGAACGATACTACTTCAATTACCATTTAGGCCAAAATGGTAATAGCATCTGCCCTCTTGTTATAAATCGTTATCATATTAATGGGTTGCATCTATTTTGAGACCCTGTTTGAGTTCCTTGTCATCAATCTATATTAGAGTTTTTACAATATGTCCACTTTTCTCCTAAAATACGCCATACAACAACTCGGCATTTTTTGCTGTATTGTAATCACTTACAAAAATTCACTCATTATAAATTCGACTCTGTGTATATATATATATATATATATATATATATATATATATATATATATATATCAGGTTGGAACGAATATCACGTCCAATTTCAGAGTTGATATCAAAAACTAAATAAGTTGAGACGAGAAATAATTATTCATTAGCATAAACTCCATTTTTTTTCTTAGAACCTCACTCAATCTGTCAACAAGCTTATAGATGTCATGCTTCTAAAATTGTTTAGGTTTCGTTACAAAATATGAGAGCAACTCGTGTTTAACCATTTCTTTTGATGTCACACTAAATCCATCCAAATGATTCTGTAATCTTTTAAACAAGTGATAATCAAATGGAGCAAGGATAAAATAAATTTTCTCAAACGAAATCCTCTAACAAGTTTTTAGTCTTTAGCTATATGAGGACAGGTATAAACGTGATGGAAGATGACTCCCTTTTTATTGACTAAGTAAGCCTGTCCTTTAGAGTGAAATCTCCCCTTAGAAAACGGGAAAACCACCTCCTTCAATTTCTTTCTTTCAATGCATCATTTGTATAAGTTCTTTGAATGGATTTTGCAGTTGTATTTACATTGAAACCTTTTTGAAACTCAGAGTAAAACATTTCTTTACTTGGGACGAATATAGGAGTCAATACTAAAGGAAATTACGAACAATATTCTAAAAATCAAAAAGAAAAAGATAAAAACTATTTATTGTATCATTCCTAAATGATAACAAAGGACAATACTTCAATAAATGTTGTCTAAATCATTCATCTAGAAAATAGGATATTAAATTCCTTCCAAATTTATATCCTTTTATCTTTCTACCTTTCATCTACTTTTAGCAATCTATTCTCTATAGTGTAGCAGAAAGAACTTCGTATTTTTGTTTGTCGCGTAAATTAATTTGACCGTTATGGTCGTTGCATATTTTCACCCAATGAGGATGACTTATCCTATTCTGCCTGGACCATTTTTTCCGGGCAACATAAAAATGGTGAAACCCCGCCAAACTTTCTCTTTCGAGCAGGACGGGCGTACTTTCTGTCCTCTCTCTTCATAGCAGCAGAACCATTACACCATGGGGAAAGCCATCTAATTTATAGACCCTTGAGTCTACCCTCCTTGACCAAAGGTTCCCAGTTGAATATGAATTAGATGTATTCAATTCGCCACTTACAGGAACACTTTTATGTCGCCTCTAACTTTTGCTATGTCTACAGCGACGCGTAATTATACTCTGATATTCAGCTATTTCATTCCTCCTAACTCTGTGGGAGATCATCATTCTTCTCTCTCCCACTGCTATAGGACTACGCTAATGGCTGACTACATCATTCCTGTCCTTATTCAGCAACAAAACCTTTGCTATGACTGTAGCGATGCAAATCTCGCACAGATACCTAGCTGCCTTATGCTATCTCTATTCTGCTTATATATTTTGAAGACATTTATTCCTCACCCCAAAATCTATGGGACTTAGAACTACTGGCTGAACGCCAAATGCCTGCTCATCACTTTTTAACTGTTTTTCCCCCATTAAGACGACCAGCACAAAGATTACCTCTCAACTCAAGCCTTTATTAAACTTCTAAATTAAAAATTTTCGGTATCTTTGTTCGAATCATACATTTTTAGCTTAACTATAACGGAGAGGGTAACTTAATCACATTCTTCGTTATAATAGTATCATTCCCAACAATACTTCAATAAATGTTGTCTGTATGTATAAAATTTACCCAACTTCTCTGCCTTGAGAAAAATGTGACATAAGGCCAATTTTTAAGTGGAACAAAGTTTTAAAACTGACCTTGGGTCATATTTCCATTACTCCTAGGACCACTCTGATCTAGTTAGAGTGGACATGGGAGTAATGGCAATGAAGATTGTTATAGCAAAATACATAAAATCTCTTCTGACTCATCCACTTAACTCTTCACACATCTAACTACTAAAACACACAAAACACAGACCCACAGACATCGACACTGTAGAAGAAAATAACAGGTACTGGATGTTAACCCAACAACGGCCAGTGTCAAACTGAGAAAATCATGGCTTCTACGCATAGGCTCCGCGCATAGTCTATCCAAAATCCCAGGTACAATTTTTGTTTACACACAGTTGAAGGTCAAAACAGTTCTATTTCGAGTAATTCAGTTTAGCATAAGCACGCAGTTTAGTTTTATTAGACTCATAGATAGGACCCTGTCAGGGGCTACCACTCCGGGCCAGAGTGGGCCTGGGAGCGATGGCAGTGAAGATGGCAGAGTACTCCTGCATTCCCCAAAGCTCCAACATTACTGGAACCTCTCTATCAGATTGTTTAGTGTCATATCCTGGACACTCGTTGGGTGAGGTGAGGGTCTTACCTCTTTACAAAGAAGCAGTTGAAGCGAGAGAGGAAACTTACCTCCTGGATCAAAGCGCGTAAGACTATGCCTTGCGTGTCAAGCATTAGAAAATATGTCCACTTCTGGAGGCAGAAGTTATAGTGGGCCGATCTCGTCTCTCGCGAGAAGAAATCTACCACGTATGTAAATTTCAATAGGCCGGAACTTGCATAAAAGAGCATGTCAGCAGCAGGAGTGGGTTATTATTATTTTTTAACTGCTTTTTTTGACTGCCGGAACAAACGAGTTGACCAGAGGTATACTGAAGAAGGGCTGCTAGTTGCGTGTGAGATTTTTTTGTCAACTGAGGCTACCCAATTGTCTTGAGACTGGGCTACTGCTCTTGTTTAACAACACAGTTGGTGCATTCTACAGCTCCAGCCGACTGGGCAACATTATGTCCTGGGGAAGAGGCACAATGGACTAAAAGTGTGAGAAGGAAGAGGCGTGATTCTCACCGGTTATAAAGTTAACCTCTTATACAACTGAAAAGCTACTTTCTTTTCTTGAACATCAAAATTAATATACATATGATAGTATATGGGATATCTACAAAATGTAATGGGGAAATTTTTCTATTTCAAATTTTTCTTCGGTCAACTTTCACTCTTGAGAAATTTTGTTTTTTCGATCTTATTGTATTTCATTGGTAAATTGCAATAAATTGTACAAAAACAGAAAAAACAAAAAACAAAAAAAACAAAAAAAAAAAACAAAAGCAAAATCAGAGTTTTATCACATTTAAAGAAAAAACTGATATAATTTCTCTTTATTTAACAATCCGCTTTCAAACATTTTCAATGATTTTCTATTTGTGTCTGTTGTCTGTCATCGCAGGTACACCTTCCACATGCCAATATAAGTTGACAAATCTCTTTCTTTTTATGTTTTGAAACAAAACAAATTTATGCATGTTCTGTTGTGTGCGCTGTCTACTGTCTCAAGTATACCTTCCACGTCAACATAATTTGTTAAATCTACTCCTCCTCATGTTATGAAATAAACAAACAAACCAAAACACCCCATGTTCTGTTGTCGAAGTTACTTTTCCATAATATCAGTTATCCCTCCACAAAACAAGCCGATGTAGATTTCCCTAACTTTCGAATAAATAATGCCTTTTTTAAATGTACATAAAATTAGATTATTTCTACTTTTCAGCTTGTAGGGAATAAATAAATAAATAAATTGAATTAAAGATAATTATCAAATTATGCAGAAACTCCCAGAGGCCTTTGACACGAAGAGGGGCAACGCATGAACAAAGAAAAGGGAGCGTCCCGACAAAAAGAGAAACCTCACTCTCTTTCAGCAGCGACCAGCGGAGTGCCAACACTTAGATCATTCTTGCTAACTGGTGGAGGACGCCATGCGTCTGTCTTTAGACAACGCATTGGCTAACCCTTCTACTGGTAGTAGTCGTCTCTTTCACCACCAACTCATGACTAAAACACCGGACTTAGACAAACTCTCAAAAGCGACTAACACGTCGCTAAAGCTTTATATACCGAACACGTTGTTAAAGCTTTAAATACTGAATTTGGATATATATATATATATATATACCCAAGAAACGACTAACACAATAGCTTTATATACCGAACACGTTGTTAAAGCTTTAGACACCGAATTTGGACACGTATATACACAAGAAACGACTAATGCATTTTTAACACCTTGACTGGGAGATTCAACCATTTCATTTGTATTCAGGAAGAATTTTCCCACCCACTGAATGGTTGTTGAACCAAGAAATAAAGGCAAAATATAAAAGATATCTTCGTCTTCTATCTTTTACTATCTTCTTCTTTCATCTAATTCCTTTGCAGCCTTCATATCCAAGAAGTTAAACCAGCAAGACAACGTGGGGTAAGAATAGAATAACTACAGAATGGAGTCAGATAGCAAACGGTAACACAGCTTGCTTTGAGACCCTATAAGCTTTTGATCTTGAAGTGAAAGTGAATGAAATATTAAAGTATATTCTACCTTTATCTGAAGAGAAATATGGTCAAAAGCAAAGGAAAAAGTACCAGATTTAGAGAAAATATTAGTCACGAAAATTGTTTGGTCGCATGTCATAGAAAAGTACTATGGAGGCTGCGTGTTTAAGACCTCTGTAATAAAGTGATAAAAATGTACCCACTTAGGTGCTTTCTTCTTTTCTTAAACAGCAATTTGTCTAACACAAACTAGCATGCAATTTTTTTTCAGCAAGTTCGCTGCCGAATAATTTTATTTTCTTTAATTAAAGATTCATCTCAGAAATGTGAAAAAGCATCAAAATTACTTACAAAATAATTAGCCAGATTTGTCTGACGTCCTTCTGTAGGTGAAGGCATTGTTCTCTGTTTAACATCGACACCGGGCTTGTTAGCACTAAGGAAATTATCTGTGTGCGTGTCATTATCATCTTCCTGATAAAGCTGAGCTTCAGTTAAGGCTTGTCTTTCGGCATGATGCTCCAGAGACGGAGAAGACATGCGCTTTTCAATCCTGGCCTCGGCTCGAGAATCTACATGCTCGCTGCTTAGCTGCAACTCCTCCTGAGGGACAGGCATCTGGTGGTGCTTGGGGTGGCGACTATCATCGATTGCAAAACTTTTCAACTCCAGGGTGCTTTTTGGACGGAAATGCTTCATAAAAGGACTTCTGGAAGAGAGAAAAATAACTTTTGGATTTTTCGCGAGAGGCATCATATTTTGCGTTTAAACGATAATAATGGTTTGGTTTGATTTTTATGGCATATCAACCATTGTAGGTTATTTAATGTCAAATCTATTTTTATACATATAAGCAGTTCAATTTCAAACAAGTTTAGCATAAGTACAGTTTTTTGTTTGCACACAGTTAAATGTCAAAACAGTTCTATTTCAAACAATTCAGTTTAACATAGGTTCACAGTTTAAATATCAAAAACAGTTCAATTTTAAACAATTTAGTTTTGCATAAGTACACTGTTTAGTTCTATTTGACCTATAGATAGGACCTTATCAGGTGCTACAACTCTGGGCCAGAGTGGACCTGGGAGTAATGGTAATGAATGAGTACTCTGCATTCCCCTAAGCTACAGCATTACTGAAGCCTTACCATCAAATTGTTTTGTGTGATATCCAGGACACTAGTTGTGGGAATCTTACTTCTCTGCAGAGATGCAGTTGGTTTATTCTACAGCCCAAGCTGACGGGGAGAGATAATAATAAGATTCAGATTTATTTTCACTCCACATATCAGATATACACTGATTTTTGTTCCTCAGTGATCATAACTGATCAAATTCTAACTGAAAACATCTTCATATCACACACATACACAAAGAAAAACTCCAAATTCTTGAAGCACTCTATATAAAGTTTAACAAACCTTCCTTAAATAAGATCAACTTCGAATATAGCAGACGCATTCTAAAATGCCTATAGCACATTTCCTGCCAATTCTTCATCTTATCACTAGTAAAATTCTTTTCTTTTGTCCATTACCCTCCCGCTAGTTCTTCTTCCTACACTTAATATAAATATAGTTGACTCGTCATTGTGTTCGTCATTTCATTATTCGCTGCTCCAAAGATGGGATCGAAAGTACCTGGAGACATACGTTGCCTTCCTAAATTCATTCCATTCAAAAGAAGTTAAATGGCTCGAGGAAACTTGAATGGATTAAAGACAATATATATGTATGGGCGTGCGTGTGTGCATACTACATACACCTATATACTTATATGCACACACACAGGCATTTATATATATATATATATATACATTTATATCTACATATATATGAATTTTAATGGTTTATGGCTATCCCTAGCTAATTTAGTGAGTCAATAGTGGACCAAATTTTGCGGTATTATCAAATAGTGATCAATACCTATGATCGAGCTGTTATATATATATTCACACATTAATCTGTCAACATACACACACACACACACATATATATATATATATATAAATTCACACATTAATCTGTCAACATAAACACACACACACACATATATATATATATATATATATATATATATATATGCAAGTGCATTTTTTCTTTTATATCTGTTATCAGCTGAACAGATTCATAAAACCTTGAATTATCAGTGGAACTGGTAATTTGATATTTTCTCGAGATAGTCTTGTATAATATACCGGTACTTTTTAAAAGCTTTTTTTTTAAATTTGGTATTTATATTTTGTTTTCTTAGTTTTGCATATTCATCTTTTTTTACGGCCTTTAGTGACTTCCTTTCATTAAGTTCAGTATTTA
This sequence comes from Sepioteuthis lessoniana, assembly GCA_963585895.1. Classification (NCBI taxonomy): domain Eukaryota; kingdom Metazoa; phylum Mollusca; class Cephalopoda; order Myopsida; family Loliginidae; genus Sepioteuthis; species Sepioteuthis lessoniana. The sequence continues at coordinate 13,073,963 of OY757937.1, forward strand.
TAACTCCTTTCATTTCAATGATACAAGAGAAATAATCAATATACGTCGTGACTTGGCTGCCCTGGTGAATTAAATAGTTTCATAATTCCAAATTGAGGTAAAAGGTCAGTGTTTGAGTCAAGCCAAAAAGGATTTCTGTTTTTTCAAGATTGGAAAGCCCTCCATAACCACTTAAAAAAACCCAGTGCAACACAATTCTCACGCTACCAATTTTGTATGCATTTACCCTACCCCTCTGTAACATGTGCATTCAGTGAATCACTCCGTTAACTAGACCAATCTTTTAAAGCAGAGTAAAGCTGATTTAGATTTATAGTTTTCCTTCTCCTAGACTGGTTGCCTAACCAAAGTTAAAGAACCCAGTCTGATATACTTTGTAAGTGTGCTTACTGTAACGGCTATTGTCGAAGAATTTGGCAACCCGAGTAAAATAATGGACAAAGTTGTTTGTGCTTTACTTCACACGAATGTGCAGCAATGAAGTTTAATGGCTGTTGTCCCTGATGAAGCTGTCTTTAGGGTTTCTGGCCTGTTTGTGCATACGAATGTAAAAAATAAAGAATTTCAAATAATTATTCGAATGATTAATTTTTATTTTAGTTAAACTTTTAAATTAAAACCTAGTTGGAAAATTCTCTATTGTAGAAATTTACTAAGCTTTTTGCTTAGGTTGAATGAATGGGGCACCCAATGACACTCGAACTCACTCGTGAAGGCTTGCTAGTCAAGCTCGGCAACCATTATACCACACAGGGTGCCCAAAATTTTCTACTGTAATCTAGGTCAAGGTCATAATAGGCATTTGTTTATAATAATAAACGTCTGTTTGTGAATTCGGAATGTTAAGGAAAATATTCAAAGATAAACAGCGGACGTTTCACTTTAATTACGTAATTAATAATTTTTAGGAGATATATATAAGGTCGGATTCTTAGACTAAGAAAAGGTAGGGGAGACACAACAGAAGAATACTCGAGGGAAGACGACAAAAGCAGAAAATACGCATGCACACAACAGCTCACAACAGCCAGTGAGCAGAAAGACAACAAAGTCATCTGTAGCCTCTCTTATCGCTTGCCTGTTTCTATTTGTCAACCTTCTTGCTGACACAAGTTTCTTCCTTTTTATCTCTATTTTGGCTGACTACTATAAATGGTCTCGCAATAAATAAATTTTGCATCATCTACAAAACAAGTGGAGATGGTTTGGTTTGGTTTCTTTGTTTAATGGCAAATCAACTTTTGTAGGTTATTTAATGCCAAAGCCATCCTTCTAGAAGAACAGCAGTGATGCTATTTAACTTATTGTCGGGACGATAAGGGTGTTTATACCTTTCCCAAGAGTATTTGTCTGAAAGTGAATGTAATAGTGTGACTGGAGTTCAAACTAGCTTATGATGATTCTGCAGTCTAGCGCTTTAACCATTACATCACGAGGACACTCAAGACGTTTTGTGTTTGACTTCTTTTTACCACAGTCAGGTTTCCACGGTCAGGCTGTTGGTTTAAGGGAATCATTACAATTCCCTTTTTTTATGATTATGATTCCCTACAAATCAACTCTTAATAAAAAAACAAATAACCAATTAAATATCAAAAGTTTATCAAAAATTCATAAGACCCCTCCTTTGAATCTCTTTTCAGACTTATTTTCCTTAATTCAATTCGGCATTAAATGACCGATGAGGTTGATATGCAATAAAACAAAACTAACAACTAAACAAACATAATTCCTTAAAGGTTACCGTAAAGCTACACACGTTGAAGTGGAGCCGTGACGTAGCATTGCACTAAACCACCTTTGTTCTCTGCTTCACCTACTAGGGTGAGTTAAAAATTATGCAATATTTTGGTAATGTGAATCACAATTTGGCAGCTCTGGATGTTTTTGCCAAGAACTTAAAGATAACGAATCACACAAATGTTGATCTCACGTAATACTCTCCAATTGTTATTCACTAGATTTGCCTCTACAGCTTGGACACAGCCTTAGAATCCATGGTTTTAGGCCTAATCAGACTTGCCTGAATGTCAAGGTTCTTGCAACCCAAGAAAAATTTCTTCAACCATCTACTTACTGCACAGGGATCAACTGTACCTTTACCTTATGTACAACAAATGTTTTAGTTGTTTCACTGACGTTATTGTCCAGTTTGAACTTGTAAAGCACAAGTTCCTAAGTTAGACTACATTGCAAGTTTATCTGTGTAGTTTATAAATCACGCACAGAATGAAGCAATGCGCAACTTGTCAGCGCACCAACTACCACAATACTACTTTCCACAGCTTGAACACCTTCAATTGTGTGATATAGATGCCACAAACTAGCAAATAACAAAATATTGCTGAGCTTTTGTCTCACCCTTTAATTTGTGTGATGAAATATTGTTGGTTGGTTGGTTGGGTTTTATGGCATATCAACCTTTGTAGGTGATTTAACGCCAAATCCATTTTTTGATACAAATAATCAGTTCTATTTAAAACATTTCAGTTTACCATTACACATTTTAATTGTTAGAAACATTTCTATTTCAAGCTATTCAGTTTTGTCAATTAGTTCTAATTCAGCTATGTCAATTTTGTATAAGTACAGATTGAATGTCAAAAAAATTTTATATTAAACAATTCAGTTTTGTGTAAGTACAGTTTCAATGTCAAAAACAGTTCCATTTCAAACAATTCAGTTTAGCATAAGCACACAGTTTAAATGTAAGTACAGTTTAATTGTCAAAAACATTTCTATTTCAAGCTATTCAGTTTAGTCAAACAGTTCTAATTCAAACAATTCAGTTTAGCATAAGTATGCAGTTAGTTCTATTCAACCCATAGATAGGGCCCTATCAGGTGCTACCATTCCGGGCCAGAGTGGACCTGGGAGCAATGGCAATGAAAGAGTACTTCACATTCCCCAAAGCTCCAGAATCACTGGAACCTCACCAACAGATTGTTTAGTGTCATATCCAGGACTCTTATTGGGGGGAGGTCTTACCCCTCTGCAGAGGTGCAGTCGGTGTATTCTACAGCCCCAGGTGACTGGGCCATATTAAAATTGAGAAATCCTAATTTGGTTTTAATTCATTTAAAAGCTGCCTTTGACATGCATCAACTTTTTGTTGTGTCATGTCTTATTCATAGAAAATTATAAATAGGTGTATAGAAATAAAATAAGGAAGCAGACTGACATTAGCATTCCCTAGTTGTCTCCTTTCAAAAATTATAATGCTCTGGGTAAGTATGAACAAAGAATCCACACAATTATTTTTCCAAGTTGAGAATTAGATTAGAAATTGTCTTATTCTCAAATAGAATTTTAACATCGTAGTATCTACAAAAAACTTGCTACAATACAACAGTTTTACTGTATAATAGAACATACAAAAATTCCAAGAAATGCCAATAGCATATTTTCATTTATTTGATTCTTTTGGGAGTGGGTATGAAAATTTGTCACTTATTATTATTAATTTTTCAGCTAGAATTTTTATCAGCTTATGGTCCAGGAGACCTAGGTTCAATCTCAGGTTGCGTAATACCAAAGACTTTAAAAATGGTACTTGATTCTGCCTTGCTTAACACTCAGCAATATAAAGGTACATATCAAGGGTAAAGTGGAGCAATTCAGGTGTAGTAGCTATTGAAAAGGGAGTCTTCTGGTTGCCCTTGACTATGATCGCCAACTTTACTACTTTATAATTGGAACTCACTCAGGTAATCATTTTTATGACAGTAAGGGAACAGTTTTACTTCATCTTATTATTGTTGCTTTTCTTTATCCCAACAATCTGGCTGGATATATGCATCATTATTGCTATTATTTTATTGTTAGTTTTACTTCATCTTATTATTGTTGCTTCTTTTTATCCTAACACACTGGCTAAATAAACTTTATTATTACTATTATTTTATTGCTAGTTTTACTTCATCTTATTATTGTTGCTTCTTTTCATCCCAACACTCTGGCTAAATAAACTTTATTATTACTATTATTTTATTGCTAGTTCTACTTCATCTTATTGTTGCTTTTTTTATTATAATATTCTTGTGAGATATTCTCTTCATTATTAGTGATACAGTGAGTTGATACAATTTTTTTTTTACTATTATTATAAATTTTGTGCCATATCGTTTCCAAAAAGAACCTTTGATATTCCGAATCTAGAATATGAAAAAAATATAAGTGCATTAATAGATGATGGAGAAGGGTTATTTTCAGAGTTCCTTTTTGTATGCTGTATAAACTGAACTCTATTACGAACTGAGATATTTTATCTTTACCTCCACAAAGGAAACTATAATATTAGCCAAAGGCACATTATTAATAATCATTGAAAGAATATGCAAAGGAAATGAAAGGACGTCTGCTTTGCTTAAATTGCAGTTGACCACATTGGGTCTATCAGGATGAACACTTTATGTGGGCGTAAAAAAGAATTCAGCTTGTGTGATAAGTGGATGTGATTTTGATAGCATCCATTTGCACTTGTTTCTTGGTGACTATCAACTCAACAATTTTAAAATAAAAGCATTAACTTGAATTTAGATTAAAAACATTTTGAGCCAATGCACTGAAAGAAGAGGTATAATTATTCTTTGGAGGTGTCCGTGGTGTAATGGTTATCGTTGTTGGAAATGGACATGGCAACACGAGTTCAAATCCTGGACGAGACTGATTGCATTTCACATAGCACTAATACCCTTGGGAAAGGTATGAATCCAATTATTCTCCCTCCAGCTATGGGTAAATAGTAGGACAGACTGGGTTCTTCAGCCTTGGTGAGGCAACTAGTCTAGGAGAAGGAAAACTCTGAATTCAAACCTGTTAAACTCTGCTTAAAAATTGACCTTGTGTCACATCCTGCCCAAGCGGAGGGGTTGGTAAATAGGATAGGATAATTATTCCCTCTGTGTGTGTGTGTGTACATGAATAGATGGACGTAGATACATAGCTCTGAATATATAGAGGTCGGTAGATAAATAGATTGATATGAACAGACAGTGAAATGCAATCTGAAAAGACTTAGAGATATTTAGTCAGAATTTGAAAAAGATGTGAGAGATTTTATCAGAATTTGAAAAAAACTGAGAGATTTTGTCAGAATTTGAAAAGACTGTGAGAGATTTACTCAGAATCTGAAAAGACTTTTAGATATCTGACCAGAATCTAAAAAACCTGAGATATCTGACCAGAATCTAAAAAACCTGAGATATCTGACCAGAATCTAAAAAGACTGAGATATCTGACCAGAATCTGAAAGTGAGAGAATCTAAACAGACTGTGAGAAATTGACAGACAGATAGATATGAATAGATTGAGAGAGATAAATAAATTTTATTCAAGAACTCTAAAAGATGAGATAGGTGAACCAT
>OY757937.1:13086828-13261828 GCA_963585895.1 Sepioteuthis lessoniana
AGAATTATGATTTTGCTCCACTGTGGGGTGCAAAAATGTCTGAGGGTAATAAAATTTTTTTTTTCTCTCTCTTTAAAATATATATTTCCAAAATGTTTGAAGAGTACGGATATTTTTTTAAATTAGTGTCTACATTAAAATAATTTCCAATTAATTTTTATACTAAAATAATTTCTAATTAATATCTTTTTTTTTGTTTTTGCTTGACGGCATATCAACATTCTTAATCAAATCAAGTTAAAAAGTGGGGAAATAGAAAGGGGTCTGTTATGTTGGAATTTATTTGTAGGGAAACAATTTGTAAAAAGAATCCAGTTTTATTGAAAGTTTATTTGTAGAGAATTGTCTTGTAATAAAAAGTTTTTTTAGGGAGTTAGGGAACTGTTTGTGGAAAGGATCAGATTTTGTTGAAGTATTTATTTTACAGAAACAGTCTGTTTGATAAATTTGGTCTTATTGAAAATTCCTTTAGATTTTTATGAGTATAATTAATATCTCTATTAAAATAATTCCCAATTAATTTTCATACTAAAATAATTTCCAATTAATTACTACATTAAAAGAATTTTGATTGATTTTCATACAAAAATTATTTCCAGTGAATTAAGGAGGGATACCTCATCGTGTAGTGGTTAACACACTGAACTGCAATATCGCAGTAAGTGAGTTCAAACTCCAGTCATGCTATTATGTTAACTTTCAGACTAATGCCCTTGGAATGGTATAATAAACACCCTTACCCCTCATCAGCTAGAGGTTAAAAGTGTTTCCAATCCACTGGCACTACAAATACAAAAATAATCCAGCAGAGGTGTGCATGGTACAATAGTTATTGTTACCCTAGGAAAAAAGGGATTAATCCATCTCCTCTCCCTATACACTTAGCTTTCATAAAAGTAGGTCAGACTGAACTCTCTAGCTTTGTTATGGCTAAATGAAGGAAAACTCTGATTTCAAACTTAGAACTACAAATTTTTGTTTTGTTTCATATATCCATTGTATAAAAGACTGGCAGCAAAATTTCCTTTGCCAAAATATCTTATCTCAGAACTGTCTGGAAAAAGTGATCGAAAATATATGAATATTTTATTGCAGATTATCTAAGGTTGATAACATATAGTCTCCTTGTAAAATCTCAGGACCAGAACTTAATGCAACAATTGGCACATGAAATACATATTTCAGAGATGTGTATGGTAATATGGTTATTGTTTCCCTTGGGAAGAAAAGGGTAAAATCCATATCTTCTTTCCCCAACCCTCAGTGACAGTTATTAGTAGGTCAGACTTGAGTCTCTTGCTTTGTTACTTCAACAGAGTTGGAAAACTCTAAATTCAAACTTAGGACTACAATTTCTTTCCCCAACCCTCAGTGACAGTTATTAGTAGGTCAGACTTAAGTCTCTTGCTTTGTTACTTCAACAGAGTAGGAAAACTCTAAGTTTAAATTTAGGACTACAATTTTTTTTTTCTTTTTGTTTGAAATACCCAATGCCAAAATGACTGGCACTGAAATGGCTTATCTCAGAAGTGCTCGAAAAAAGTAACAGAAAATATATAAAATAATTCATTGCAAATTATTCAAAGTTGATTCGGACAAAGTCCCCATGTAATTTCTGGAAGGAGAGTTTCTATGTGAAGAATGGTCTGCAGATTGAACATTAAATTGAATAGAGCCAGTGACAATTGTTAAATTGTTGCTGTCAAGTGAAATTAAGATGCACTGATCGGCAAAGCAAAACATTAATCTCATCTTTAAATTAAAACCTTTTTTTTTTTCAAATTTAAAAAGACAATTTTTGTGACAAGGTTGTATTTCATTGGCTTTCAAATAAGACAAGAAGGGAATCTGTGAAATATTTTTTTAATCTATTCTGAATCTTTGCTATTCGGTTCACCTAAAAATAATGAAATAAACTTAAAGAATGGACAAATAAACCATTTGGAACGAAAGCAAAGAATTTGATTTCATGTGATTTGTTTCTTTTTATGGACATTTGCAAAGATTAATAAAAAAAAAAAAGTTTTGAGTGAATATTTCTTAAGAATTGCAATTTGCCTGAACGAAATGAAAGAATCCTTAAAAGAACAGAATTATTACAGATTATTTTTATTTATTTATTTTTTGTTTTCTTTTTGATTTTGGAATCAAATAAATTGTTGTGTGCTTTATATATTGATTCAATAGAAAGTTGTGATTGTATGATGGGTACTTCGGAGGTAGATTTAATAGCTTAGTTTCTTTCTTGGCATATCAACCTCCCTGGGTTATCAAATGATAGAGCCATCCTTGTAGAAGGTTAGTAGTGGTACTATTTAACCCATAGCTGAGAGGTGTTCATATCATTCCCATGCGTATTAGTTTGAAAGTGAAAGTTCAAACTCATTTGCTCTGATGTCATAGTCCACATATTAGCCATTACTCCACAAGACCACCCCTGATGTAAATATTAGAGTGTGTCAGTATCAGTTTGGAAATACACACAAATCTATGAAGGTTGAGGTTGGTTGGTTGGGTTTAATGGCATATCAATCTCTATAGGTTATTTAATGCCAAAGCCTGTTTACACATATGTATGGTTTGTAAACACATAATTTAATGATACCATACTAAAACCAAATAACTCATTTACTTGCATACGAGTAAGTATTTGCAAGTATTTCTATATGACATTAGTTTATTTAGTGACGATAGGGTTTTTTTTTTTTTTTTTTTTAATCATTTCTCACTACTATTTCTACTAACACAAACATAATGGTATTTCTATTCAGCAATAATTTGCTTTCTGCTTATTAGTTTGTTGTGTTTTCAGGATTGTAACCAAGTCTATATTTTCAGGTACAACCTGGTCTCTTTCAAGAACGACAAAGCATTATCCATGCGGATGTTCTCAAATAAGTCCTTCATTGTATTTGCATGGAAATAGCGCTTTCTGGTGTCATTAAAAACTTTACACTCGAGGAGAATGTGTTTGATTGTGCAGGGTGTTTGGCATGTTGAGCACTGTAGTTGCTGTTCATGCTTGAGTATAAAAGAGTGCGTAAGTCTGCTGTGACCAATATGCAATGGCGTTATTTTTACTTGTTCTTTTCGCAATTTGAAGGTTGAGGTGTGTGGGTGGGAACTTATTCTTTAACTCTTTGTTGATAACTATGGATTAGTCTGTAAGGTTAACTGTTTAGTAAAATAAAAAAAGCTAGTTATTTATTAAGATTAGTATGGTACAATTGAGAAAGATTGCATCACACTAATCTTCCAAGGGAAGATCCTACTGGCCTTAGATAATCAGCATTTAAAATCAAGGGTTTTGTTATTTATTCACTTTAGCTTAGTAAGGCACAAGGCTAAATGAGGAGGTAGAAAGATTTTGCAGCACCAGTTTCCTAAGTATAGGGAGAGCCTATCTCCCTGGAATAATCAATATTTGAAATTTTGATGTTGATATTCATTAAATTTACCTATGAGTTGCCCAAAACCATATTAGAGAAAATAGTTGTGTGAAAGATTGGTAGTGCTGATGTTTTAAGTGTGGAGGGTATAAGTAAAGTTGGCAACTGTAGTCGAGGATGAACCAAAGGCTCCCTTTTTGATAGCTACTACACCACGGTGTAGGGGAGGGCACTACTCCTTTTGCTGGATTGCTTCACTTTACCATTGATCCATACCTTATAATGCTGTGTGTTAAGCATGGCGACATCAAGTACCATTTTTTGAGTCTTTGGTATGGCTCGACCTGGGATTGAACCAAGGTCTCCTGGGCCATTGGTGAACACTCTAAGCATCATGCCAATGTCTGGTGGAGGGCATACATACCTTGAATTATCAGTACTTAAAATCTTGGCTATTAATATTTATTCAGATTAGGATGGCACAAGAGAAAGGGTAAGTAGGAAGATTGTATTGCAGCAATCTATGGGGAAAGCCTATTTGCCTTAAATTATCAAGATTTGAAATCCTGACTTTGCTATTCATTCTGCTTAGTTCAGTAAGGCACAAGGTCAAATCGGGAGGAATACAGACTAGAAGATTGTGTTGCATTGATCTTACAAATGGGCAGAGCTTAACTGTCTTGATGTATTAAAATTTAAATTCTGGCTTTTGGTACTTATTAAACTTAGATAAGTATGGAATAAGGTCATATAACGATGATTGGTTTGATTTGGTTCAGTTTTCTAGTATATCAACCATTATTGGTTATTTAATGCCAAATCCTGTTTTTACATATATATTGAATATATGATTTGTACATTCATTTTGTAGATACACATATTTAATTGATCAAACAGTTCTATTTCTAACAATTCAATTTAGCATAAGTTAATAAAGTTAAATTGTTCCAAGCATTTCTATGAATAACTAATAAATCAATTAAACATCAGTAATTAGTTTATACACAGTAAAATGATCAAACAGTTCCATTTCAAACAATTCAGTTTACCATATGTCATTTGTTTTCACTCAGTTTAAATTTGGTTTGCTTTGCTTTTATGGCATATCAACCATGGTAGGTCATTTAATGCCAAATCATTTTTACACATGTCTTAAATATATGATTTCTAAACATATTTCATTGATAACATTTTTAAACAAGCCTGAACTCATTTTTTTGTCCACAGTTAAATGGTTTCACTTAATTTCAAACTATTCAATTTAACATAAGTTCACAGTTTTTGTTTACACATAGTTAAATGTAAAAAATGTTTTATTTCAAACAATTTAATTTAGTATATGTACAGTTTAAATGTCAACAATTCTATTTCAAACAAATCAGTTTAGCATAAGTACACAGTTTTTTGTTTACACACAGTTAAATGATCAAACAGTTCTATTTCTAACAATTCAATTTAGTATGTCAACAAAGTTAAATCATTTTAAGTACTGCTATGTATCACTAATAATTCAATTAAACATCAGTCATTTGTTTATACTCAGTTAAATGATCAAACAGTTCTATTTCAAACAATTCAATTTATAATAAGTCATTTGTTTTCACTCAGTTTAAATATCAAACAATTTTATTTGACCCATAGATAGGACCCGATCAGGTGCTACCACCCTGGACAAGAGTGGACCTGGGAGCAATAGCAATAAAGAGGTACTCTGCATTCCCCAAAGTTCCAGCATTACTGGAGCCTCACCATCAGATTGTTTAGTGTCATATCCAGGACACTCGTTGCAAAGATGCAAAGATGGAGTTGGTGTATTCTACAGTCCTTGCCAAGTGGGCTGAATAAATTATTAATATATCAATATATTTTGTATAAATTATTTGTATATTAGTTACACCAATCAGAGTTAAAGCCCTTGAAACAATTTTCAAGAACCTGGCATTTTTATTGCTGATTTAGATGAAAGTTTTTAGATGATCCGCACATGTTAACATTTTGTATTTCCTATGCTTATGATAAGTGCTCCCACATCTAAGTACTGTGCAGGCTGATCGTTGCTTAATTTTCATGATCTAGCAAGGAATTAGTGCTTTAAGTGCAGCCTAGCCATAATTCAACAACAGTGAACACTTCATATGCTTAATTATTGGCCAACAAGTTTACCATAAAAATTGATTTGTGACAAGGCTGAAGAGCTGTGTTTCCAATTACCTATTTCCAGTCAATAGTTTCTTGACATAAGAGTTAATTAAATACACAGTAACATCACAATTGTATTTACCTCTTTTTAAATGTATGAAACTTTGGTGTAAATGAATCGCTTGACAGTAAATAAATGTAAAAGAATGAGATTTTATAAAGTAAATAGATTAAAGGCAAAGGTGTTTCAAATTAAGGCCTCTACTTCAATTCTAATTAAAAGGATTTTAAAAAAATGCATATTCGTTTAAAAAAGACCTCCACAATAAACTTATGGATGCACCTAGGTACAAGTAATATTTTGTGTAAACATAATGCTCTCTGATCAAACTGTTCCAAGATCTGCTTTTGATTCTTTGTTAAAAACCAAAATCAAAGACAGAGAAAAAGACATTAAAAGAGATTCGTTCTGTTTGTTTTTATCACATGATACTAAAGAAGGAATAATCGAAGAAGAAATATGAGAGATATGGATATTTAATGAAAGAGTCAGGGTGTAGAACGAGAAAAAAATATTAGAAATAGAATTTTAAATGATCAAGAGATTAAAAAAGAAAAAAAAAATGATAAAAGCAAAGAACGAGATAAAGTTAATATGATTCATTGTCACAATGTGTGACTAAAAAATATTGATTTCATCAAAGTGTCACAGTTACAGAAATACCAAAGCAAAATTTGAATAATACAATTTTTGCAATTTACAAAAAAAAAAAGAAAAAAAAATCAGCAAAAAGAGATGAAACAATTTTTTTTCCTCTTAATGATGTTAATAAACAAATATTTTCTATTGCATGGTTTGGATTAGTTTCTTTGCTTAATGGCATATCAACCTTCATGGGTTATTTAATGGCAAAGCCATCATCGTAGAAGGACAGCAGTGATACTGTTTAACCCACAGCTGAGGGGGATGAAGAGGTTTATGACTTTCATGAGTGTTTAAGTCCAAAAGTGAACGTTATAGCACGACTGGAGTTCAAACTCATTTATTTGGGATAGGATTTGTGCACATGCAAGTATTTGATAGTTTGGTTTCTTTGTTTAATGGCATATCAATCTTTATTAGTTATTTAATGCCAAAGCCATCCTTTTAGGACAGTAGTGGTACTATCTAACTCATAGCTTGCTGAGAGAATAAGAGAGTTCATACGTTTCCCAAGGGGCATTAGTCCAAAAGTGAACGTAATAGCACAACTGGAGTCAAGCACATTAGCTGATATGTCACAAAGACTCCCCCCCCCAACTCTTACCCACCCGCTTGGCTTCAACAGGAATTGAACTCACAGATATAACCCAAAGACTTGAGTATGGAACTATAAAATGAGAAAATTGAAAGCCAAACTTAAAAAGGCAAAGTCTGAAGCCTGATTTCAGGAGACAATGTTTGAAGCTCAATTTTAGGAGGCAAAGTCTAAAGCCTGAATTCGGTGGGTAATGTTCGAAGCCTTGAATTTGGTGGGTAATGTCCGAAGCCTGAATTCTGGAAGGAAAGTCTGAAACCCATTTTCAGGAGATAATATTTGAAGCTCAATTTTAGGAGGCAAAGTCTAAAGCCTGAATTCGGTGGGTAATGTCTGAAGCCTGAATTCTGGAAGGAAAGTCTGAAACCCATTTTCAGGAGACAATAAATGCACAGTTTAAATGCAAAAATCAGTAAAGTGAAAGAAGCATGGTATATAGTACTATTTAACCCATAGATAGGACCCTTATCAGGTGCTACCACTCCGGGCCAGAGTGGACCTGAGAGCAATAGCAATAAAGGGGTACTCCACATACCCCAAAGCTCCAGCATTGCTGGAACCTCACCATCAGACTGTTTAGTGTCATATCTAGGATACTTGTTGGGGGGTTCTTACCCTTCTGCAGAGAAGCAGTCGGTGTATTCTACAGCCCCAGCTGACTGGGCAAGGTAATGTTCAAAGCCTTGAATTTGGTGGGTAATGTCCGAAGCCTGAATTCTGGAAGAAAAGTCTGAAACCCATTTTCAGGAAGCAGTGTTTGAAGCCCAACTTTAGCTTGACTTATTAGTCAATAATCTTGTCAGATTATGAATAGAAATGGTGCGTATCTATCTATCTCATTTTCTTCATATCTATCTATCTATCTATGTATCTATCTATATCAGTGCCGATAAAAATACAGGTGTTGTTTAATGAAATACATTGATATGAAAATGAGAAGAAAATTTGATGAAAATAATTCAATCATTGTACATGAAGATAGAAAACTAAAACAAATTTTATATCTAAAGTTGTGCTTATTATTCTGCCTGGAAAACAAATTTGGCCATGAGATAACATTTTACTGACGTCTCGAGTGGTTTTCATTTTTATTGAATTTAAAAGATAATTCTATTCATTGATAAGCAATTTAAATTCAGTCTATCATAATTTGATTTTTGTAAATTTTCAGATATGACTGAAAAAATTGCTGTTGGGGAATATCATATAGAAAATAATTTGAGTATAAATTGAAAATTATATGGAAGCAGATAAGTGCAGAAGTAATTTTAGCCCAATATTAAGTTCATTGTACCCCTATAGTTGGATTCCAGGTATTGTACCACGAGCAGCTATTGTCAAATTCTGCAGTGTACTCACTGAAATTCATATAATGTCTCACCTGCTGGTTTGTATTTTTAGCCGGCAGGGGAATCCTCAAATTTCAAGGTCAAATATAAAGAGACCATAAGGAATTTTACCACTTTTAATATATTTATCAAGTTTTGCTTCTTCCCTGCCAATTCAAAGTGAAATTTAAACAAATCTTTGAATACTAGTAACTCCTATGAATCATTTCTATTTTGATATTTTTCATAGTTATTGTCTAATTTACATATACATCATCATCATGTCGTGCCGCTAGCACGGATATCCCTGACCCTCTCTTGCTACTTTTCCCTATCATTCATCGCCTCTGGCAGGTCTTCAGGGCTACATCCCGTATCCTCACATAGCTGCTGTATGTATGTTCTAGCTGGTCGTCCTGCTTTTGCTCGGCTATATGTGGGGGTCCATAGGAGTTCATCACATGAGTGTCTCTGCTTCTCCAGCTGTCCTGCGTGTCTGGTTCATCTAACTTGGATAGTTTTCGTGATGGGAGGCAGGTGGTCGTATAGTTTGTGCTTTGTGGGGTGTTGCCGCCAGGACTTATTCAATATTGCTTGCAACATTCTTGTGTAATTGCCGTCAAGGTTCTTCTCCAGCCGTTTTGTTAGTATCCAAGTGGTGCATCCATACAGCAGTATCGACATGACATCCTTAAAAACTAACCAGAAAAAAAGGAGCCAATATTCACAATTTAGAAAAAGAAACATAAGAAAGAAAAATGTAAAGTAAAAAACAAATCAGAATTTGATTTGCTAATTAATCATTCAATCCAAACAATTTTGGGAAGTCCCCATGGTGTAATGGTTAGAGTACTGGGTTGCATCCCTCAAGTAAGCAAGTTCAAACTCCAGTCATGCTATTAGATTCACCTTTAAGCTAATATCCTTCGAAAAGCTATGAAACTCCTTATCCGCTTAGCTATGGGTTAAATAGTATCATTGTTATTCTTCTACAAAGATTGTGTAGCAGCCACAGATCTATTTCCTTTTGCGAATCAATGCCCCCACGCCAAGAGATTCAGCCACTCACTAACCAATCAACTGGCAGAGCGCATGAATTCCTTCTTCCTCTCAAGAACTATTTTTCTAGTCCCTTTTGGTAGAACGGACAAAGTCAGAGAGCCTTGAGCCAGCAGCAGAAACACATCTCTCTCACATGACTGCCACTGATTCCACTTGGAACCCTTCGCTCGCTGCTAGGATCGCACACGCTTCCTACAAACCAAGGACCAGTATACTGACCAGCAACATGAAAGAGACACTTTCTCACTCTAACTCTTTTACGCCTGCTACTATAATAAACTTTTCTTTGTTGTGTTGTTAAAAAGAAGTTTTGTTATTCATTTGTGTTGCCTAAAATATAGTGTTAGAGAAATTAACCATTTCCCGAAATACTAAAATGGCTTTGGCATAAAATAACCCATGAAGGTTGATATGCCATTAAACAAAGAAGCCAAACAGATTTATTCTGATCTAAACTATGTTTTTCTTTATTATTGTAATTATTTCTAATTCACTTAAGTGGAATTTATCCTTGCATCTATTCTTCTTTGCTAATTTCTAAGAATAATATTTTAGATGTACTGAGAGAGTTAGTATTAAAAAAGCAAAGGATATCATAAATTATATTAAAAGTAAAGTTGGTCGAACTTTGTCTAGGGTGATGTGAAGGCTCCTTTTTCAATAGCTACTACACCGAGGAGTAAGGGAGAGCGCTACTCCATTCCCTGGATTACTCCACTTTACTCCCTATCCTTACCTTATAATGCTGAATGTTAAGCAAGGCGGCATCAAGTAGCATTTTGAGTCTTTGGTATTAATTATATTAATAATTATTAATAATTGCTATTAAACATGTGGTCTATTCTAGCTATGCCTGTCTTTCTTGGAGTTTAAAGAATTAAAACATTTTATTTTTAAGTTATCATCTGCCTACCCATTTATTTTTACTGAGCTGATTTATTTCCAAATGAACTACAAAGAAGTAATAGATACTCAGATTTAGAATGGAATCCTCAACCACAAAATTGTCAAAACTGGAAGGTATTCCTTTATCATATTTACCAACCCCTCCGCTCGGGCAGGATATGACACAAAGTCAATTTTTAAGCGGAGTTTAACGGGTTTGAATTCAGAGTTTTCCTTCTCCTAGACTAGTTGCCTCACCAAGGCTGAAAAATTCAGTCTGCCCTACTATTTACCCATAGCTGGAGGGAGAATAATTGGATTCATACCTTTCCCAAGGGTATTAGTGCTATGTGAAATGCAATCAGTCCAGGATTTGAACTCGTGTTGCCGTGTCCATTTCCTACGATGATAACCATTACACCACAGGCACCTACATTCTTGTTATATACCCTATCTATGAACATTAATGAGTATATCCCATTCTTCATAAATACATTGGACACTATTGTGAGGGGGTAGAATATGCTAAGTAGTCACCACTAGCAGTGGGTACCATCTTCACGCTGTTGGCGAGTATTGTATTTTGTTAATGTTATAAAGATTTCCATTACATTTCCAACCTTCGTTTTAGTTATTTCTCATTCAGTAACTTTTTTATAAGGTTACAACAATTCTTTATCTTTTATATGATAACTTACAACCATATGTGACATAAATAAGTACTGCTGATGAATAATTATCTTAAAATTTAATAAAAGTAACTCTATATCCTCAGTCTGCCCTACTATTTACCCATAGCTGGAGGGAGAGTAATTGAAGGTATTCCTTTATTAATCACTAGAAAGAAACCGTTTGTTATTTTCTGAGATATATTTCCTTTTTATATGATACAGTTAAATAATACAGTATTAAATATATTAAAAAAAGGTAGATTTACTGATTATATTTATCGTTTTAAAACCATATAGGAATACAACAATTATCTCCCTTTGATAATTTGCATGTAGAAGATCAAATGACAATCTCCCAAAGCCACACTTGATCTCTTTTCGCCTCTCATCTTTGAACAGGGAAAAAGTTGTCTTTGACTCCTGCCAACAAACATATCTGAGTGACAATAGTAAGATGTAAATATGAAGAGGGCTCTATATTGTTGAGAGACAGGTCTCTAAGAGTTATTATATATATATATATACACAAACCCTTTCAAATGGGCAGAATGTGACACAAATTTAATTTTTTTAATCAGAGTTTAACGGGTTTGAATTCAGAGGTTTCCTTCTCCTAGACTGGTTGTCAAAAGAACCTAGTTTGCTCTACTATTTACCCATAGCTGGAGGGAGAATAATTGGATTCATACCTTTCCCAAAGGTATTAGTACTATGTGAAATGCAATCAGTCTTGTTCAGGAATTGAACTCATGTTGCCACGTCCATTTATTATGCTGATAACCATTATACCATGGGTATGTATATATATATGTATTAAGGGATAGTCATTTAGAGAACTAGAGCTTAAAAATTTGAAAAAGCAAATATGTCTGGAAGAATATTACTTCACAGGGACGTAGGTTCTTCCTGACAATTCCAAAACTGTTTTTGTTCAGCTAGGTCTGTCATGAGCGACTAGATTTGATTGAAATACTACCCATGACAAAAATTAGGGTATTAGATCGTGTTCACTTTGGTCTTTTATTATTAGTAAATAAAGTAGTAGCATATAAAACACAAAACATAGAAATAAATGAAATACATCAGATCTAAATGATAGAATAAAAAACTCAGATAGTAAGACCCCAAATCAAGTGAAAATTAACACTTTTGATGGGTCATGTGACCAAAAAACAAAATTTTTGACCAATTGCAAATTGTACCAAAATCTTAAAATTTGGTCATGCTAGAACCTAGCTGATCCTTCATCATCCTCATCACGTCTTGCCGCTAGCACGGATATCCCTGACCCTCTCTCGCCACTTCTCCCTATTATTCATCGCCTCTGGCAGGTCTTCAGGGCTACATCCCATATCCTCACATAGCTGCTGTATGTATGTTCGAGCTGGTCGTCCTGCTTTTGCTTGGCCATATGTGGGGGTCCATAGGAGTAAATCAGTTATGAGCTCGTCCTTGATTCTCCAGCAGTGTCCTGCATGTCTGGTTCATCTAGCTTGGATAGTTTTCATGATAGGAGGCAGGTAGCTGTATAGTTGGTGCCTTGTGGGATGTTGCCACCAGGATTTGTTCAGTATTGCTCGCAACATTCTTGTGTAATTGCCATCTAGCTGCTTCTTCAGCTGTTTAGTTAGCATTCAAGTAGTGCATCCATACAGCAGTATCAATACGACTGCTGCCTGGAAGAAACTGCATTTTATTTTATCGCTCAGGGATCCTTAAATAGAAAAGAAACCTTTCATAAGTCAGCAGGTAGTTCCCGCCATTAAAAGGGCTTGGTTGATTGCCTAGTGCCTATGATACCTCTTATACAATAAAATGAATAAAAAATTCTATCCTATACACATACAAAAGACATTAAATTGTAAAGATTATCTAATTCGTTAGTTTATTCTATCATAAACCAAAAGCATGCTCACAAAGGATGTTTTCAACTTAACAACTATCCTTTTTTCACGTCTTGTCATATGTCAGCTAATAAATTTCCATTTTGTTGTTGTGGCAGACATTTGTTTTCACCTTATTCCTGCTACAGTGACCAAGTCATTCATACATCTTTTGGGAATCTTCCTTTATCCCTTTCTCTCAGGCAAGTGAGAGAATTCTCTCATTCTCTCTTTTAACAAGGCTGCAATTCATTCACTCAGCAAATTAATCAATAGCTTTGAAAGAAAAATATTCATTTACCACAATTCTCCAGTAAAAGACTTGGAAAAAGATTGTATCAAACAGCAAGTCAAAAAATAAATAATGCTGACCTTATAAAGAAAGGAGGTGCTTGTGGTGTAATGGTTATCGTCGTAGGAAATGGACACGGCGACACGAGTTCAAATCCTGGACGAGACTGATCGCATTTCACATAGCACTAATACCATTGGGAAAGGTACGAATCCAATTATTCTCCCTCCAGCTATGGGTAAATAGTAGGACAGACTAGGTTCTTCAGCCTTGGTGAGGCAACTAGTCTAGGAGAAGGAAAACTCTGAATTCAAACCTGTTAAAACTCCGCTTAAAAACTGACCTTGTGTCATATCCTGCCCAAGCGGAGGGGTTGGGTAGGGTGTCCTCGTGGTGTAATGGTTAAAGCGATGAACTGCGGAATCGTAGTACGTGAGTTCGTACTCCAGTCGCGCTATTATGTTCACTTTCGGGCAAATACCCTTGGGAAAGGTATGAACCCCCTTATTCTCCCTCCAGCTATGGGTAAATAGTAGGACGGACTAGGTTCTTCAGCCTTGGTGAGGCAACTAGTCTAGGAGAAGGAAAACTCTGAATTCAAAACCTGTTAAACTCCGCTTAAAAATTGACCTTGTGTCATATCCTGCCCGAGCGGAGGGGTTGGTAAATAGTACCTTATAAAGAAAGCTTTTGGTTTTGGTTCCTTCATTTAATGGTATATCAACCTTCATGGGTTATTTAATACCAAGGCAATCCCTGCAGTAGAACAGTGGTGGTACTATTTTACCCATAGCTGGGAGGATGAGAGAGTTCATACCTTTATGAAGAGTATTAGTCCAAAAGTGAATGTACGAGAGTGATCGGAGTTTGAATTTGCTTGATTTGAGACTACAGTCCAGCACTTAATCCATCGTGCTGCAGAGACTTCCCATCATTAAGAAACAGAAGTAATTACCAATCACATTATAGATATAGCAAACTGGTCCAAAGTAAATAAAATGAAAGCAGGCATGATAGAGTAGGAGTTGTCATGCATTAGAATAATGCAAATGACTAGAAATTTTCCACTCTCTCTATAAAAGCAAAGCCAAAAGATTATGCTGCTATAAATTTATCTGCTCTGCAAATTAATCAATAACTTTTGAAAAAAATAACCTAAATCGATCTGCAGTGAAAGAAAAATAATTATATCAAACAGCAAATCAAGAAAATAAATAATGTTGACCTTATAGACAAAGAGAGATAACTGTTCATCACATAAATGTAGTAAGCTAGCCCAAAGTAAATAAAATGAAAACAGGCATGACAGAGTTAGAACAATTAAACCAAGGAAATTGTGCAAATGGCTAGGATTCAACCATATAACCAAATATCAGAGCAAAGGAGAGGTTGTTCCAGAATACAAGATTATAAAGATATTTTGGGAGATTTTCAAACTTAATATCACAACTGCTACCAAGTCATTCAAAAACAATTAGTGTTTGCTCCTTGTCTTTTCTATTTCTTGATTGTCCAGCAAGAAACAAAGAGATTTTCCTGCTCGATTTTTAGACGAGATCAAGTCTTAGACACCCTGCAATGATATAAATCATTAGATTATAATTTTGTATCTTTATAGTCTTTTGTCTCTATAGTAATAAACATTTTGGATTAGTAAATGTTTGTTTGATTTTTTGAACATCCCTCATATATATATATATATATATCTACTGGTTGATTGGGTTTTATGGAATATCAACCTTTGTAGGTTTTGCAATGCCAAATCCATTATTATACAAATAATCAGTTCTATTTCAAAGAATTCAGTTTAGCATTAGTACACAGTTTAATTGTCAAAAACATTTCTATTTAAAGCTATTCATTTTAGTCAAATAGTTCTAAATCAAACAATTCAGTTTAGTACTGGTACAGTTTTTGTCCACACACAGTCAAATGTCAAAGCAATTCTATTTCAAACAATTCAGTTTAGCATAAGTACGCAGTTAAGTTCTATTTGACCCATAGATAGAGCCCTATCAAGTGCTACCCCTCCAGGCCAATGTGGACCTGGAAGTGATGAAAGAGTGCTCCACATTCCCCAAAGCTCCAGCATCATTGGAGCCTCACTATCAGATTGTTTAGTGTTCTTCTACAAGGATGGCTTTGGCATTAAATAACCTACAAAGGTTAACGTGCCATTAAACAAAGAAACAAAACCAATACTTAACACCAGTTTGTATATTCTACAGCCCCAGCCAACTGGGCTGAGTGTTAGTTTGGAATACTTTATATCCTATATAATTGGGTATAAATCAATAATATTTGAAAGTATAAATTTTCATAAATTTGTTTTATCTTTAGTGACTTGAAACCATATAATTTCAGGGAAAAAAGAGTGACTCAACTAACCAAAAAAATTTCTGCATAATCTTCTTCGAACCAGGTAAAGATAAACTTAAATTTTAATCAATTCTATGATGACTAATGAATATACCAAACTAAATCAACTTTTATATTTTTGTTTTGGTTTTATAGCACATCAACCATTGTAGGTTATTAATGCCAAATCCATATTTATGCATATAAACAGTCCTATTTCAAACAATTCAGTTTAGCATACAAAAACAGTTCTTTTTCAAACAATTCAGTTTTGCATAAGTGCACAGTTTAAATGTAAATAAAAAAACCTTCTTTTTCAAACAATTCAGTTTAGCATGCAAAAACAGTTCTATTTCAAACAATTCAGTTTAGCATAAGTACACAGTTTAGTTCTATTTGACCCATAGATAGGATCCTACCTGGTGCTATCACTCTACGCTCGAGTGGACCTGGGAGTGATGGCAATGAAGGGGTATTACGCATTTCCCAAAGTTAAAGCATTACTGGAGCCTCACCATCAGATTGTTTAAAGTCATATTAAGAACGCTTATTGGGGGAGTCTTGCCCCTTTGCAGAGATGCAGTCAGTGTATTCTACAGCCCCAGCTGACTAGGCAATACTAGGCACTGGTTGTTAAGTAAATTTAATAGGGACTAAACAACAAATATTGTATATTAGATTGCATTTTTAAGATGCTCATACTGACTTTATTATAAATAAATCATAGATTGAATATACAGTTGAAAATTGTTCCTTGCTGGAAACTTTTAAACACACACACCTAATACAAATTCACAATTAAACTGATGAGAGAAATTAAGATCAGAATATTTTAGTATTCAAGCATTTTCCTATTTTAAAAATTTTCCTGCTGGAAACTTTTGCACACATCTAATACAAATTTATTTGTCAAAGGTATGTGACATAATAGTAATTGTTGTAGGAAATAGACATGGTTAACCAGGGTTCCAATTTTGGAATTCCCATGGTGTAATGGCTAAAGTGATGGACTGCAACCTTGAAGTGAGGGATTTCATACTCCAATAAACTGCAATGTTTATTTTCAGACTAATACCCTTGGAAAAAGAAAGAACCCCCTTATCTCTACCCAGCTATGGGTTGAATAGTATCACTGCTGCTCTTCTACACTGATTGCTTTGGCGTTACGAAGGCTGAGATGCCATTAAGCAAAGAAACCAAATTAAGCCAAGAGTTCAAATTCAGAATGAAGTTATTTATGATTCATTTCATGTTAATGCCCTTATGAAAGACATAAAATCATCTCTTTTCTCACCAGGTATTGGTAATTAGCAGGACAGACTGGGCTGTTTAGTCTTGGTACAGCAACCCATTAAAGAAAATCTCTAATTCAAATCAGCTGTACTCAGTTTAAGAAATGACCTTGTGTCACACTCCTTGAAGTGGAGGAGTTGGTTTGGTTTCTTTGTTAAATGGCATATCAACCCTCGTAATTTATTTAATGCCAAAGCTATTCTCCTAGAAGAATAGAAGTAGTACTATTTAACCCATAGCTGGGAGGATAAGGGGGTTCATACCTTTCCCAAGGGTATTTGCCCAAAAGTGAAGTACGAACTCGCGTACTACGATTCCGCAGTCCATCGCTTTAACCATTACACCATGAGGACACCTCCTGGAGGAGTTGGGTAAATATGTACATCAAATACAAATTTACAATTAAATTTATAAGAAATGTTATGAGCAGAATATCTTAGTATTTGATTATATTAGAAGTATTTTCATATTTCTATGTTTTTTCACCAACCAACCGACTAACTGACCAACCAGGCCATATAGTTTTGTTAATCAATTTTAAGCAATGGGAAAAAATGTTTCAGGCAGATGCACTTTGAAGTTGGCTGACCAAAAATAAGTCTTGAAATATTCAGTGGAATATCAGGAAACAGAAATTCAATGCAACACTTTGTTCTTCCGGTAATTCCATTGCAGAATAACTTTAACCCTTAAACCAAAAGTTCTCCTGTGTCAAAGAGTAATTTAGTTTATATACTCAAAAAAAGAAAATAGAAGAAATGTTGGGTCTTTTTTTTTTTGGTGGTTCCAGTGCATTGTGTGAAAGCAATCAGTCACTTTGGGTGGAGAAAACAAGTTTCATTAATAATTAGTATTTATTTTCTGGTGCAAGTTCTTGAAAGTTAAGTAAAATGCCAGACATATTTATTTTGGTTCCTTTAATTATCTAATTTTTTTCTTTTTTTAGTACAAAATCTTGGAGAAGTGTATCTGAAATATTTCAAATGTAAAGGCAAATTAAGGTATCTCTACTTGGTGTAATGGTTAACAAGCTAATCTCTTTGATCAAATAGAACTGAGTAATGAGCTTGAACCTAACTGAGTGTTCCATACTCAGTGCCTTAGTATAACAGTTATCATCATAAGAAATGGAATCAGCAAACAGAGTTCAAGTCTTGGATGAGGCTGATTATGTTTCACTGGGTAGGGTCTTCGCCAATAGTCTGGGTGACCTGGGTTCAATCCCAGGTCACGTCATACCGAAGACTTTAAAAATGGTACTTGATACCTCCTTGCTTAACACTCAACAATATAAGGTACGTGTCAAGGGTAAAGTGGAGCAATCCAGGGAAAGGAGTAGCGCCCTCCCCTACACCTCAGTGTAGTAGCTATTGAAAATGGAGCCTTCTGTTCCCCCTCGACTACAGTCACCAACTTTACTTATGCTAATGCCATTGGTAAAGGTATGAATTCATCTGTTCACCCAACTTTTGGTAAGTAGTAGGGCACTCTGCTTTGATGTGTTGCAGCCTGCTTGTGGCAGAGGGATTGGGTAAATACATACTTGGGGCTTTGTGCTAAATCTTAGCTAGGCTTTGGATTTTAAAGGTGTTATGACAAATAATCTTGGTTAAAAAACAAACAAACAAGTGAATTTGCTCCTCACTGGTTGACTTACATTTCTGTGTTCATCACAACTAAGCTAAATTTAGCAAATAACTGGAGGCTACACATGATATAATTTTTAGGGAACTTGGCCTTGTGCCAACTGTCTCGTAGTATAATGGTGAATGATCTAGACCAGTAGACCTGTGATAGTGAGTTTCAAATCCTATTTTGTGCCATCTGTCTCATAGTATTATCGTGAATGATCTAGTCCAATAGACCTGTGATAGTGAGTTTCAAATCCGATTTTGTGCCAACTGTCTCGTAGTATAATGGTGAATGATCTAGACCAATAGACCTGTGATAGTGAGTTTCAAATCCAATTTTGTGCCGTCTCATAGTATAATTGTGAATGATCTAGTCCAATAGACCTGTGATGGTGAGTTTCAAATCCCATTTTGTGCCGTCTTGTAGTATAATTGTGAATGATCTTGTCCAATAGACCTGTGATAGTGAGTTTCAAATCCTATTTTGTGCCAACTGTCTCATAGAATAATTGTGAATGATCTGCAATTTGAGTTGATTAATTATTCCAATTTTAACACTGTCTGATCTTAAGTATTGGGGCTCTAATTTTAGTAATGATCTTTGATACTGAAGTTTATTGATTTCTTATTATTTTGATTATTTTCATTTCATTTTTAAAAAAGATTTCTTCCTTTGACTTTTTTGTATATTATTTGTTTTCACATACAGACATACACATATGTATATTTCATCAATATGTTTTTGTATTTAGTATTTTGGTGAGTTGGACCTTGTAAGGTATACAATCCAGTTAGCTGGGAGGGGGGAGTAGAATACACCAACAGCATTTTTGCAGAGGTGTAAGCCCCACCCTAATGAGTTTACTAGATGTGATGTTAAAGAATCTGATGGTGAGACTCCAGTAATGCTGGAGCTTTAGGGAATGCAGAGTACTCCTTCATTACCATCACTCCCAGGTCCATTCTTGCCTGGAGTGGTAGTACCTGATAAGGTCCTATCTATGGGTCAAATAAAACTGTTTGACATTAAAACTGATTGCAAACAAATGACTTATGCTAAATTGAATTATAAGAAATAGAACTGTTTGATCATTTAACTGTGTGTATCTATAAAATGTTTACAAATCATATATTTAGTATGTCAAATTGTAACTGTTATATAGCAATATTTGAAACCATTTTACTGAGTACAAAAAAATGAGCTCAGGCTTGTTGAAGAATGTTATCATGAATATGGTTACAAATGATATATATTCAATATATATGTATGTAGAATAATAATAGCACTTACGCCATAATGTCCCTACAATAGTGCTAAACTGAAGCTGGCATATATAGAGAATTACCTCCATTCATTTTTACCAGCAGCCAATCACAGCCCATGAAATGGACTTGCCCACATATGCACAATGAGATGCCCCATTGTACCATAAATAGTCCTTCTTCTTCTCAAGTAGGGTGCTTTTTGGTAACTCTGTTTGCTTCACAACTTTGACCACTCCCCTTCGCCCTCCCATACATTGGGACTTCATACTGCCTTTTAAATTGTGAATTTTTTTTCAATTTGAAAAAAATAAACTGTTTACTTCACAACTGAGAGCTGACTTGAACAATTTTACAAATTTGACAATGTATAAACAGGAAATGGTATTAAATAACCTATAATGGTTAATATGCCATATAACACAACCAATGAAAAGCATCCTTCCCTCAAAAGGACATTTTGTAGTGTATTTTTTAAATAAGAACATTTATTATTTTCACTCTGTGTGAGTTTTTCCTATCAGTTTTAACTGGTGTTATTTTACTGAAGCCTAAGTGACATCAAGTCTCTTCAGATCTCCGGGACTTTTCCAAGTATGCAAGCTGATTTTAACTGTGCTGTGCTCTGGATGGTTTTGATTCTTCCTCTGATCTCCTGTTCACCCATTAATTTTTCTAGGTCTTTGGGGACCATTCCGAGAGCACCAACTACAAGTGGAATCACCATTACTTTCACGTTCTACCATCTTTTCAGTTCTCTGGCTAGGTTCAAAAATTCATTTATATTTTCGCTTTCTTTTATTTTCATTGTGTCGTCCATCAGGATGGCAAAATTGATTCTTTATAGTTTATTTTATGCTGAAATTTAGTTCATTTTTAAATGTTTGATTATAAGACGATGTTTTCAATGATTCATTGCAGTATTTTGTTTTCACGCTTTCTTATTTGTACATAATAAGGATTATTGATTTGCACAGTTGTATAGACCTAGGAGTAATGAATGAACGAGTACTCAACACTCTCCAGAACTGGAGCCTCACCACTAGATGCAGTTTAGTGCCATACCCAGGACACTCAAGCTTAATGAGTTATTGGTTGGTTTGTTGGGTTTTATAGCATATCAACCCTTGTAGGATATTTAAAGCCAAATTCTGTTTATACATATTAAAATTAAATATATATATATTGTAAATGAATAATTTGTAGGTAACATTTTAAACAAGCCGGAGATCATTTATTTGTACACAGTTAAATGGTTTCAAGATTTCCTATCAAACACTAGTAATTGTTTTCAATATCAATCATTTGCTTGCACACAGTTAAATGGTTTCAGGTATTCTTAATACTAACAATTCTATTTAATGTTAAACTTTTGTTTGCACACAGTTCAATGGTTTCAAGTATAATAAAAGATTAAACAGTTCTATATGACCCATAGATAACACCTTAACATGTACTACCACTCCGGGTCAAAGTAGACCTAAGAGTAATGTCAATGAAAGGATACTTCACATTCCTCAAAGGTCCAGAATTGAAACCTCACCATCAGAGTGTTTTGTGTTATATCCAGATCACTCGTTACAAGGCAGGGTTTTTATCCCTCTGTAGAGATGCTGTTGGTGTATTCTACAGCCCCAGTTGATTGGATTGATCAGATGGTTTAGTGTCCTATCCAAATCACTTGTTACAGGGTCAAGATCTTATTCCTCTATAGAGCTGCAGTGGGCATATTCTACAGCTCAAGTTGATTGGATTGATCAGATGCTTTAGTGTTATATCCAGATCATGCGGTAAAGGGACAAGATCTTATTCCTCTAAAGAGCTGCAGTTGACATATTCTACAGCTCCTGTTCATTGGACTGATTGGATGGTTTAGTGTCATATCCAGATTACTTGTTACAGTGTCAAGATCTTATTCCTCTATAGAGCTGCAGTTGACATATTCTACAGTCCCAGCCAACTGGGTTGACTACATTTTGGAGTCATGCTTACTGTCACACTAATCATCATAGAAAATGGAAAACACAATGAGTACAAATTCTGGATAAGGTTGTGTTTCAGTTTATGTTAATGATCTTGGGAAAGGCATGAATCCATCTGTTATCTTCTCAACTATGCATAAGCAACAGCAGGGACTTTGGGGTTCTTTAGCCCTTTTTAGGCAGCAAGAAACAAGAAAAACTCAGCTTTACTCTACTTGAAATTTGAGCTTGCGTCACATCCTGCTTGTTGGGTAAATACATGTATTTTGGATTTCTATTAGAGAAGGTTGCTTTGGATTGGTTTTATAGCATATCAGCCATTGTTAGTGATTTAATGCCAAATTCTGTTCTTACATATATATCAAATTTTGTAGATATACACAGTTCCATGATCAAACATTTCTATTTCTAACAATTCAATTTAGCATAAGTCATTTGTTTGCAATCAGTTTATATATCAAACAGTTCTATTTGATCCAAAGATAGGACCCTATCCGGTGCTATCACTCTGGATCAGAGTGTACATATAAATGATGGCAATGAAGGGTTACTCCGCATTCCCCAAAGTTCCTGCTTTACTGAAGCTTCATCATCAGATTGTTTAGTGTCATAGGACACTCGTTGTGGGGAGTGGGTGGTGGGTCTTACACTTCTACAGAGGTGCAATCGGTGTATTCTACAGTCCCAGTTGACTGGGCTATATTAGAGAACAGTATCCTTTTGTTATTGTAAAAATGAGAAAATTTGTCTGTTTCATGTCCATCATACTCTCAGAATATCCAGTTCAGAAACATGAAACCATGCTTTTATATTTACGAAATGAAACAATAATCACCAATAATGTTCAGTATATTAAGTGTTGGTTTTACTGCATGTCAAAACTTGTATTATTAAATACCCAAATCATTTTTTTTCCTGAGCAAATATGTGGTTTCAGAAATAATCAATTATAAACACACAGCATCAATTATTATTCCTAACCCACAATTGTATAGTTTCAAGTATTCCTTACAAAGAACTCAGAGTACAACACTCTGCATACCGAGACACCTTCTTACATCCTTCCAATGAAAAAAACACCATGAGGACTCTTTTTGTATTATCCAGTGAAGTCACGAGTTCCCATATTTTCATTTCCTTTCACCATGTACTGTGTTTATCCTTAAGAAATGCGGGTGGAGGAAAATACTTAGAAGCCATAATATCTTTTAGCTCTGCTACCATTGTTAAAAAGAAAGAACTCAGAGTACAACACTGCATACGGAGACGCCTTTATTACACCCATCCTTCTCACACTCTCACCTAAACCAATATGGCCGTTTGTTTACTTCTGGTCCTCAAATAACATTCTTTCTTCTCAAGAGTATCAGGGAAGGTTACTTGCATGTCTTAACAGTATGGTTTTGAGTAAATATTCCTTTTTATTATTAATAATAATAATAATAATAATAGAATTTGGAAAGTTTGATAATAGGTCAAAGAACAAAGCAAAAACTGTAAAGTAAAGAATTTTTGATAGCAGCATTTCTCACTCGAGTCATGTGAGTGGAACTTTTAAACAAAAAGCTATGAATGAAAACACAAGTGTAATGGTTATCGTCATAGGAAATGCACACGGCGACACAAGTTCAAATCCTGGACGAGACTGATTACATTTCACATAGCACTAATACCCTTGGGAAAGGTATGAATCCAATTATTCTCCCTCCAGCTATGGGTAAATAGTAGGGCAGACTAAGTTCTTCAGCCTTGGTGAAGCAACTAGTCCAGGAGAAGGAAAACTCTGAATTCAAACCTGTTAAACTCTGTTTAAAAATTGACCTTGTGTCATATCCTACCTGAGCGGAGGGGTTGGTAAATATGATATGGTAATAGAAAGCAGTTGAAAAGGTGACCATTGAACTTTTACTAAGTTGAAACTTTGTAAGTGTTAAGCTGAAGCTTGTGTACCATTACACACTAAATGAACGGTTGTAACATTACTTGGCACAAATAGAAGTTTGCATCATTACAGTGTTCAATTTGAAGTTCATGCTGGTACGGTCTCAACTAGTGCTTGTATTACTACCACAAATAGACATTTGCACCATGACGTGTGGAACAGGTTTATACAGGTAGCACTATATCTTAAGTGTCAGTTAGACCTTGTGATAACCTTACTATGAGAAAAAGTGACAAACACATAAAAACCCTGACTAAGTTTGCTAATACAAAAGTTTATTCGGTACTACAAGTAGTCGTCGAGAAGAGAGAAACAGTGTATGAAATCTGAGTTGACTGTATTAGCTAGAAAAAAAGGAACAAAATGTCATAAGGAGAAAGAGAGAGAGGGCAGACACAGACCTTGAATTATCTTTCACATTTCTATTGTAGTTTTAACCGTGCTTGTTTGCTGGTTTTGTCTCTATAGCTTCATGTCTGGTGTGAGACTCTTATTTGGAGTTCACCCCAAAATGGAGGCCACAACTTTTGACTATCTTCACATCATCGTGTCAAATCTCCAATTGCCTGTCTTTACCTCACTGCATCCTGCCACCAACTAACTCTTTCCTGTCTTCTATCCTGCACCCACTGCCTTACTGAACTTTCTTTGATGTTCTCTTCAGCCAATCAGAACTTATCGATTCACTGTTGATATGTTTTTATTTTTATCTTAGGCATCCCTGATTATTTTACAATTGTTTTTCATGGCCTACTTAAGTGTGCTCTTTCTTGTAAGAGTACCAGGTCACTTCTGTGATAGAAGCATGGATAGTAATTAGCCCCTTGGTTTGGTATAGCCACAATATACTACCCATGAAAAATGACGGACTCAAATCTAAATCAGTATGGGGCCCAGACAACATGTCTGTGTAACATGGTTGGCAAATGCTCCTTTGATAGCCAACATGGGGGACCTGATTGGCATCCTGCAAATCTGGGCTGTTCTAAGTTCAAGTACAAAAACAAAGACCAAAGCAAAATACAACTTAGAGACAACAAAGGAAAAAATGGATGCGAGAAGACAAAAATATAATCAACTGGAATTTTAAAAGGAAGCCTATACCAAGAGGATATAAGAAACAGATAATGGAGATCTAGATAGAATCTGCTAAATCTAATAAAAGTCAAAGATCTGCTTACCAGGCCAAGTTGATTTCAAAGAAAGGCTAGTTTTCTGACCTAGAGATACTAGAAATATGTGGACAGGTAAATTGTGAAGAACATACTGAAAGAGAGCTCTGTAAAAGAATTGAGATGCAAAATACTGAAAACCAAATTATCACTGAACCTTGAGACACATCCATATTAACACAAGAAAACAGGGCAAATGTAGCATTAATAATAAAAATCATGAGGGAACAGAAGACTACATTACCATCCCTAAGGAATGAAGACAGGAAAAAAGTCAAGATAGAGACCAAAAAAGTAAAATTATTGCAACATATCACAATGGACATCATCAAACTGAATGAATTAATTTATGCAGGAGCAAAACTAATTAGTAATAAAATAGGCAGACCCCTAAGAAATCCAAACAGACAAGCAAAACCTGGATGGGAAATGAAACTAGAAGAACAAATGAAGAAGCTGCAACAACAAGCCAAAATACTAAGGAAGGTGAAACATACAGAAACCCAATGGAAGGAAAAAAAACCCCAAAAGATAACAGCAGACAAGTCAGACAACAAAACTAGAAGAAATAAATCAAAAGATATTGTGAAAGATGGAAGACACAAAAAATACTGGTACAAGATGAAACAATACAAACAAAATAGTATATTTTTATCATTAAGTGGTTTTGGACAATTGCCTTCATCTTTATTGTTATTTCCACGTTTCGGCCAATATGTCTTCCAGCCTTCTTCCGGTGTTTGTTGAACTCAGGAAAATAGTATATTCCAAAATAGCAAAAGAAAATTTAACCAACAAGTTGGTGGAGAGTGCACAAAGACAAATCAGCAATTGAAGACAAAAGAAACAAAATTTTTGAATAAAATATAAAGAAGGAAAGAAAACAGCAAAAATGCTGAATGGATAAATAACTTAAAATAGAATTAGAAGAATTTGAAGAAGGTCCCAAAGTGAACCTACATCTGGACTCACAAAGAGCAACACTCAAGAAAATACCAAATTGGAAAAAATCAGGCAAATGATAGAATTCATGGATCCTGGTTGGAAAAAAGTCATATCCATCTATGATTGACTATGCAACTGACTAAATGCCTACAAGAAGCAAAGATACATGAATGGACGACGAAAGAGGAAACTACCCTGATCCAGAAGAACCCTG
This sequence comes from Sepioteuthis lessoniana, assembly GCA_963585895.1. Lineage (NCBI taxonomy): Eukaryota > Metazoa > Mollusca > Cephalopoda > Myopsida > Loliginidae > Sepioteuthis > Sepioteuthis lessoniana. The sequence goes on from OY757937.1 coordinate 13,112,576, forward strand.
TAAATGTAGATAATAGAGTGTTTGAAAATGTACAAAATATCAGACTAAAAGAAGGCCTATGATAAAGTCCTGTAAATGTGGATAATAGAGTGTTTGAAAATATATAAAATATCAGACAAAATCATCAATTTTAATATTAATGCCATGGAAAAATGGAGGGTGTAATTCATAGTGAGAGTTCAGACCCTAAAAGAGGTAAAAATCCTGATGCATCCTTCAAGGAGACTCACTCTCACTGTTGCTATTTGTTATTTCAATAATGCAACTAAGTTACATACCTTGGAAGTGGACAGAAGCTACAAATTTTTCCCAATCACAAGAAAAGATTAATCACTTTATGTACATGGATGACATCAAGCTATTTGCAAAAAAAGAACTGGAGTTTCTGATACAAACAATAAGAATATACAGCCAAGATATAGGAATGAAATTTGGCACATACAATGCCAATAATGAAAAAGTGGGAAAGAGAAACAACAGAAGGAAAAGAACTGTCAAATCAGGAAAGAATCTGAACACTTGGAGAAAAGGAAAATAACAAGTAAAAAGTAAAGTTGGTGACCTTAGTTGAGGGTGACCTGAAGGCTCCTTTTTCCATAGCTAGAACACCAAGGTGTAGGGAAGGGTGCTACGCCATTTCCTGGATTGCTCCACTTTACCCTTGATCCTTACCTTATAATTGTTATGGTACCCAACCTGCGGTTGATAATGAACTCTTCCATAACTATCAATACCGGGCTCTGTACTTATTCCCGGTGAACACTTGCCAGTCGAACTGACTTCTAACACTTTGTACATATGTTGTATTATACTTCATTAATATACTTTGTTCCATGCAAATCCAAGTTGTGTTATTCTTCCAGACCCTTTACTGGTCCACAAATATAATGCTGAGTGTTAAGCAAGGTGACATCAAGTGCCATTTTGTGAGTCTTTGGTATAACTCGACCTGGGACTGACCCCAGTCTTTTGGACCATTGGTGAACACTCTACTCATTAAGCCAATTCAGAGTTCATTCCCAGGTCAAGTCATACCAAAGACTCAAAAAATGGTACTTGATTCCGCTTTGCTTAACATTCAGCATTATCAGAAAAGGACCAAGGGTAAAGTGGAGCAATCCCAGAAATGGAGTGCGCCTTCTCCTATACCTTAGCGTGGTGGTTATTGAAAAGAGAGCCTTTGGGGCACCCTTGACAAAGGTCACTGAATTTACTTAAATTACAACCAGCTCAATGGCCCAGTGGGTACAGTGTTTGCCAATGGAAACCTGGGTTCAATCCCAGGTTGTGTCATACCAAAGACTTTAAAAATGGTACTTAATACCTCCTTGCTTAACACTCAGCAATATAAGGTACATATCAAGGGTAAAGTGGAGCAATCCAGAGAAAGGAGTTGCGCCCTCCCCTACACTTTGGTATAGTAGCTATTGAAAAAGGAACCTTCCGGTCGTCCTCGACTACAGTCACCAACTTTACTTTACTTACAAGTACTTGGAAATATTACAAGACATTATCAAACCATCAAACAAACAGAAATAAATGTAAAAAAAAAAAAAAATGGAAAGAGTACCTCAGAAGAACAAGAAAATTTCTTAAAACCAAAATTTGCAGGAGAAATCTCATCAAAGGAATAAACACCTGAGCAGTCGCCCTTGTAAGGTACACGAGACCATTCTTAAAATGGATTTCTTCTCGTGAGAGACGAGACCAGTATACTATAAGTTCCGTCTCCAAAAGTGGACGTAAGTTTTCTATTCGACAAGCAAGACATAGCCATGCGTGCTTTGATCCAGGGGGTGAATTACTTTTCTCGTTACAAAATATGAGAGTCGAGATATTACTAGTTGTAATTGGTGTGCTTTGGAATGGTCCCCAAGAGTTTGGAGAAGGGACTGGAGGAATTGAAAATCAGTAGGAGAATTAAAACCATCCAGACTGCGGCATTGCCAAGATAGACTAGAATACTGAGGAGAGTCCCAGAGAACAGAGGAGACTTGCTGTCACACAAACTCCAATGAAAGACCACCATCTGATGATGGTGTAAAAAACTCACAAGTGAAATAATGAAGAAGAACTGATACCATACAAACCACCATATAGTTATGATCAAATAGGATACTGAGAAGAGTCCTGAAGAGACTTGCTGTCACTCAGACTCCAATGAAAGACCACCAGCTACTACTTGTATAAAAAACTGGCAAAGAGTAAAATAATAATATGGACGAGGAAGGAATGTAGACAGATTGACCAAAGAACAGAAAAATAGATGACAACACCAATGAAATGACATAGACTTTATGTGTTGAGAAAAGAAAGGAAATGAACATGCCTGTATTGAAGATTGTGTAAATGCAACAATTCAATGACGTAAGGAATATACAAAAAAGAGCAATTACAGTATCCAATAATAACAATATCAATAGAAATAACTTTAGGACAAACAGAAAAAAACAACAATAAAAAATGTAGGAAACAAAAATAGGAAGAATAACAACTGAATGGATACTTCAAGTGATAAACTAAGGAAATTGAATACAAGGCGACCTGAACATTGTTACGAGGGTAAAATCTGAAGAAAGAAATTGAATCTCTTTTAATAGCAGCAGAAAATAATGGCATAAGAACCAATTATGTTATGGCAAAAATTGATAATACACGGAAGAATGGCAAGTGTAGTTTATGTGACAAGAGACAGAAAAGACTTGGGCGAATGCAGCTAATTGACATAAGAAAAAAAAAAGACTAGACATGATTGGGTGGAAAAAGAAATCTATTGGGAACTGTGCAAGAGATTAAAATTTGACCATGCAGACAAATGGGATATGAACAAATTCGAATCTGTACTAAAAAATGAAACCCATAAAATTCTTGAGGATTTTTGAGATACAAACAAATCACATTATCCTGGTTAGAGGTTCAGACCTGGTTTTAATTAACAAGAAAATAACTAGTCAACTAGAGGATTTGGGAATTTCAGTGGACCACAGATTGAAAATAAAAGAAAGCAAAAAGATTGAAAAATACCTGGATCTTGGTTGGTTGTTTGGTTTGTTTTTATGGCATATCAACCATCATAGGTTATTTAATGCCAAATCTTCTTTATACATATATATTAAATGTATATGATTTGGTTCGGTTGGGTTTTATGTCATATCAACCATTGTAGGTTATTTAATGCCAAATCCTCTTTATACATATGTATTAAATATATATGATTTGATCTGGTTTGGTTTTATGGCATATCAACCATTGTAGGTTATTTAAATGCCAAATCCTCTTTAAACATATGTATTAAATATATATATATGATTTGTAAACACATTTTGTTGATAACATTCTTAAATGAGCCTGAGCTCTTTTTTGCTCACAGTTAAATGGTTTCAAGTATTGCTACATAACAGTCACAATTTACCATCAGTCATTTGTTTGCTTTGATTATGCAGGACACTGCTGGAGAAGTAAGGATGAACTCATAAGTGATGTACTCCTGTGGACCTCTTCACATGGACTAGCAAAGGTAGGACAACTAGCTAGAACCTACATACAGCAACTCTGCGCTGATATGGGATGTAGCCCTGGGGATCTGCCGGAAGCAAAGAACGATAAAGAAGGGTGATGAGCGAGGGTCAGGGATATCTGTGCTGATGGCACAACATGATGATGATGATGATTTGTTTGGACACTTAATTTGTACTATTTGACCCATAGATATGACCCAATTGGGTGCAACCACTCTGGGTCAGAGTGAACCTGGGAGCAATGGCAATGAAAAGGTACTCAACATTCCCAAAATCTCCAAGCTGTTGCCTTGCTATCTGAGGGTTTCATGTCATATCTTTGATACTCGTTATGAGGGGGGTCTTACCGCTCTGCAGAGATGCAAATGATGTATTCTATAGCACCAGCTGACAGGGCTTGACCTAAATCTTGACTGGAAACTGAAAAATCTGTGGAACATGAAGATGATGGTAATATCAATTGTAGTTGGTGCCTTATGTATGCTTCCCAAAGGCTTCGAAAGTGACTGGGTGAGACTGATGACTTGAGGAAGAATTGAAACCAACCAAATCACAGTACTACTGTAATATACTAGCTTATTTGAGAATGGAGTGCTGTGAATGAACTTAGCAGATTCAATGTGGTCGCAAGATAATATCAACAAAGTGGTTTCACAGAAAAGAGAAAAATAAAGGATGATGGTGAGAATATAATTTATTGCCTGTGGATAGAATGACAGGTATTTTGCAGATAAGATCAACAAATTACTGAAAAAAAAAAACAGAAGTTCCGATAACCAGCCATAAACAGAAAATATGTGAGGCAAAGAGGATGTTCATATTCTTGCATGGGACTTGAAAAAACAATATAAGGTCTGTAATTTTAGACTGAAGGCAGAGATCCACTGTTGGCTCCCCCATGTGTGTTCTCCAGCTGTCACACTACTTCATGAAAAGGGTCCCTACCACAGAAGAAAGATATGTTCAAACTCTCTCTGACTGTTTTCCTACTTCACACAAATGTCGCTGTCGAAGAATAAAAATATAAATTATATTTTTATATATATATGAGTTCTTCATTGTTTGTCTAGTGGTACAATATACGACACTACTAAAATCACATCGGAAAATTAGAAGAGTTGAGGAGACTTAACATTACACGGATTTCGGTGTAAAACCACAAGTAAAAACTTTCTTAGAATAATGATAATAATTCAACCATACTGACAAGTGGTATATGCACAAACCATAATCTAACTTTGAAATAAGTAAAGTAAGTAAAAGTGGTGATCTTAATCAAGGGCATCCTGAAGGCTCCCTTTTCAATAGCTACTACACCAAGGTGTAGGGGACGGTGCTACTCCATTCTCCAGGATTGCTCCACTTTACCCTTGATCCTCACCTTATAGTGCTGAGTGCCAAGCAAGGCAACATGAAGTACCATTTTTTGAGTCTTTGGTATGACTCGACCTGGGATTGAACCCTGGTCTCCCGGACCATTTGCGAACACTCTACTCATTAGGCCAGACACACATAAAATTCTCTGGAACAAACTATTATATGGTTTTAAATAACTAATGATAAACAATTATAACTTCATGTAATTATTCTTAATACGAATAACTTATACACAATTATATGATTTCAAGTATTTTGAATATTAATAATTTGCAAGTAATTATTTCAAGTTGCCATTCCTATTGGGTAATAATAATAATAGTTATTGACGAATTAAGAAAATTGCATCTGAGATGATCTGGACCTAACTAAGAAGGAGAAACTTGAAGAGAGAAAATTGAATCTTGTTTAATAGAAGTGCAAAATAATGTCATAAGAACTAATTATGGTAAAGCAAAAACTGATAATACTAAGAAGAATAGAAAGTGTTGTTTATGTGGAAAAAGATATGAAACTGTTAATCATGTAAGCAAATACAACAGACTGGCATAAAAGTAATACAAGAGTAGACTTGACAGAGTGGGAATGGTGATCTACTAGGAATGGTGCAAAAGGTTAAAATAAGACCATTTTGTAAAATGGTATATGCATAAACCAGAATCTGAACTGAAAAAAATGAGACACAAAATATTTTCTGTTATTCTGAGATACAAATAGATTGAACAATCCTGACCAGACCGAGTATCCTTTACCATGTGGATTTTGCCATTACATTAGTATTTTTTGTGACGGCCACACATAAATCTCAATTAATGCATGGCATTCTCCCTACTATAAAAGAACTTCATGTCAATTCGGGTTTGGTTTGGTTGTGTTTTATCACGTATCAACCCTTGTGGGTTAATTAATGCCAAATCCTGTTTATATATATATTCATAAATGAATAGTTTGTACATAACAATATTTTTACAATAGCCACAGCTCACTTGTTAGCACACAGTTAAAAAGTTTCAAGTATTAATATCCAGCACTAATAATTTTATTTAATATTAATCATTTGTTTGCACACAGTACAAGTATAGCTATTTAAGATTGGGAATTCTGTTTATCAAATAGTCCTAGCTAATATGAACAATTTGCATACTGCTGTATGGTTTTAATTCACAAATAATATCCTGGATATGACACTAAACAATCTGATGATGAGGTTCCAGTGATGTTGGGGTTTTGGGGAATGCGGAATACCCCTTCATTGCCATTGCTCCCAGGTTCACTATGGCCCAGAATGGTAGCCCATGATAGAGCCCTATCTAAGGATTAAATAGAACTAAACTGCATACTTATGCTAAACAAAATTGTTTGAATTAGAACTATTTAACTAAACTGAATAGCTTGAAATAGAAATGTTTTTCACAATTAAACTGTGTACTTATGCTAAACTGAATTGTTTGAAAGGGAACTGTTTTTGACATTGAAACTGTACTTTCACTTAACTGAATTGTTATATACAGAACTGTTTTGATATTTAACTGTGTTTAAAGAAAATCTATACTTATACTAAATTGAATTGGCTGAATTAAAACTGTTTGAATAAACTGAATAGCTTGAAATAGGAATGTTTTTGGCAATTAAACTATGTATTCATGCTAAACTGAATTGTTTGAAATAGAACTGATCATTTGTATAAAAATAAATTTGGCATGAAATAACCTACAGAGGTTGATATGCCATAAAAAACCAACCAACCAACCAACCACCAATAGCAGAAATTTCAACAGTTCTATTTGACCCAAACAGGTACTATCACTCTGGGTCAAAGTAGACCTGGAAGTAATGGCATGAAGGGGTACTCCACATTGTTTAAAGTTTTATGATTGGAACCTTACCATATGATAGTTTAGCATCCTGCTCAGGAGACTTGTTGGGGTGGGGATTTTACTCTTCTACAGAAGTACAAACTGCATATTCTACTGTCCCAGCTGACTAGGCGATCTGACTTGGTTGGAAAAATCTCCCATTATCTTAGATCTTTTAGACCTATAGATAGAACCCTATCTGGTACTACCAGTTTAGGTTACAGTGGATCTGGGAGTAATAGCAACAAACTCCATGCTCCCAAGAATCCCAAAATGAGAGCTTCACCACTGGATGCAGTATAGCATCAGATACAAGACACTTATATAGTTTAAATGATCTTTTACAATCTAAAATATCTAAGTACCATTAAAAAAAAACATTTTTATCGTGGTCAAATATTTTCCAGCTCGGCATAAGAAAACATTTTTATTTTGCTAAAATTTTTTTTTGCTCTGAGTAAGAAGAATTTGGGAACAAAAAAATGTCTCTGATTAGTATCTTCATCTTTGTTCTTTTGATCATTACATTAACAGAGATGTATTTTTTTGGTCTTCTTCACTTTTCATCATATAATTGTTGGTTAAAAAAACTTTTGTCAACATCTTTATACAGTTAAAATGCTAAAATATATTTCAAAAGTTGAAATTTTGAACACTGAACTTACCCTTCCTTGATTGGATGTTTCTTGACGCAGCGACCACCCTTGGCACTTACGACACAAATTTGATGTTTGCCACAACCATGGGGACATCCTGTCAGGGAAAAATATGAAATAAAAATATTGATTTTAGCAATTAAAAAGAATACTTTATGAAAATTAAATATCAAACAAAATCAAAGAAAAAATACGAGTATTTCTTGATTAAAAATCTATGAACAATTATTGAAAATGCAGCAACGTTTATTCAAAATCTGTGAACCTTCAATCAAAATGTATGAACTTTTATTGAAAATATATGACCTTTTCATCAAAATCTGGGAATCTTTAATTAGAATATATGAACCTTTATTAAAAATGCAACAACCTTTATTTAAAATCTGTGAAGATTAAATCAAAATGTGTGAACCTTTATTCAAAATGCAACAACCTTTATTTAAAATCTGTGAAGATTAAATCAAAATGTGTGAACCTTTATTCAAAATGCAACAACCTTTATTTAAAATCTGTGAAGATTAAATCAAAATGTGTGAACCTTTATTCAAAATGCAACAACCTTTATTTAAAATCTGTGAAGATTAAATCAAAATGTGTGAACCTTTATTCAAAATGCAACAACCTTTATCTAAAATCTGTGAAGATTAAATCAAAATGTGTGAACCTTTATTCAAAATGCAACAATTTTTATTCAAAAGCTATGAAATTTTAATCAAAATGTATGAATCTTTATTGAAAATCTATAAACATTTATACAAAATGTTTGAACCTTTATTGGACACCTGTGAACATTTAATCAAAATCTATGTACCTTTATTAAACATCTATGAACCGTTAATCAAAATGCAACCACCTTTATTCAAAATCTGTGGTTCTTTATTCAAAATGTATGTGTTGAAAGTTGTAAATTCAGCATTTAATGTCTGCTTGAATATGGTTGACTGTTTTGAAGTTGTGCTGTTATCCCCCACCTTTACTGTTATTTAAGTGAGATTCACCAAGAGATCTCCCTTTTCATTTTGATTCTTTTCAGCATGAGCAGAAGGCACTGCCTGGTTTGGTCTTTTTGCTAGATCTCCCTCTTCTTTTTCGTTTTTTTTCAGCACAAGCATAAGCCATTGCCTGATTTGCTCTTTCTGCTTTGTGAGCACATGGTTATTCACCTTCAACTTTAGCCAGTTTCTTTTAGCAAGGTGGCTTGAGTAAAAGGTCTATTAGTCGCTTGGGCTAAGTCTCTTTTCCTTACAGGGCTTTTTGTTACTTGTTAAAATAATAAGCCTACTGCAAGCTATTTGGGGTTTGGTATGCTGTCCCCTTCAAAAGAAAGTTGAGTCTAAGGTCTGGAGGTGAAATTATTGGACATTCTGTTGGCCAGATTAGTAGATTTGGTAAATGCCACCGTAGACTCAACAGAAGAAAATTCAAGTTGAAACAGTGAGATATTCATCTCTAAGAGGAGGAAGCTGTGGTCTACTTAAAGTTCACTTAAAGAAATAGCAATCTTCATTTTCAACAAGTCTACATGGGAAACTAGAAGAACATGGTTGTCCAAGTTGATTCTACACAAGAAGGAGACACCGAGAAAAGAACAAACCCTAAAAATTGGCTTCAAAAAGAACTTTGACATAAAATACCAAAGAATGGTATTTTATCATTAACAAAAGTTAAACTAACAGTAGGTGGTTGACGGTATTGCTTTGAGAAAGTCAGTTGTATTTCTCTTTACCCTTCTTTTTTTTTAGTTATAATATTGTTGTTGCTTGAATGTATGTTATTTTTGTTACCTTAAATTCAATGTTTTTAAAAAGTACAGGGAAAAATAGGCAAAGCTGGGTTTTGTAAAGTTTATTTCTCTTGAAATAAATTACTTTGTGGGAACTGGTTGTTTTTGTTTTTAAGAAATATCGACACGCTTCTCTTTCAGGTACCAAAAGTGTTAGCATTCCCATCCCCCTTTATTTTTATATGTTTCTCTCCCTCCTTTACCAAGCTTGACACTTACTACTAGATTTCTAGGGCTAGGCAGAGATAAAGTCTGCAAGGTAATTTAGGTGGAATTGTAATTTATATAGTTACTAGCATTTGGATGTTTTTTTAAAAACTTTTTGCATGTTGGTCATTGCTATTTAAAACCTAAAATCTAGCCTATTTATTTAATTGAGCACATTTCTCATATATGAACCGTAATTCAAAATTTATAAACTTTCATTCAAAATGCAACAAACTTAATTCAAAATCTGTGAACCTTTATTCAAAATGTATGCACTTTTTTATCACTTAGAATATTCAGACTATTGTCTTTATTTTCATTGTTTTACACACAAGTTTATGTCCTTTAACCTTCAGGTGTTTCATGTTGAACTCAGGAGCTTATACAGAACCTTGAACTAATGTAAGATACAGCTTGGTTGACAATATGGGACGAGGTTAAAATGTCATGGTGCAGTCACAAAGTAATGCACCAGAAGAGGGTGACCTGTGAACTGCATGACAGTTATTTCCACCCAATGATGATCAAACCAGTCACTCCAAAAAAAGCAGAAGTTGCATGTTCCGTTGATCAGTTAATGGAGGAGATTGCGTAGGCGAAGAGGCGTGTCCATATCTCCACGTGGGAGTTTGATGGTAATATAAGGTCGACAATTTTGAACGGAAGGCAGTGAAATTCCGTTGTTCACTCAAGCTTATCCTGCCGTTACCCCGTGTGTGTTTTCTCGGCTATCGTCTAACTTTCACCGAAGTGTCCAGGCCTCATAGACGAATGATTCGAATACCTCTCCTGACTGCTCCTACTTCACACAAGTGTCCATCAAGAAAATAAATATATATTTTTATATATATTACGTGTTGTCGTTTGTTTCGCCAGAGCGAAACGTAACACTAAACCCTTTATGTAATCAACAGGGGTAAATTTTCTGATTTCATTTACCAAGTTAAAACCTACAGTAAGTATTCCTTAATATTTACCTCTAGTTGGGATTGAACTTGCAACCTCCAGATGATCGCACTCAGTAGCACCTTTCAACAAAATATCTTTATCCACTCCATCATGAGTCCAGCTATTCCTAGATTTCCAGAATAGGAGCCTCACCATTAGAAGCAGTTTGGTGTCATATTCACAGCACCTTTTTCACACTCCTTTTTATGAGGGAGTTTTACACCTTTGCAGGAGATAAACAGTGTATTTTAAGCTTTGCCAATATGGCATTATAGTGATATAGTTGGCATCTGTAGTTGAGGGTGACCTGAAGGCTCTTTTTCCATAGCTACAACATCGAGGAGTAGGAGAAGGCATTACTTCTTTCCTTGGATTGCTCCACTTTATTCTTGATATGTACCTTATAATGCTGCGTTTTAAAGAAAGAGGTATCAAGTACCATTTTTTGAATCTTTGATACGATTTGACCTGGGATTGAATCTTGGTCTGCTCATGAGCCCAATGGGCTGGTATATAGGCTATCCTTATCCTACCATAACCATAAAATTTCTCATTAGTCTGGAGTGAGATTTGATTATTGCTGCTCCTGCCACACATGATGGGTTAAAAATCTTTTGTTCAATCCCGTATCGTAATAGTCAAATACAAAATCTCATTTCAAAGTATTTTAAGAGTAACTAGTTAACCTGATGTTAGCTCTTTTGCTCTCCATCCACCTCAATAGAAGGGGAGGTAACCTTGTTTGAATCTTTTCATGTAATTGATCGATTCATTCTCTATTGGACAAATTGCCACCATGATTCCAGGTTTTTAAAAAGCCGAAATGATGAAAAGAAACGTCTTTCTCGTAAATCGTTTCAATACTGCTGCATTTAAAATATAATGAAAATGTACTTCTTTTTCCTTTAATATGACAGATATGCAATCAAAAGCAAAAACAAAAAAAAATATTATTGATTGGATTGTTGGAGAAAGAAGCTATAAAACTAATCCACTTGTTCGATAAAAAACAAATTATTCAAGTAATTGAAATTTTATGATTAAATCGTATGATTTGTTTGCTGTTAGTGAGGTTAAATGTTACTTTTCTGATTTTAATGACTAACACTAAAATGACTCTTAGCTGAAAAACCAATAAACTAAAAAATTAATTGCTTAAGACTAACTATATATTCTAAAAGCAAGAAGAAAATTGTGATTTAGAATTAAAAAAAATCAAATTTTATTTCAGACATTAGAAACCAGAAATATTCCATCTGTTTGGTTATATTTGTCCTTTTGCATTCTATATTATACTAATTCCAAATAATTTTTTGACTAGTATCTTCATCTTGCTTATTTTCATCATAATATTTCAGCCAGTACACTCTTTGGCCTTCATAGTATTGCCTGAATTCTGAGATCAAGTACTTTTATTTTTCATACAATAATCTGACCAGTATCTTCATCTTGCTTATTTTCATCATATTTCAGCCAGTACACTCTTTGGCCTTCATAATATTGCCTGAATTCTGAGATCAAGTACTTTTATTTTTTCATACATTAATCAGACCAGCATCTTCATCTTGCTTATTTTCATCAGAATATTTCAGCCAGGATCCATTTTGATTGTTCTAGTGTTCACAGTGACATCTAAAGTTCACTTGAAGTAACAATCTTCTGATGAAAACTGGAGAACATATCAGTCAACATATTATGATAAAAATAACTAAGATGAAGATATGTGTCAAGTGATATCTAAAAACCATTGCATATAGCATACTCTTAATTGACTTTCTTTGGTTTTATGGCATATCAACCATCATAGGTTATTTAGTGCCAAATCCTGTTTATACTTATATGTGGTTTGTAAACACATTTTGTTAATAACATTTTTAAATGAGATGGAGCACATTTTTTATTTGCACACAGTAAATTGGTTTCAAGTATTGTTATGTTAGAGTATCAATTTAATGACAGCCATTTGTTTGAACACATTTAAATAGATGTACATTTGTTAGATTAGTTTGTAAGTAATTTCATTTTTAAATGAGTTAAAACTAATTAGTTTACACATTAGTTTTACTACTGTTTTTAAACAGTTAAATAGTTTCAATAATTGCTTATAATTCTATTCAATAATTATCTTTTGTTTGCACACAGTGAAGTGCTTACAAGTATTGCTTTTTAACACTAATTATTCTATTCAACACTATTCATTTATTTGCACACAGTTAAATGATTCCAAGTATTGCTATGTAATACCAATAATTCAATTTAGGCTCACAGTTGAAGATTTTAAGTATTGCGATTTAACATTAATAATTCTATTCAGTTTACTAATTCATTCGCACACATTTAAATGGTTCCAAGTACTGCTATGTATCACTAACAATTCAATTAAACATCAGTCAATTGTTTACACACAGTTAAATGATTAAACAGTTCGATTTCAAACAATAGAATTTAGTATAAGTCATCTGCATTCAGTTAAAATATTAAAGTTCTATTTGATCCATTGATATGACCATATCAGGTGCTACCTATCTGGGTCAGAGTGGACCTGGGAGCAATGGCAATGAAGGAGTACTTCCCATTCCCCAAAGCTCCAGTATTACTGGAGCCTCACCAATAGATTGTTTATATCATATTGAGGACACTAATTGTGGGGGAGTCTTACTTCTCCACAGAGATGCAGTTGTTGCATTCTACAACTCCAGCTAACTGGACTGACATATTCCTGCGGAAGGATAAAGAACATACCAGTTAAAATGTAGGGATACAAATAACAAAGATGAGGATATCAGTCTGAATGTGTAGAGTGACATCTAAAAACCATTTCATATAACATACTCTTGAGGAAGGATGAAGAACATACTAATTAAAATGTAGGGATACAAACAACAAAGATGAGGATATCAGTCTGAATGATGTGTAGAGTGACATCTAAAAACCATTTCATATAACATACTCCTGAGGAAGGATGAAGAACATACCAGCTGAAATGTGGGGATAAAGACAACAAAGATGAACAAACTCGACTGAGAAAAAAATAGCAAGAATTCATTGGGAAACCTCAGACAACGGTTAACCTATCATGAATTCCTACTCTATCTACAAAACCATAAATATTTAATTAACAAAACGAATAAACAAATGATCTCGACTGTAAAATTGAAATAAAAAATCAATAAATAAGAAACGCTATTGTTTCAGTCATGAATGCCTATTTATATGTACATATATTTTTGCCTTAAGATCAGTGCAAACTTTGTATTATTCTCATGATGCTAAGAAATCAAATATATTAAAATTTTAATCCTCCTCAGATAAAATTAATATCAATCTCAAATGAAAGCAAAATTTCTGCATATATCAGTCCTCCTCATCATATTGGGAAATGTTTTTCTCCATCTTTGAAAGATACAGAATTCATACAGTGGAAATATATTCATTGTTCCTCAAATAATTCTATAAGTGTGTATCAAAATTATTTTTGTTTTTACAGTCTGTGACTCACAAATAACATATTCTTGAGGAAGGATGAAGAACATACCAGTTAAAATGTAGGGATACAAACAACAAAGATGAGGATATCAGTCTGAATGATGTTTTTATAGTCTGTGACTCACAAATGATTATTTCATGTAAAGACTACACTATTATACACCTTGTGAGTTTTTCACATAGGCTCTAATTGATAGAGGCTAAGTGACAGCATGTCTCCTCAGTTCTCCAGGACTTTTCTAAGTATCTTAGTCAATTTAGTAGTGCAGTGATCTGGATAATTTCTTAGAGATAAACCCCCTTATCCTCCCAGCTATTCTGTTCTTCTAGAAGGATGGCTTTGGCTTTAATAAATAATCCATGAAGGTTGATATGCCATTACAAAGAAACCAAACCAAACCAAACCAAACAAAAATATTTGTTTTGAGGCTATTTAAAATGGCAGCAAATCAAATAGAATACTCAAGCCTTGAACAGAGGTCTGTTATCAAATTTACTAATGGTTAAAAAGTGCAAATCATATGAAATTTGACACAATGTTTTTTGATAGTTATATAGTTTCAAGTAACTATTCTCATTTAATTATAATAATCTTTTGTTTGTACATAACTATACAGTTTCAAGTATTTCAATCTAATATTGACAATTTGTGCAATATTATAAGGAGCCCAGTCAGCCGGGACTATAGAATACACCAACTGCATCTTTGCAGAGGGGTAAGACGCCCCCCCACACACATACTAACAAGTGTCCTAGATTTGACATTAAACAATCTGATGGTAAGGCTCCAATCCTGCAACTTCAAGGAATGTGGAGTTCACCTTCAATGCCATTACTCCCAGGTCCACACTGACCTGGAATGGTAGTACCTGACAGAGCCCTATTGGTCAATTAGAACTGTTTGAAATTTAAACAGTGTGCAAAAAAATGATATGTTAAACTGAATTGGTAGAAATAGAACTGTTTGACCATTTAACTGTGTACAAACAAATGATTAATAATAAATAGAATTATCATTCTTGTTAGACAGAAATACTTGAAACCATTTAACTGGGTGCAAAAATTAGTCAGGCTCATTTAAAAACATTATCTACAAAATATGTTTACAAATCCTATATATTTAAGATATGTATAAACAGAATTTGGCATTAAATAACCTACAAGGGTTGATATGTCATAAAACCCAACCAACCAATAATTATATTGTTTAAGATATTCCTATCTAATATCAATAACTTGTATGCTATTATATCGTTTCATGTATTCTTATGGAATACTAATAATCTATACGAAATAATATAGTTTCAAGGAACTGGGAAATGTGTAAGAAATTTAAATTCGACCATACTAACAAATGGTATATGCACAACCCAGCAACTGTCCTAGAAAATGACTTGCATAAACTCCTATGGGACTTTAATATACAAACGGATCACCTGATCCGGGCCAGGAGACCAGACTTAATAATAATCAACAAAAAAAAGAGAACTTGCAAAATAGTCAACTTTGCTGTCCCAGCAGACCACAGAATAAAACAGAAAGAATATGAAAAGAAGGATAAGTAACTCGACCTTGCTAGGGAACTGAAAAAACTGTGGAACATGCAGGTGACAATTATACCAATTGTAATAGGTGCGTTTGGAACAATAACTAAGGGATTACTAAAGGGACTAGAGGACTTGGAGGTTGGCGGACGAGTGGAGACCATCCAAACGACAGCATTGTTGAGAACTGCCAGAATACTAAGAAGAGTCCTGGAGACTTGAGGAGACTTGCTGTCATTCAGACTTCAGTGAAAAACCATCGGCTATCGCTGATGTGAAAAGCTCTAATGAGTGAATAATAATAATAATAATAATAATCAGTTTTTGTATATGGTTATAAGGTTTCAATTTACTAAACTTTTTGCTTAAATGTGGCATGAGGCTGCATGAATGTTCCTTCTGGTTCTCAACCCACATGATTTGCTTCTGCTGTTCTCTTGTTTACACAGCTGCATCCTACACACAAAATCCTTTACTGATGGGTCTGTCAAAGGTCAATATGCAACAACATCTTGCCCATGGGAGATGGGTTCGGTAAATACATATACAGTTATATGGTTTCAAGTATTCCTATCTAATATAAATAATTTTCACACAGAATGCATCTGAAATTAATGGCAAAACGTGACTCTACATTTCCCAGAGCTTCAGAACTGGAGCCTTTCTCACGGATACAATTTAATGTTATATTCAGTACTCAATGCTTTTTAATAGTCTGTGAGAACAACTTAAATAATGTGATCGAGACATTGATTGAATTTGTGTCTCAAATGTTATTAGCCACTGTCATGGGACCAATTCTTTTCAGAACATCTGGTCATTAGAGAAATAATTGAAAAGAGCCACAATTGTCTAAGCATTTGTATAAACACGCAGACGATTGTTGCTAAGACTCCACCATTTTGTGCCTGATTTCACCCTAACTTTCCGGAATTGTTTGTCATACCTTCAAGGTTTTAAACTGTACATAGAGATCTGGCTTATATTGATTGTGAGATGGAATATCTGTCTCACTCTGAATGCACTCTGATCTTCTCTGTTGAGGCCAAGTGTTGTGCTAAGAGGGAATCCCTTTAATATCAACTGTCGCCTGGCCTTAAAAAAAGTTTGAAAACCATTTTTCTTTCTAATTTTAATTTATTACTACCCTTCTGCACCAAATCTGGAAAATAATAGAGTTAGATATTAATTCAAAATTGTTAACTTTTTGGGCAATTTTGAGAAACTTTAACATCTTTAAATCAACTCAAAACTGTCTTCGATAAACCACAATTTGGTGTAAACAAAACAGTAATACATCATAAATAAATGATAAAAACAAGTAACATGCTCTTCAGATATGAATCATCATCATCATCATATCCCTGATCCTCTCTCGCCACTTCTCCCTATCGTTCATCGCCTCTGGCAGGTCTTCAAGGCTACATCCCGTATCCTCACATAGCTGCCATATGTATGTTCGAGCTGGTTGTCCTGCTTTTGCTCGGCCATATGTGGGGGTCTATAGGAGTACATCACTTATGAGCTCGTCCCTGTTTTTCCAGCAGTGTCCTGCATGTCTGGTTTGTCAAACTTGGATAGTTTTCGTGATGGGAGGCAGGTGGCTGTATAGTTGGTGCCTTGTGGGGTGTTGTCGCCAGGACTTGTTCAATATTGCTCGCAGCATTCTTGTGTAATTGCCGTCTAGCTTCTTTTCCAGCCATTTAGCGTCCAAGTAGTGCATTCAACTACCTAGGAAGCAGTGTTTCATCAACTGAAAAAGACATCGACACGCGGTTAACGAAGGCATGGAAAGCTATCGATAGGCTATTGATCATATGGAAGTCAGACCTGGCCGATAAAATGAAACGCAGTTTCTTCCAGGCAGCGGTCGTATCGATAGATATGAATAATAATCATAAACATTAATAAAAGCAACTCTACATCCCTTATTTTTATTAATGGCAATCTTACAACCATATGTAATACGGATAAGTATTACTTGTAAAGTTTAATAAAAGCAATTCTACATCCTATATATTTTTTTAATAATGACCACCTGTCTAACATATTTCATATTTACCTGTATATAATCTGTGTAAGTCATCATGATCATCAAGTCATGTTGTCAGCATTGATTCCCTTGATTCTCTCTTACCATCCATCCCTATCAGCCATCTACCTTGGTGTTTTATCTACACTGCATCTGTGGGGTTTGAAGGGTTTTAGGTACTATTTACCAACCCCTCCGCTCGGGCAGGATATGACACAAGGTCAATTTTTAAGCGGAGTTTAACAGGTTTTAATTCAGAGTTTTCCTTCTCCTAGACTAGTTGCCTCACCAAGGCTGAAGAACCTAGTCCGTCCTACTATTTACCCATAGCTGGAGGGAGAATAAGGGGGTTCATACCTTTCCCAAGGGTATTTGCCCGAAAGTGAACTTAATAGCGCGACTGGAGTACGAACTCGCGTACTACGATTCCGCAGTTCATCGCTTTAACCATTACACCACGAGGACACCCATGAAGGGTTTGAAGGTAGTCAGTGGCTAAGGGCAAGGCTGTGTTGCCGTAAGATGTCTGACTCCATATTTTAGTTATATTATTTTACCCCACGTTGACTGGCCGGCGGAATGCCTTGCCCAAAGAAGGTCCAAAAGAAATATGCAAAAAGAAAAGATAGGAACAGATAGGAGACGAAAACATTTCTTCCATACTTTCCTTTATTTACTTGGTGAATGGACTAACCAACGCTACGTCACAAGACGCAGCGTGGTGCCCAAAAACACCAGATAGTAAAATCGGTGTTGTCGGTTCGACGTCACTACCCGAAAAGAGAGGTCGGTTCACAGAAAATCTGAGTATTTATCTCTCTTCACCGGCTCCAAATTCGCCACTCCAAAGTCCTTCTAATTTTGGCGCGACCGTTTTCCATTGGCTACTTTACTTTTTATTATTTTTCTTTTTTCTGATTTTAACCGGATGGATGCATGGAGCCTTATGCGTGGCGACGCGTTTATACATTTTGTATCTGGCAGCCGACGAGTCAATATCCGGTTGGGAGTTTTATTGTTAATTCCTAAATCCCCACACATCCAATATTCATACAGAGCTGATGTATGGAAGTCTTTGCTGGTCTTTAATAAAAGCAATTCTATGATCTTTATTTAGAATAATGACCAACTTATAACCTGCATGTAATATGGGTAAATATTGCTTATAAATAATTATCCTAAACTTTAATAAAAGTGACCCTACATTCTTGTTATATCCTATTTACCAACCCCTTCACTCGGGCAGGATATGACACAAGGTCAATTTTTAAGCGGAGTTTAACAGGTTTGAATTCAGAGTTTTCCTTCTCCTAGACTAGTTGCCTCATCAAGGCTGAAGAACCTAGTCTGCTCTAGAATTTTACCCATAGCTGGAGGGAGAATAATTGGATTCATACCTTTCCCAAGGGTATTAGTGCTATGTGAAATGCAATCAGTCCAGGATTTGAACTCGTGTTGCCGTGTCCATTTCCTACGATGATAACCATTACACCACAGGCACCTACATTCTTGTTATATACCCTATCTATGAACATTGATGGGTATATCCCATTCTTCATAAATACATTGGACACTATTGTGAGGGCGTAGAATATGCTAAGTAGTCACCACTAGCAGTGGGTACCATCTTCACGCTGTTGGCGAGTATTGTATTTTGTTAATGTTATAAAGATTTCCATTACATTTCCAACCTTCGTTTTAGTTATTTCTCATTCAGTAACTTTTTTATAAGGTTACAACAATTCTTTATCTTTTATATGATAACTTACAACCATATGTGACGTAGATAAGTACGGCTGATGAATAATTATCTTAAAATTTGAGGGGGTGTCCTTGTGGTGTAATGGTTAAAGTGATGGACTGCGGAATCGTAGCAAGCGAGTTCGTATTCCAGTCACGCTATTACGTTCACTTTCGGGCAAATACCCTTGGGAAAGTTATGAACCCCTTATCCCCCCAGCTATGGGTTAAATAGTACCGCTACTGTTCTTCTGGGAGAATGGCTTCGGCATTAAATAACCTACAAAGGTTGATATGCCATTAAACAAAGAAACCAAACCTTAAAATTTGATAAAATTAACTCTATATCCTCCATTTCTAATAATGACAATGCCATGGAGACCCTCCAACTAATACCAAATACCCCTAGAAAGGCATGAACCCTCTAATACCCACAGCAGTGGGTTAAATAGCATCACTGGTTTTCTTTTACAATAATACCTTTGGCATTAAATAATCCACAAAGGCTGATATGCTATTAAACAAAAAACTAAACTTACAACTGACTTTCGCATTAAATAAGCCAACAAAGGTTCACATGCTGTAAAACCAACTGATTACTGTTTTCTTACTTTTCAGATTTTAGAAAAAAAATCTGATACTGAGCCTCCACAGACGTTAACCTCTATTCTCGGGGTTTAGCATCGAGGCAAAAGAACATGTAAACAATATAGATCATTGGATTTTTTTTTCTAAAAATATCTCCTGAAATTAGAAGCATCAGCTGAAAGCAAACTAACATGGCATAGCATTTGCATCACTTTTCTTTTTTTTTTTCTTCTGTTTTTTGTTTTTGTTTTGTTGTTTCTTTTATTTTTTTTTGAGCGGTGAAGTTGTTGGGAAAACAGGAATGAACTATAAATATTTTACCTACTTTCAATCTGTGCTTACAAGTCAATAAAAGCAATCTTTGGTTTGTAAGCAGAGGCACCAGTTTTTTAATCTTTTAATTTCGTGCACAGTGGATTACTAACATTGGAGGTCAAAGTACTAGGTGACCTTATGGAAAAATGATTCATCAACAGAGTTCATTCAGTAGAAAACAGTTTCATCAAAAGTAAAATTCATGACAATTTTTCATAACTATATATATATATATATATATGGCTAAAAGCTTAGCAAGCTGGATTAGCAAACCATTGTTACTAAGTTTGATTCTAACTAAGCACCCGATACTTCTGGCCTTGTGCCACATTTAAGTTTAGCTTAGTAAACAACTATATATATATATATATATACATATTTATGTATATGAATGTGTGTTTGTGTGTATATATATATATATATATAAACACACACAAACATATATATATATGTATATCATAAAGATTATTTAAACAATTGCTGAATGAAATGACTTTTCAAATGATTGTTTGAGCACTCCGGTAGCTGATAGTGGACATATGAAAATATACCTAAAAAACTTTTTTGCTTATACTGAAACTGGTGATAGCTCAGGGGTAAGCTTTCCGACTACCATAAAGTTAGCCAGGTTTCGATCCCAGCTTGAAACATCTCATGTGTCAAGGCATACCGTAAAGAGTTGTGATACAAAGAAAGAGTCTTTCTGCGGCTGACAATATATATGCTACCCCCAGTAGGTTAAATACTCGAGAAAGGGATTGCCAGCAGCCACAGTAGTCTGTATGTGGATGATAATATATATATATATATATATATATATATATATATATAGGAGGGTCAATCAATAAATAAGGGGAATATTGCCTAATGCATTGGTAATAGAAAGCAGTTTACAGTAGCCACTTTTTTGAAGGAAATCTATTGCGATAGGCCCTTTCATGTCCCAAAAGAATATCAAGATGACCTTCTTTACTGACTGCTTTGCAAGAAACATGTTCTTTACTAGAGAGTCATACCAAAGACTCAAACAAATGGTACTTGATATGTCCTTGCTTAACACCACATTATAAGCTACATATCAAGGGTAAAGTGGAGCAATCCACAGAAAGGAGTAGCACCCTCCCCTACACCTTGGTGTAGTAGCTATTGAAAAGGGAGCCTTCAGGTTGCCCTCAACTACAGTCGCCAACTTTATATATATATATATATATGAATATAAGATACATGACATCAGATGATGACATTACATCCGGTTTTGATACCACTTTTTTAATGAGTAAAAATCCATTGAAAAATTAAAAAAAAATTTTTTTATTCCCATTGTGTGATGGCTATCTGAAGAGGTTGGTTTCTCTCATTGATTAGCCAGCTGAAATAAATTTATAATAGCCAAACTTAACCTCGTATATATGGTAACTAAAAGACACAAACACTTCTCCCACAATTACCTGGGAGATACTAAAACAAGCACAATAAAACATTAAAAAAATGCCTTCTTTGCCTCCATGAAAAATTAGCCATCATCACATATCCATCACAAAGCACCCTACAAAAATAAAAAATCTGAAATCCTTTCAAAATGTCGGCACTAGAACAAACGCCTTCTTTCACACTTCAACCCACACACACAACCCATCTAACACCTCAAGTATATATATATATATATATAAATCCTGAAGCACCGTAAGTACCATTTTCCTTCTCCAACCATCACACCCGCCACACAATATATGTATCATCTTTTCTATTAACCCCCATACTCTTATCCACACGCCTCCACTATCAGTTACTTTAACTTTTTACGAGCATTAAAAATAGGCCCCAATGCTCTACATTCACCTTATCAACCAAATTCACTCTAAACTTTTCTATAATAGTGTATTTACCACACATCAACAAAAAATATAACTATTAAATAACAATCCCAAACCCGCCATCTGTTTCCTTAATCAACTTCCTTAATTTTTCAATGACAACACCCCACCCCTCAGTCATAATCATCTTCGTACACAAACACACTATCATTTAACCCCTTTATTATTTCATTACGCACATACCACCAATGAGATCGATAGTATATAATATTTACGCAATATTTCATTTATTTATTATTATTATTATAATACAATTCCCGCCCCTAAATATTACACCAACATATTACAATACAATATAACCTTACTCATACCCACTGTGATTCTAGCCAACCATAACACAACTGTTCAAATACACTTACAAATCAAATTCTTATTCATTCTCCCCGACATGCAGTGGCGATGTTTTGTTCCATAGCTATAGTCACCTAAATAAATAATGTAACGAATTATTAATATACACTTAAATTCATTTCCACTAAACCCAATGCGCTATGTTCACAGCCTGATTTAACCTCATAAAAACATGCATACATACGTAACTATAACACATACACGCATATGCACACACCCACACACAAACGAAATCCCAACGGTTTTTTGTCTGTATTTTTTCATATTCTCGATTTCCAATTCATTCCATCTTCTTAACTGCCTGATGATTGTTGTTTAGCCAAAAATTTCATGAAACCCAGGGTTGCAGACTATTTTCCATGGATTAAATATATATCTAATATATATTTATTTATTATTATTATTATATAATAGCTCTATCCTAGATATTAACACTCTCCATATTATATTGCACTTGGTTCGACACATACTCACAAAGTCATTTAGTGACCACCAACACTCTTATAATATATATATATATATATATAAAGTAAAGTAAGTAAAGTTGGTGACCGTAGTCGAGGGCGACCAGAAGGCTCCCTTTTCAATAGCTACTACATCGAGGTGTAGGGGAGGGTGCTACTCCTTTCCCTGGATTGCTCCACTTTACCCTTGATACATACCTTATATCGCTGATTGTTGAGCAAGGAGGTATCAAGAACCATTTTTAAAGTCTTTGGTATGACGCGACCTGGGATTGAACCCAGGTCTCCCGTACCATTGGCAAACACTCTATCCACTAGGCCAATGAGCTGAGTGTTTGTGTGTTTAGGCAGCAGATTTTCTTATAGGTGTATTTTATTACAGAGGACAGAGGCAAGGATTTTGAGTTGAGTTTTTTCATGTTCGTGTGTGAGGTGTCTCAACTGAGGATGATGGCTGTTTAATTATTGGTCAGAATCTCTGATGTTTTAAGATGAGTACATAAACTTTCAACCTTTGTCAAGAATGTGGGTAGGAACCACATCATAGATTATGAGACGTTTTCCGTGATCAATGAATATTTCAAATGAGATCACATTCATTGTGCGCAGTTGACATTATGGTTGAATGTTCAGTTTGTCATCCTTATTAAAATATGCCTTCATAAAAACCCGCCACCTAAATACACATGCACACAGTGTACATATATATATATATATATATATGTGTGTGTGTGTGTGTGTGTGTGTGTGTGTGTGTGTGTGTGAGAGAGAGAGGATTCCAGTACAATAGTTTATTGAATCTAAAATACATAATGACGTCTTTAAAGAAAGAAAAACTTAGAGAAAATAATGTTCTTCATTTCCTGCTGAAGTTATTAAGAGAAAAAGAGTGAAATGTTTGTTAAGACTGATAAATAGATGGATCAGTCTTTTCAAATTCCTTGAACTTTTGTGCAGCAACTTTTATTCTATAAATATAATATCAGATACAGAGAAATTCAGTCAACTGAAAGCAGAAGTGTGATTGGCTGTTTGATTTTGGCAATAAAAATTCTTTTATAAGATTTAGAAAAATATCTATATTTGCATTTAAGTACAGGTGAGTAAATACCTGACACACATGAAGATGCTTTATGATGTGAAGAAAGAGAAGAAAAACATGCATAGAGATGTTCAGTGAGAGAAGAATTGATGAAGCAATTTGACTGTGCAAAGTATTCCACCATTGTGTATTCTAGAAAAAAAAAAAAGTTTCTCTCTTTGGGAGTTTATTCAAACAGAGAATTAAAATGGTCTTTGAGCCAACTTTGAAAGAAAACTTTAAATGCGTATGCTTGAATATGTATCCATATGGTGTACGTGTGAGTTTGAAAATATGGGCATGTATGTATGTATGTGTGTTTTCATAACAGTATCACCTATAAAAAAGTACATAACTATTTTTTAAAAAAAAAGTTAATTTTCTTTTTTCTTTCTTTTGTTTTTTGATGGCATATTAACTTTCATAGGTTATTTAATGCCAAAACCCTCCTTGTAGAAGAACAATAGCAGTACTATTTAAACCATAGTTTGCGGAGATAAGGGGGTTCATATCTTTTCTAAAGATATTAGTCTGAAAGTCATCATAATAGCACAACTGTTGTTAGAACTCATGATGATGTTGTTGAATAAGTAAGGTAAGTAAACTTGGTGACTGTAGTTGAGGGCAACCAGAATGTAACATAAATAACAGGTGCATCTAGTCGGAGATATCAAGGGATAACCTTGATTGTGGACAGGTTGAATTGAGTGCAGATGTGATGCTCACTGAAGCAGGCGGATGTCAAACAATTATATAACCTGGTGCTACAGGAAGTTCGAGTTAGTTGGAGATCAGAGTTTGGAGTCAGTGGTTGCAGTTCGAAGCAGTGAGAACCATTTCCAGCTGAGAGCTGGGTGCTCAGGGCCCCCAGTTGAGCAGACCCACAGGATGAGAAAGAAGTGCTGCTATATCCAGGAGAGCTGGGGGGTCAATATGTTGCAGTCTTTCTTCAGTCTCCAACTCATCTCTCTCCCATAACCCTTCCGTAACCCTTTCGTACCATTTCGAATAAAGTGTGAGAGGTATATTTTTCTAAAGAACTGTTATTCGTTCGTCATTATTGTTTTGACTATGTTTCTGCATGCATTTGAGTATGTTACAAGAAGGCCCCCTTTTCAATAGCTACTACACTGAGGTGTAGGGTAGGGTGCTACTCCTTTCTCCGGATTTCTCTACTTTACCCTTGATACATACCTTATATTGCTGGGTGTTAAGTAAGGAGGTATCAAATGCCATTTTTAAAGTCTTTGGTATGACACAACCTGGGATTGAACCCAGGTCACCCAGACCATTGGCAAACACTGTCGTTGAATACTGACTGGAAAATCCTTTTGATATGCAGCATAAGTTGCATGAGTGGCATAACAGGATATGAACCTGTTTCCTAAAGTAAACAGGACGTGACACTTGCCCAATGGAGGTTCCATGTAAATTACGTTGGTGGCATGCTCAACAGTAGGCGTGTCCACATGTAACGCATAGGTGAGAGGTGTGACCATGAGGATTGCGTGGGCATCTGGAAAATTATATAAACCAGACAAGATTTTGACCCAGAGAGAAGAAAGAAGACCAGCAGAAGAGCTACTTGACACAACATCTCTCTGGGCGCTGGCCTTGTGCCAGACTGCTCAGGGTTGAGAAGTAGAGAAAAGTCTGAGTTGTATGAGACTAGCAAAAGTTGAGAAGTGAGGAGAAACTAAGAAGATTCGATCGTTTGAGATAAGGCAGAGAAGTGAAAAGAAACTAAGATGATTCGATATCTTGAGGTGGCCCTGTACCAGTCTCACAAAAATAGAATGAAGAAGAAGCAGTTCACTTAAGATTCATATCTGGCCTCTGTGTGTATGCAAATGCCACCATCTTCAACCATTTCTTTTTCAATCTCTACATACATTTCAGGTAATAAAAGAAAAGAAAAGAAACAGATAATATATTTTTATACATATATTTCTTTCTCTGTATACAGCAATATCACAATCATACACTTTAGTCACTAAACCATAGGGACTCCCTCAATTATTTTTTTTCTAAACAAAGCAGTCTAAAAAATAGGTACACCACTTATATGTACTTATACAGGGTGGAACGATAAAATTGTCGTCCTAAAGAAAACAACACTACAGCTTTATTTTAAAACTTTTATCGAAAAAATCAATTCAGCTAACTTGATTATATAGCCGCCTTCAGCCTCAATCACCGCCTCGATATGGATCCAAAACTGGGAGCATGCCTTTTCCACAAGCGCCGGTGGGAGCTTGGCGAATACTCAGTGGATGGCGGCAATCAGGCTGGCTTTGGTGTTGTGGGAGGTCATGTTGGTGATGTTCTCGATGTATGACCAAACAAAGTAGTCCAGCGGGTTCAGGTCGGGAGAGGGGGGGGGCAGTGAGAGAAGGGTACAAAGTCGTAGCACTCCTTCTGAAGCCAAGCCTGGGTCTCTTTGGACTTGTAGGCCGGCGCCGAGTCCTGCTGTTACACCCAGGGTCTGCCACCGGCCACCTGATTGCACCAGGGGATCATCACACTCTTCAGCACATCCAGGTACACTTTGGTGTTGACTTTCAAGCCGACTTCGAAGATGTGAGGTGGCATGATGTGGCCCTCACTTGAAACCACACCAAAGACCATAACCGTAGCCAAAAACTTAGTTCTCATCACCCTGGGCACGTCCCTGTTATTCGTGGCAATCCAGATTTGCCTTTTGAGGGTGCTGGCAATGGTCCTGTTGTCATAACTTCAATCGGTAGAGATCATGAGTTGTACAGCGGTGCATCTCTACTCTTGCTCGTTGAACATTGTGTCACTTTCAGACATGATAGAAGGCTCCTGTTGCTCTTGGGATTTGTACACAACTGGCCAACTAGTAGATGGTCAGCAACAAAAAAAGAAATCCGGTTTTCATTAAACGGAAATGGAATCATGTTGTCTTTTCTAAGTTGGATCGGTAGAGAGCATGAGTTGTACTGCGGCAATGTAATTGCAATGAAGGGTGACTCTATATTCTTGAAAGCTCCAGAAATGGTTTGTTTTAGTTGTTTAATGGCATATCAACTCTTTCTGGATTATTTAATGCTAATACTGGATTCATTCATAACTGAAACGGCATTTTCAATTATTAGTTTAAATTTCTGAAATGAAGCTTGTTGATTTTTATCATTAAGGGTTTTTATTTTTATTTTCATTTCCATAACGTTTCGGCCGATATGTCCTCCGGCCTTCTTCAGGTATTTGTCTAACTTGGGAACCTTCACGGAACTGCGAACTACGTCCCTTATTGAATCCATGGGGGTCGCCTGTTCTGATTCCGTTAGACATAACCAGGTACAAGTGTTAAGTATTCCTGTATTGTTACTCGCCTGTAGTGAGGATTGAACCTACAACCTCCAGATTATTGTCTCCTTAGAAGCTTAGGGAAACAATGCCAAGTGTCCTGCTGGACAATTCAGAGGGAATTTTTGGGACTTATAAACTTAATGTTCTTACTTGACAAGAATTACTACTATTATTTATGATTTTTTATCTGTGCTCATATTCACAAAAAAAAAAAAAAAAAAAAAGAAAGAAATCTAAACATGTCGGAGGACATATCGGCCGAAACATTGTGGAAATAACAATAAAGATGAAGACAATAGTCCAAAAACCCTTAATGCATTTTCTATGTTTCCTTGTACTTTTTTTATTTGTCTAATTTTCATCATACAATGTGTGAAAGCACGTGCGATACTCTGACCTCATCAGCCGCCAACCAGGGTGATAACACAGTTTCGGTAGCTCAAGGCAGTACTGCCACTCCTGACGCTAATAAAGACGAAGACAATAGTCTGAAAACCCTTAATGCATTTTCAATGTTTCCTTGTACTTTTTTATTTGTCTATACAAATAACATGAATATAGTTGTAAGATTTCAACAGTTCCTAAAACTATTAATTTATCCGAATGTATGTACTTATTTATGAACATTCTGTAAATACTTATTAAAAACTAACAAAGTATAAGTAACTGACTTTGTATATATAACATGAAGTTAGTTAAATTAGTGTGCTCACTAATTATATATGGTAGAAAAATCAATTTCATACATCGGTTTTAAACAGCTAAACACTTGAATATCTCAAATAGATTGATTTGATCCTCAGATGGGGCCCTTGATCAGAGTGGAGCTGAGAGAAATTGCAATGAAGAGTGACTCCCTACTTCCCAAAGCTCCAGAACTGGAGCCTTACCAACGGATAAAGGGTGTTGTACTCAGGTCAATCGAAGAATATAGGCACAATTTTATAGATTAGAGAGAACCTTATGAGAAGTCCTTTTGAGAAAATAGATTTATTACATATTGTTTAAAAATTCAAATTTTAATTCCCATTGGGAATACTATAATAATAATTGATAAGATGCAGCAAAATTGCAAATATCGGTTATGTAGTGATAGAGACAAAATAATCAATCATATAATAAGCAAATGCAGTAAATTAGTGCAAAAAGAATACAATACTGGACACAACTGAGTGGGGAAAGGGATCCACTGGGAATTGTGCAAGAAATTGAAATTTGACCATGTGAACCATTAGTATATGCACAAACTAGAATCCATCCTGGCGAGCACAAAATTCTCTGAGATTCTGAGATCACCTAATCTTGACCAAATCTAGTGATAGTCAACAAAAAAAACCCAAAGAACCTACCAGCTAATGGACTTTGCCACACTGGTGGATCACAGAGTAAAAATAAAATGATGGGAAAAGAGATATAAGTACTTAGATCTTACCAGAAAACTATGGAACATGAAGGTGATGGAGATACCAATTGTAATTGTTGTGCTCAGAATAATCCCCAAAGGTTTGGTAAAGAGACTAGAAGGCTTAGAAATCAAAGTACAAGTAGAGACCATCCAGGCTACAGCATTGTTAAGATTAACCAGAATACTGAGACGTGTCCTGGAGATTTAACGAGACTTGCTGTCACTCAAACTCCAGTGAATGACCATCAGCTAATGCTTGAGAAAAAACTCATCAAGTCATGCTGAGAGTCCTGGAGATTTAACGAGACTTGCTGTCACTCAAACTCCAGTGAATGACCATCAGCTAATGCTTGAGAAAAAAACTCTTGAAGGAGTAAAATAATAATGATATAAAAGATATAATAATAATGAAATAATATAATAATATATCATCATCAAAAGTCACAGTGAGAGCATAGAGTTACCTCCCTCTTTTGCAATCTGTCCCTATCATCCATCCCTCTAAGTAGGTCCTCTAGACTACATCTCAATTTGGCACTGAATTCTTGCTGGTTAGCCAACCCTGGGACATCCATTTCTAGGAGTCCATAAGAAAACTTAGCTTATGAGTTTGTCATTACTTCTCCAGCAATACACAGCATTATCTAAAACACAGCATTGGATAATTGAAGGAGGGATTTTGTAAAGGTCTACAGTTTTTCTGCTTTTAAAATTTTTTTATAATAAAATATGATAATATATAACACATGGTGATAAAAGAATTACTCAATAATATATAAGATGTAATGATTATAAAATAACATAATAATATATAAGATATACTATAAATAATTTTCAAAACAGTTCTCTTTGACTCACTGATGAAACCCTAACAGGGTGGACCTAGTAGTAATGGTAATAAAAGGCTAACTTAATATTTTCTAGAGCTATACTATTTTTGGTCTTGTACCTAATGGTCAATGAAAAGTGACTCAAGAGGTTGTCATAGCAACAAGGGTGAAGATAATTCCGTTTTGCTCAAGATGTCTTTGGAAGAAACTACATTTTATCCAATAAAGAATGCTTTCCTTCAGAGCCCTTGAGCCATGGCCACAATCAAAATGTCAATCACAGCCAAACATAACTAAAGGACATTATTTTCTAAGGAGTGACTTCACAGTCCCAAGAGCTCCAGAATAGGAGCATCACCACTGGATCTCACTATTATACCTAGGGCACCCATTTTAGGGAATTCAGAGTAGGATACTTTTTGAACATATCTTATATGAATAAAACATACGAGGGAAGATGTCTGTAGGATAAGAATGAAAATATTTTCCATCTTCTTACGGGCGAAAATTCCTCTGTGATGACAGTGTGGTTGAATTTTTTATGACATGTCTGTTTTTGTAAATTGCTTTTTAAAGAACCAGCCTATTATTCAAAGATATGATGGCATTCATACTATCTGCTTTGGAGTCTTGCATGGAATTGAAGAATAGATGCTATTGTTATACTGCAAAATGGTCAAAGAGAATTAGTTTTAGATGATTTTAGATGGCAGGTTCAAGTTCTAGCCATGTTGGAAGGGGTTTTGAGTATGAAACTGAATTGGATATGTTATTACTGTGCCAGGAGCAAAAGAAGGAATTTTCGGGGGTTTCTTTGTTTTTACTGTTCTGTACTTAGATGAGTGACTTCTTTGGTATAATATCTGTTGGAGTAGTTTTGTAGTATTATGGTTAGCTTTTGATCAGATCTTCAAAGTTAAGCAATGATAAATCTGTTCAGTACTCAGATGGGTGATTTCTTTGGTATAAAATCTGTTTAGATGATTTTGTTGTATAATGGTTAGCTTTTGATCAAATCTTCAAAAGTTAAGCAATAATGAAGCTGTTCAGTACTTGGATGGCTGACTAATATGGTATAAAATCTGTTTGGATAATTTTGTTGTATTATGGTCAGCTTTTGATCAAATCTTCAAAGTTGAACAATAATGAACCTGGTTCATACTTAAATTGGTGACCAATTAGGTATAGAATCTGTTTAGGTGGTTCTGTAATATAATGGGTAGATTTCTCTCAGATCTTCAAAGTTAAGCCCTCATAAGCCTATTCAGTATTTGGATGGGTGATGACTTTGGTATAGATTCTATTTAGGTACTTCGTGTAGTATAATGATTAGGTTTTCATCAAATTATCTAAGTTAAGCAATGACGAGCTTGTTCAGTACATATGAGGGTGGGCTGAAAATTTCATATGATATCATATCTGCTGTTGATGACTTTTGACCAATGGAATTCAAACACTGCAACACCAATGGGAGAAGTGAGTGGACTGCAACGAGGACTATGTTGAAAAAATAAGCCTTATTTGGTCTGATTCCATGAGAGTGTCTTGGTTAGTCTATAAACTTTAAAGCCATTCTTTTTTGATAGGTAATCTTTTATGTATAGCAGGCACTGAAAGCAATCTAAGACCTGTGTGCATGTTGCATAGTTGGGTTTTGATGAAAGTTGTTGGAGATAATGAAGAGATGATAAAAAATTCATAAAAAAGAAATAAGTCAGACATGTGGTCACAGAAAAATACCACTCACTTTATTAATGCGTGTTTCAGCCTCCTTCTAGACTGGTCTGAAATCAGAAAGATGTCAAGTGGTATTTTTTAGTCGATGAAGAAATTGCTAGTGCTTTGGTGAATCATGGGCCAGTCCCAATAGTGGTAATGGGTCAAAGGAGGAGACATTGCTTACTCTGAAATTTAAGTTCATTAATAGTCCTCAGCAGATTACATGCAAACTTGTTTTTTGTGGATGACCTTTTGCTGTCAGATTACACAGATGGTCACAGTGCTCACCAGGAATGGGAAGACTGCAATCATATTACTTGTGCCAGACTAAGCAAAGCTAAATAAATAACAATATTATGCACATCGGATATATTGGAATCTGTTTAGGTGACTGGTATAGCATAATGGCTAGTCTGCTTGATGTTCGAGTTTGATTCTCACTGGGTACTCTATAATTCTAATCTTGAGCAACAAATCAAAGAGGAAGTGTTTGTGATGTAATGCTTATGATTGTAGAAAATGGATATCGTGACTCAAGTTCAAATCCTAGGTGAGGCTATTTACATTTCACATAGTGTGAATAGCCTTGGGAAACGTATGCATTCAACTATTCTTCCTCCAGCTAGGGGTAAATAGTAAATGTTGGTTGTTTGGGTTTTATGGCATATCAACCTTTGTGGGTTATTTAACACCAAATCCATTTTTATGAAAATAGTTCTATTTCAAACAATTCAGTTTAGCATGAGTACACAGTTTAAACATTTCTATTTCAAGCTGTTTAGTTTAGTCAAACAGTTCTATTTCAAGCTATTCAGTTTAGCATAAGTATGCAGTTAGTTCTATTTAACCCATAGATAGGGCCCAATCAGGTGCTACCATTCCGGGCTAGAGTGGATCTGGGAGCAATGGCAATGAAAGGGTGCTCCATATTCCCCACAGCCCCAGCATCATTGGAGCCTCACCATCAGATTGTTTAGTGTCATACCCAGGGCACTCATAGGTGGGGTGGGGTGGGGTCTTACCCCCCTGCAGAAGTGCAGTCAGTGTATTCTACAGCCCCAGCTGACTGGGCAAAGGTAAACAGTTGGGTGAACTGAGCTCTTTAACCTTGATATAGCAACTGGTCTTGGAGAAGGAAAATTCTGAATTCAAACCAATTAAACACTGAACTAAAATCAACAGTGTCACATCATGCTCATGGGGAGGAGATGGTAAACGTATATATTTATCCAACCCCTTTGCCATAGGCTGGATATAATACAAGGTCAATTTTCAAAAGGAGTATAGCTTGAATTTAGAGTTTTCCTTCTCATAGACTGAGTGCTTTAACCTTGGTTAGGCAACCAATGTACATTTCTATTTATTCTTTCCAAGAGGGAGAACAGATGGGTTCATGCCTTTTACAAAGGCATTGGCACAAATTGGAATTCAAACAGCATTGTCCAGGTTTGAACTCTGGTCGCTGATCCCATTTCCTAGCACAATTAACATTACACTAAGGTGCCGGTGGTGTAATGGTTATCGTCGTAGGAAATAGACACGGTGACATGAGTTCAAACCCTGGACCAGGCTAATCGCATTTCACATAACACTAATACCCTCAGGAAAGGTATGAATCCAATTATTCTCCCTCCAGCTATGGGTAAATAGTAGGACAGACTGGGTTCTTCAGCCTTGGTGAGGTAACTAGTCTAGGAGAAGGAAAACTCTGAATTCAAACCTGTTAAACTCTGCTTAAAAATTGACCTTGTGCCATATCCCGCCCGGGCGGTGGGGTTGGTAAATATGGATTAACATTACACTAAGCACACCTCCTGTTGGAATCAGTTCATATGACATCTCCCATAATATACACAACTGAAACTGATTTTATATCCCCACACAATTCCCCCCCACCAATTAATGGCAAGTTTTTAAAAGCTGAATTGATAAATAGTTTTTGCATTTATTCATTAAAGCAGCACAACTCAACGTAGAAGTATCCATACCAGTGTTGGTATGCAAATTATTGACTGCCGGTACTTGGCAAATTTCCAGTTTCATATTATTATTATATATACAAAACATTATGTGAAAATGAAAAGGCATATAATCTTTCTATATTGTTTAATATTATTCTTTTTAAATACAGCAAATAGAAATACTTGGAATTTGACTGGAAATAAAAGGTATGTACAAAATGCCTGAGAGCAAATATCGTACTGGTCTGTGGCGCATTTGAAAAATTTGTTGGTGGTACACCACATCATATACTTTGAAAAGGACTGAGCTAAGGAAATAAATCATATTCCAAGTTGTTTTGTTCAGGTTTAGGCTGCAATTGAAAAAAATGTACAAATTGCAACAAAATATTCATTTGTTATACTCAAGTAAATCCCAGGTTGAGTCATACCAAAATCTCAAAAAATGGTACTTGATGCCTCCTTGCTTAACACTCAGCATTATTAAGTATGGATCAAAGGTAAAGTGGGGCAATACAAGGAATGGAGTAGTGCCTTCCCTTACATCTTGATGTATCAAAAAAGGAGCTTTCGTGTCACCCTTGACTACGGTCGCCAACTTTACTTACTTTTTACTGAACAATAGAGTCTCTTTACATAAAAGCAACATGAAATTACCAGAAAATAGAACACTTTATAAATAAAAACATCTTTATGAATGCAGCAAAAGAGACTGTGAAATAATGCCAATATACCAGACTGACGCATTACTTCTAATAAAAGAAAAAACTTCATAGATTGAAACCAAGATTAAATAGAGCTGAAATGCACTCACACAAACACACACGTGCAAATATATACACACAGACTAGTTTAAAATACGTCTATGTGATGGAGAAAATGAATTTTCTCAAACACTAAACTTACCAAATGCCCTTAAAAATATGTGTATGTATGTGTAAATTGACGTGTATGTGTGTATGCAAACAGAGATAGAAACAGAGAGAGAACAAATATATATGTGTGTGCAGATCTGTGCATATATGGGTATATCATATTTACCCAACCCCTCCGCTCGGGCAGGATATGACACAAGGTCAATTTTTTTAAAGTGAAGTTTAACAGGTTTGAATTCAGAGTTTTCCTTCTCCTAGACTAGTTGCCTCACCAAGGCTAAAGAACCTAGTCTGCCCTACTATTTACCCATAGCTGGAGGGAGAATAATTGGATTCATACCTTTCCAAGGGTATTAGTGCTATGTGAAATGCAATCAATCTCGTCCAGGATTTGAACTTGTGTTGCCGTGTCCATTTCCTGCGACGATAACAATTATACCACGGGCACCTCCATCACATATGGGTATATGTTCATGTATGCGTGTGTACATGCAAACACAGAATATATGTGTATATTTATATATATATATATATATGTTTTGTATCCTTTCTACCTTTCTTTCTCTTCCTCCCCTACTAAACCTCAGCTAACAACTATCTTGGTTTACTACTATAGTTGAGGCTAAGTAAAATTTCACAACCTTACTTTTCATGTTCACATGTTACAAGTTCGGGGTAATTCGGTAAATTTTGTATGCGACACTAATTTCGCATTTGTTAAATCTTTTAAAAGATATTTATACATATATACACATAAGCAGATCTGTTATATCCTCACACGTATATGTAAACGAGCTTTTCTGATTATGAGAATTTCTTACATAAACATTGGAAACAGATTGGAAAAGAGTCAATTGTGATGTGAACTTGGCAAATTAGATTTGTACTATTTTGACTCAATCAAAAATGAAAATCAACAGAATGTGATTAAAATTCGTAATTTAAAATTAAAATAAAATAATTAAAATTTGTAATTTAAAACAAAGAAAGTGTTCAATTTGTACAAAAAACAAAAATAGATTCAATCAAAAAATGAAAAGGAAACCAAAAATCAAAAACAAGATATAATAAAACACTAACGAACCTTAATTGGTTTCTCTTAATTTTTCATTGGATACCCAAAAACATTAATAAACGCGTTGCTTTTCTCTATCTTTTTTTTCTTTTTTTCTTATTATCTTTGTCTTTTCTTATCTCCGACTCATTGCCTTCTTCTGTCCTTTTTTATCCATCAAAAACATTAACAAGCTATTCATTTGCGTTTGCAAGCCAAAAATTTCCGCAGTTTGGATGAAGCAGTCAAAATGGATAATTGCATGATACAAACGATTCAAAAATGTCAGTCCCTCACCTAATATGAGTGATCAAAATTGTAATTTTATATCATCAACTTAGAAAAAGAGCCAAATAATTTTGTACTGAAAAGAGAAAAAAGGTTTGGTTATCTCGAAAGTGCTGCGCTGAGCGGGGGATTGAATGAAATAACAGTATTAAAGTCATGATCATATCGTCTTCTTTTTATCTCCAAAAAGTTAAGCATCACCGAGAAACATGTACAGAAAATTCCTTGTAGCATGCGTCACCATAAGGTAATGCTTATGAGTTACTCTTCTGTTTGTACAACCATTTTCCTCTTTTTGTGTTTTCTGTATTTGTATTTTCCTAGCGGTTAGACTGTTGGTTGGTTGGATTTTATGGCATATCAACCTTTGAAGGTTATTTAATGCCAAATCCATTTTTATACAAATAGTCAGTTCTATTTCAAACAATTCAGTTTAGCATTAGTACACAATTTAATTGTGAAACATATTTCTATTTCAAACAATTCAGTTTAGTATAAGTATAGATTTTATTTATGCACAGTTAAATGTCAAAACAGTTCTATATTAAACAATTCAGTTTAGCGTAAGTATGCAGTTTAATTCTATTTAACCCATAGATAGGGCCCTTATCAGGTACTAGAGTTGAGATATTAGGTCAAATTTTAGACTAACAGACTTGAGAAAGGTAGAAACTTCCTTATATGCACCTCATCTATGGATGGCTTTGGCATTAAATGATCCATAAGGGTTGATATGCCATTAAACAAAGAAACCAAACAGGAGGAATGTTGTAATTTAGCTCTTAAATTCTAAGAAACCAGAAGTACCAGTTTTATCATTGTGTAAGGAAAACAGAAGTTCCTTGATTATCATTTGTCAATAAAAAGGTGGTTGGATTCTCGACTTTTGCAGACCAGCTGGCTGGGGCTGTAGAATATACTGACTGATTCTCTGCAGAGGGGTAAGACCCCCTCCTTCAACGAGTATCCTAAATATGACATTAAACAATTACATGGTGAGACTCCAGTAATTCTGGAGCTTAGGGGAATGTAGAGTACCCCTTCATTGCCATTGCTTCCAGGTCCACTCTGCCCCAAAGTGGTAGCAAATGATAGGGCCCTATCTATGGGTAAAATAAAACTAAACTGTGTACTTATGCTCAACTGAATTGTTTGAAATAGAACTGTTTATTTGTATAAAAATGGATTTGGCATTAAATAACCTTCAAAGGTTGATATGCTATAAAACACAAACAAAAATAATCTGCATACATTTATATAGCATTAAGTATTATTACCTAATGTTAATAATGTTCCAACAAATCTAAATGACCCATAGATGAGACTCTAACAGGTACTTCCATTCCAGGCCAGAGTGGACCTGGGAGTAATAATAATGAAGGAGTACCCTACACTTTCTAGAATGCCAGAGCCTTACCATTAGATGCAATTTAGTGTCATATCTCAGACACTTCTTTTTTTCATAGGGTGTCTTACCCCTCTTAAAAACATGCAGTTCGTATAGTCTAAGTTTTTCCTTACAGGGCTGAGAAAGAATTTATAGTTACAAGTTCTGAAATTCTCAAGGGAGAACTTTGGATATGAAAGTTATAGAAATGAGTTGACCCATGGACAAATTCTGTAGCCCAGTTGGCTGGGGCTGTAGATATATATCGACTGTATCTCTGCAGAGGGGCAAGAACCTCACCACAACGAGTGTCCTGTGGCCCAGTTGACAGAGGTTGTAGAATATATCGACTGTATCTCTGCAGAGGGACAATAACCCCCCACCAACGAGTGTCCTGTGGCTCAGTTGATTAGAGCTGTAGAATATATTGATAGTATCTCTGCAGAGGGGTAAGACCCCCCCTGTCAATGAGCATCCTGTGGCCCAGTTGGTTGGGGCTGCAGAATTCATCGACTGTATCTCTGCTCCCCCTCCAACGAGAGTCCTGGATATGATGGATGCTCAGGATGGAAGGTAAGAGAGTGTCAGGGAACTGTGCTACCAGTGTAACTTGATGATGATGATGATGTTTAATAGCATATCAACCTTCATGAGTTATTTAATACCAAAGCCATCCTTGTAGAAGAAAGGTAGTTATACCATTTAACTCATAGATGGAGGAATAAGGTTCATGCCTTTCCTTAGGGTATTTGTCTGAAAATGAATATAAAAGCCTGAGTTCAAATTTGTTTTCTTTAAGGCCGTAGTCCAGCATGTTCGTCACAGATCCATGGGACTTCTCATAGAAGTTCTGGTCGGCAATGATTTATCTCAATATTCTTTATAGTTTAAATTTATGCAGTTATTATAATGCCATATGCCATAAGTTTGTTTCGGCATCTTATAGGGTAGGTGACTCTGAGAGGGTCGTTCTGGTGAGGGGAGTATGATGTTGCAAGACCCGAAACTCCCCAATGACCCAGAAGATTAAACATCACTGATGACTCCTACTTATGCCATTTTAAACATGTATATTCAAGGTACTGATGATGATGATGATGATGATGCATGTATTCTGTGAAATTGTCATGGGTACTTCAGCAAGTATATTTTTTAGAAAAAACAAAAGTTGTGAATCCAAGCTGGTAAATATAGTAAACAAAAGGTTGTTTTGTCTTTTCTATTTCCATAAATCAAAAAGTTTTCAATTGGTAGAAAATGATGTTTATATTAATTGTTTGCTTGCAAAATCCCATCCCACTTCGTTTTGAAATGAATAAGATCAAAGAAAATAGTTTATAAAAATACAATAATGAAATAAAATATATGTATAAACACATTTATATATATATTAGATGAACTTTCCTGTTGATCTTGACATATGAGGGCCTATCGGTTCAGTTAAAATTATGAACTATTGAACAACCTACACATGTTATTTGTTTATTGTAGTGAGGGCTGTGAAGGAGCAGTCACATTTTTTGAATAATACTCCTCTGATTTTCAGTTTATAGTTTTTTTTTCTTTATATATATATATTAGTTTTTTTCTTTATATATAGTTTTTTTCTTTATATATATATATTAGTTTTTTTTCTTTATATATATATTAGTTTTTTTCTTTATATATATATTAGTTTTTTTTCATTATATATAGTTTTTTCTTTATATATAGTTTTTTCTTTATATATATATATATATTAGTTTTTTTCTTTATATATATATTAGATGAACTTTCCTGTTGATCTTGACATATGAGGGCCTATCGGTTCAGTTAAAGTTAGGAACTATTGAACAACCTACACATGTTATTTGTTTATTGTAGTGAGGGCTGTGAAGGAGCAGCCACATTTTTTTAATAATACTCCTCTGATTTTAAGTTTATAGTTTTTTTTCTTCTCTTAAACTGATTGCCCAGCCAAAGCTAGAGTCTGCCCTACTATTTAATTCATAACTGAGATAGATAGATACATGCCTTTTCCAAGAAAGATTTGAACTAAACTTGCCATGTTTATTTTCTTTTTGATGATAAGCATTATGTTATACACATTTCCTGACAAAAAGAGCAGTGAACGGTACCATATAAAAAATACATGAGTTGTAAGATATGACATAAAAAAGTAAGTAAATTTGGCGACTGTATTCAAGGGCGACCAGAAGGCTCCCTTTTCTAATAGCTACTACACCGAGGTGTAGAGGAGGCTGCTACACTTTTCTCTGGATTGCTCCACTTTACTCTTGATACATATCTTATAATGCTGAGTGTTAAGCAAGGAGGTATTAAGTACCATTTTTTTAAAAAGTCTTTGGTATGACTCGACCTGGGATTGAACCCCAGTCTTCCGGACCATTGGTGAATACTCTATCCACAACGCCAATGAGCCGGTTTAAGATATGACATAAATAGAGAAAAGTGGAGATACTTATGAACATTTGGTAAAGCATGGACAGCAATTGGCAGGTTCTATTTCAGCCATACAGAAGTCTGATCTCTTTGACAGAATAAAACAAGAATTCTTCCAAGCTGTTGCATTGTTAGTACTATTGTACGGTAGCACCACTTAGACTTTAACAAAACATTTGGAGAAAAAGGGAGATGAGGACGTCACAAGGATTCTTGATGCTGTTTTGAATAAATCCTGGAAGCAGCATCCCATAAAACAGCAATTCTATAGCCATCTTCCATCTTACAAACCATGCAAGATGAGTAAGACATGTCAGACACAGCTGGTGAATGTCTTTATAAGGAATCCTTTTTCAGATAAGGTTTCTTAAGCTGAGTTTTAATTTTATTGCGGACTTTTGTCCTCATCTTGGTAGTTTTTTGTTGCTTTTCTCACTACGTTTCGGTTAATCACCTGAAGACGGCCAGAGGTGAAATTTGGCCGAAATGTAGTGAGAAAAATAACAAAAAACTACCAAGATGAAGACAAAAGTCCACCATAAAATTAATACACAGCTGGTGAAGTTCGGACAAACTCATAAGCGAAATTCTCCAACGGACTCCTTCATATAAAAACACCAGTGTTGGTGAACCAGCAATAATTTACATTCATCAGCTTTGTGTAGACTCTGGGTGCCATCAAGAGGACTTACTAAATGTGATGGCTGATAGGGGTGGATGGTGGGAGAGAGTTAATGGAATACATGCTGTTGGCATGCCTTGATGAGAGGTAATTTTGGATGGAAAAAGTGTGCAGTATATACACAGCAAACTTGGCTATGTTTTAATATCAAAATGAAAAAAAAAATGTTTTTACTGAGGTGCACATTGCAAATGAAGAAAGCTAGGTAATATACCTGTTAAAACATTGAGTGAACCACGAAAGCAGGAAGGAGTTCATTTGTCTCAATAATTTTTTAACACAAAAGAAAGTTCATTTGATCATTTGATAAAAAGGATAATAAACTTGGGCATTTTAATGATGGAAAAATGTAAAAAAACATTCAATCCATTTTCAAAAAATAACAGAGATTTTATCTAGCAGTTAACTCTGCATCAAGTACTGATAATTTGATTATCTGACATTAACAAGAAATCAATTTTATACAGACCCTTTTCTTCATCTTGATTGTTTTGAACATTATATTTCAGCTGATATATTTTTTAGTCATCGAAAGGTTAGCTTGTACTCAGAATATTAGACAAAGATGGTGGTCTACTTCCTCTTGGAAGATGTTCATTGCTAATTTGAGCCTTCCATAAAAAAAAAACACCTCATGGTTAAGGCTAATAATCCACTAATAGTATCTCCTGCTGAGGCATAAAACCCCCAAAAAGAGCTGTTCCAAGTATGTTACTAAGCTGCATCTGGTGGTAAGGCTCTAGTTCTGGAGCTTTGGTGAGTGTGGAGTACCACTTCAATGACATTATGTCCAGGTTCACTCTGACCTGGAGTGGTAATATCAATTAGGGTTTGATTTATGGTTCAAATAGATCCATTTAAAAATCATTTGTATTTGATAGGAATACTTGATAACAAACAAACTATATTAAAAATAGTCGCTTGAAGGTAGATTTGTTCATGAAGGATTATTGTTATAAGTTACTTGAAAGTGTATAACTGGGTGTAAACAAATGACAATTATTAGATAAAAATAATTGGTTGGTTGGTTGTCTGGGTTTTATGGCATATCAACCTTTGTAGGTTATTTAATGCCAAATCCATTTTTATGAAAATAGTTCTATTTCAAACAATTCAGTTTAGGATAAGTATGCAGTTTAAATGTAAGTACAGTTTAATTGTGAAAAACATTTCTATTTCAAGCTATTCAGTTTTGTAAAGTAGTTCTAATTCAGCTAATTCAGTTTAGTATAAGTACAGATTTTGTTTACACACAGTTAAATGCCAAAACAATTCTATATAAAACAAATCAGTTTAGTGTAAGTAAAGTTTCAATGTCAAAAAACAGTTCCATTTCAAATAATTCAGTTTAGCATAAGCATGTAGTTTAAATGTAAGTACAGTTTAATTGTCAAAAACATTTCTATTTCAAACAATTCAGTTTAGCATGAGTATGCCGTTAGTTCTATTTAACCCATAGATAGGGCCCTATCAGGTACTACCACGCCAGGCCAGAGTGGACTTGGGAGCAATGGCAATTAAGGGGTGCTCCGCATTCCCCAAAGCCCCAGCATCACTGGAACTTCACCATCAGATTGTTTAGTGTCATATCCAGGAAACTCATTGGGGGTAGTCTTACTCCTCTGCAGAGGTGCAGTCGGTGTATACTACAGCCCCTGCCAACTGGGCAAGTAATTACTTGAAACCTCATAATTATTAGTATTAGATAGGAATACTTGATATCACGTAACTGTGTGCAAGAAACTCTCAAGAAACAACTACATAAAATATGTAAATATAAATGTACAATGAATGCAATTCCCTAACCAGTTGGCATAAAATAACCCTAAAGAGGTTGACATGCCATTAAAATCAATCAATTTTAAAGCTATTCTTAATAACTGTCACCCAATTTAAATTTGAATATTTGAAAAAGATAATGATTCCTTTAATTTTCCCCTCTTTCTTTGATTCCGTCCTTTCTTCCTTTTATTCGTTCTTACTTCTTTTCCTTCCAGTCATTTATGGTAGGCATCATGATAATTTTCTTTTGAGGCTATGATCTAAAACTTTGTTATTATTAGCCTAATATTTCATGACCTGTTGCTTGAACATATAAGATGAAGTATTTTCATTATTCCATATATTTTTAGATGATTGTTTTCATGTTCAATATACTTCCTTTACTTAAAAAAAATGAAAATATACATCTATATCCTTACCCTTGAGGTTATAATAATTACACGAATGCATATTTCCAATCCTCCTGGGAAGATGTGGTCCTAGAGGTGACCGTATCCTCTGTAAAGAGTACGTGTGTAACTTGTAAAACACATTCAGGTTAATTGGCGATGCCCTTACCATGGCTAGTTAATTTGGCATCACTTGTGTGTGATGTGGACTGCTGGTTCAGTGGTAGAGTTTTGGCTCTGTAATCTGTGGTTGCTGGTTTGATCTTCAGTGATGGAGATCACAGTGTAGACTGCTGATGAGACCTAGTGTTTCTGTATGTTGCACGCATGTGTCCACCGGATTTTCTGGCCATGATAACTCAATTCACAATATTGTCTTCATGTTTGTTGTTTGAAGTTCTGAGATGAAGTATTTCTATTATTCCATATATTTTTGGACTACTGTCCTCATGTTTGTTGTCTGAAGTTCTGAGATGAAGTATTTTCATTATTCCATATGATATTTTTAGACTTTTTATATGATTGTTACATTTAATATATTCATTTGTCTTCATAGTTATTCATGGCGTAATGTTTACCATCATAGGAAATGGCAACATGAGTTCAAATCTTAGGCAAACCAATTTGCATTTTACATGACACTAATATTCTTGGGAAAAATATGAATCCAATTCATCTCCCTCCAGCTATGGGTAAATAGTAGGGCAGACTGGACTATTTAAAATTGGTACCACAACCACTCTGGGAGAAGCAAAACATTGAATTTAAACCTGTTAAACTCCACTTAAAATTGACCTAGTGTCGTATCCTGCTAGTGTGGAGGAATAGACTGGCCTCTTTAACCTTGGTATAGCAACCAGACAAAAGTAAAACACTGAATTTAAACCTGTTAAACTCCACTTAAAATTGACCTAGTGTCGTATCCTGCTAGTGTGGAGGAATAGACTGGGCTCTTTAACCTTGGTATAGCAACCAGACAAAAGTAAAACACTGAATTTAAACCTGTTAAACTTCACTTAAAATTGACCTAGTGTCGTATCCTGCTAGTGTGGAGGAATAGACTGGCCTCTTTAACCTTGGTATAGCAACCAGACAAAAGTAAAACACTGAATTTAAACCCGTTAAACTCCACTTAAAATTGACCTAGTGTCGTATCCTGCTAGTGTGGAGGAATAGACTGGGCTCTTTAACCTTGGTATAGCAACCAGACAAAAGTAAAACACTGAATTTAAACCCGTTAAACTCCACTTAAAATTGACCTAGTGTCGTATCCTGCTAGTGTGGAGGAATAGACTGGGCTCTTTAACCTTGGTATAGCAACCAGACAAAAGTAAAACACTGAATTTAGACCTGTTAAACTCCACTTAAAATTGACCTAGTGTCATATCCTGCTAGTGTGGAGGAATAGACTGGCCTCTTTAACCTTGGTATAGCAACCAGACAAAAGTAAAACACTGAATTTAAACCTGTTAAACTCCACTTAAAATTGACCTAGTGTCGTATCCTGCTAGTGTGGAGGAATAGACTGGGCTCTTTAACCTTGGTATAGCAACCAGACAAAAGTAAAACACTGAATTTAAACCTGTTAAACTTCACTTAAAATTGACCTAGTGTCGTATCCTGCTCTTGCGGAGGGGT
This sequence comes from Sepioteuthis lessoniana, assembly GCA_963585895.1. NCBI lineage: Eukaryota > Metazoa > Mollusca > Cephalopoda > Myopsida > Loliginidae > Sepioteuthis > Sepioteuthis lessoniana. The sequence continues at coordinate 13,156,181 of OY757937.1, forward strand.
AAGTAAATTTATATTTTTTTCTGCCTTGCTCAGGTTAAAGTTTTATATAATAAAAACAAATGAAGATAATCGTTTAAATAATATAAAGCAAAATCCATTGCATTAATACCCATAAGCAGGGAAGAATCTATTATCTGCAGAGGGTATATTACAACTGTAGATCATACTAAATCTTTATAAATCATTTTTTTCTGAGAAAATTGCAACATATCTCTAACTAAAAAGGAAATCATATATATTTATCCAATCTCTCAGCATGAGCAGGATGTGACACAAGGTCAATTTTTCCAGGGAATTTTAACTGGTTTGAATTATGAAATTTCTTTCTCCTATCAACTATTGTAGGTTATTTAATGCTAAATCCGCTTTAGACACACACACACACACATATATATATATATATATATATATATATATGATCTGTAAAAACACTTTGTTCATAACATTTTTAAATGAGCAAGAGCTCATTTTTTTCACACAGGTAAATGGCTTCAAGCATTTCTATCTAATAGGTATAATTCTATTCCCTATTAATTATTTGTTTGCACACAGTGAAGCAGTTATAAGTATTGCTATTTTACACTAATTATTATATTCAACATTACTCATTCATTCACACACAGTTAAAAGGTTCCAAATGTTGCTTTGTATAACAAACAATTCAATTTAGCATAAGTCAACAAAGTTAAATGGTTTCAAGTATTGCTATGTATCACTAACAATTCAATGAAACATCAGTCATTTGCTTACACATAGTTAAATGATCCAACAGTTCTATTTCAAACAATTCAATTTAGCATAAGTCATTTTTTTGCTCTCAGTTTAAATATCAAACAGTTGTGGGCCTCCAGATAATATATCTTGAGGTACTGTGTTGTTAAGACGGACATTAGTTTAAGGACATTTGTCAAAAAAACATTACTCAAAAGGACAAATGGTCGGACAACAATCAGTCAGATGGACTTCAGTGAGAAAAAGACTTTCAGTAATAGCTTGGCTGGAAGTGTTACGGATAGTAACAATCCTTTGTTTGTCTAATTTTCTCTTATTTTGTTTCAATGAAATATTTATGTTTTTGTTAAGTTGTCTGTCAATTATTTCTTCTCTTTTCATGCACATGTGAGCGTCACAAATGTTTGAGATTTGTGTCTTTCCAGGTGATGATGAAAGTTGGTATTGATTCAAGAGAAAGGCCAACATTTTGAACACAGATTTTTTTAATATAAGTAGACCCTCCTCATTTGGAAGACAGTTAAGATTAAACAAAGCAAAGCAAAAAATTTTTTAAGGCTCATTTTCTTCTTGTCACAAGCGGAAATCTTGGACACACCAGTAGAGTTTGTCTATCTCTTTCACTGGCAAGTCCAATTAGTCATCAAAATAAAAATAAAACAAGTCCGACCGTAAGTCTCTCCTTACTCGCAAGCTCGATTGGTAATCTTCATAACTGTTGCGTTCTAGTTAGTGAACGCTTGTAATATTAAATAAAGGACAAACCATGATATGAGAGGAAATAGAGATATATTCTCAGGAAAAAATATATACAACAGAGAGACTATTAGTAGACAAGAACATAGGATTAGTGAATACAGAATACAGATATAGTCCAACAATATTGGCTTCCGTTATTATGGTAGCAAGTAAGGTGATCTAGTGCGATCTCCAGTCTCCAACGCGCTAATACTATTCCTATAAGAAGCTGCTCTTCACCTTCTAGTCTGCCCTGGTATTAGTAGCTACTACTATATATGGCAGATGGACTAGTTCATTGTGTGGAAAAAGGTGGGTGATACCCAACAGTAACAAAACAAAGTCTGACCATAAGTCACTTCTTGCTCTCTTCTCGTTGCAACACGAGAACCAAAGCTACGTCGATGCTGCTGTTTTTATCTCTGTCCAGACTGGCCAAAATTTGCATGAGAGCGTCTCTACATTCTACAAATTGCACCCTCAGGAATGTTTCCTTGCTTCACATGTGAAACACGTTCTCGCCCGTTTTGGATTCCGCGGTAAGTCATTCTTTTCATTACAATACTCAGTAGTGATGATCTAGAAGACTTGCTTATTTGTCATTCCCCCTTGATGTAATAACACATACAAACTTTCAGATATCAATTTGGGTCCTGCTTTGTAAAAAAGATATTTTCCAACTGGAGGTAAAAAGTAATGTTCAAACCATGTTTAAATAATAATTTTGAATGCTGATTTTCTATTCAGTCAATTATTCCAATTTAGGGTTTTGCAGCCACACAATCTTCTTCCTCACTAAGTTGGTCATTATAGATTCTCATACAAACAGAGCATGAAAATGCAGATGAATATCAGAAGCTGTTATGAAAGAAATAATAGTTTTAAAAAATATGAGAAAAAAGCTGTAATTTTTAGTTTGGAGCATGTCTCAATTGGAAAGGTAGAATGATTTTAAAAGAAATAGAATAAATTAATCAATTACTGGAAGAAAATTGAAGAAAAGAAATATAAAAAAAAAAAAAAGAAAGAAACTCCATTCAAAAGAACAAGATAGAAAAAGAAGAAAAGAATGAAAATACCAAAATGGAACAAAAATTCTGTTTTTCAGAAAAAAGAATGTGATTCTTCTGTGATTTCCATTATAGTCCATAGAAAATGAAGAATCTGTTATGAAAAATGAGACAAAATAAAATGAGCAAGTCAAATGACCTCATATTGAATTCTTTGTCTGAAGTTCCAAAACAAAATGTAGTCTCTTTTATTCAGTTCTAAAGATGAAGAATTGTCAATCAGTAATTTTGATGAGGATTTTCTTTCATCTTGATTTTCATTTGCTTTTTAAAATTCTTTTTGTTCAAACCTATTTTACTATGAGGAAGACTGATCAAACACACTTGTAGCTCTAAATGTTTAAGCTATGAACAGCAATTGGTTGGTGCAAGATCAAATTAAACCTTTTAAACTCATCCTTTATTTTATTCTCTACCTCATTTTGCACCATATTTGTTATTTTTGTGCTAGTAATAGAAATGGTATCTTTTATTCATTTTTAACTTATCTTTAGATGAAGCAGTGTCAATGGCTTGATTTGGTTTATTTGTGTCATGCCATATCAACTCCTAATGGGTTATTTAATGCCAAAATTTTAAAAAATTTAATGATAACATAACTATATTTTTCAATGGTCCATTGCAATTTTTTAAATTGTACTTTTTTATTTGTCTATAATCATTTGTTTGCACCATTATATATCAAGTCTTCCAAGCTAATACCGGACATTGGCATGATGGTTAGAGTGTTCGCCAATGGCCTGGGAGACCTGGGTTCAATCCCAGGTCGAGTCATACCAAAGACTCAAAAAAATGGTACATGATGCCTCCTTGCTTAACACTCAGCATTATAAGGTATGGATCAAGGGTAAAGTGAAGCAATCCAGGGAAAGGAGTAGCACCCTCCCCTACACCGCAGTGTAGTAGCTATCGAAAAGGGAACCTTTGGGTCGCCCTCGACTACCATCGCCAACTCTACTTACTTTTCATCTGGTTTCAAGTATTCCTATCTAATACTAATAATTTATAGATAATTGTATAGTTTCAAGTAATTATTTTTATTTAATAATTATCATGTGTTTGCCCACCATGATATGGTTTCAAATATTCAGACTGATATTTAAAATAAAAAAGTATTTTTTCTATAAATGGAACCTTAACAGGTACTACCACTTCAAGTCAGTAGACCTGGGAGTAATGGCAATGAAGAGGTACATCACACTCCCACAGCTACTATACTGCAATTAATTATATAGTTTCAAGTATGTGATAATAATCCTTAATAATTAATTATAGCATCAAGTAACTATTCTCATTACAAATAATTTGAATACAGTTGAATTCTTTCAATTATTCCTATCTAATATTAATTATTCTATTAATCAATAATAACAATAAATTGTTTGCATACAGTTATAGAATTTCAAGTATTCCTATATAATGCCAATAATTTCCAAAACTGATCTATTTGACCCATATATGGGACCCTAACATGTAATATCTCCCCATGTTAGAGTGGATCTGAGAATAATGGTATGACCAGATGCAGTCTAGTGTCACAGGACATACCTTTTCTGGTAGGGGTCTAACCACTCTACAGAGGAAGCAGTTGACATAGCCTAAGCCACACCAATAGGCAGAGGAAAAAAATCGATCATTACTTATTCTGAAATTCTCTCAGAAGAACATTGGGCATAAAAGTTATAGAAATGGGAACCATATATCCCAGCTGACTGACTGGTTTGGTTTCATGCCAAATCAACCATTGTAGGTTATTTAAAGGTAAATCCTGTTTATTTATATATATATAAAATATATATGATTTGATTGGGTTGGGTTTTATGGTATATCAACCATTGTAGGTTATTTACTGCTAAATCCTGTTTATACATATATATTAAATATATACAATTTGATTTGTTTGGGTTTTATGGCATATCAACCATTGTAGGTTATTTAATGTCAAATCTTTTTTATACATATATATGTCAAATATATATTATTTGATTTTGTTGGGTTTTATGGTTCATCAACCATTGGAGGTTATTTAATACCAAATCCTCTTTATACATATATATTAAATAGAAGATTTCTAAACTTGTTTTGTAGATAACATTTTAAAATAAACCTGAGATCATTCCTTTTTTCACTGCTAAATAGTTTCAAGTATTTCCATCTAATACAAATAATTCTATTTACTATCAATCATTTGTTTGCACACAGTTAAATTTTTTCAAGTATTGCTATGCATCACTAACAATTCAATTAAACATCAGTCATTTGTTTACACACAGTTAAATGATCAAACAGTTCTATTTAAACTATTCAGTTTAGCATAAATACACGGTTTAAATGTCAAACAGTTCTATTTGACCTATAGATAGGACCCTATCAGATGCTACCACTTTGAGCCAAAGTGAACCTGGGAGCAATGGCAATGAAGGGGTACTCCACATTCCCCACAGATCCAGCATTACTGGATCCTCACCATCAGATAGTTTAGTGTCATATCCAGGACACTCGTTGGGAGGAGTCTTACTTCTCTACAGAGATACATTTAGTGTATCTTTAGCCCTAACCGACTGGGCCATCAGTCATTTGTTTATACACAGTTAAATGATCAAATAGTTCTATTTCAGACAATTCTGTTTAGCATAAGTACACAGTTTTTTGTTTACACACAGTTAAATGTAAAAACAGTTCTATTTCAAACAATTCAGTTTATTATAAATACACAGTTTAAATGTCAAGCAGTTCTATTTGAACCATAGATAGGACCTTATCAGGTGCTATTATTCTGGGCCAGATTAGACCTGGAAGTGAGGGCAATGCAGAGGTACTCAACATTCTCCAAAGCTCCAAGACTGGAAACTCAGGATCAGATAGCTTAGTGTCATATCCAGGACATTTGTTGGGGTGTCTTACCCCTCTCCAGGGATGCAGTTGACGTATTCTGCAGCCCAAGCCAAGTGGCCTAAGTTGACTGACTGACAGTTTCTGATCAGTGATTATTATCATCTTAGAATGTTATTTTTAGTTCACACTAAAGGCACCTTTTTAGGGGTCTTATAGGGGATACAGTTGGCATATTCTGACCCCTTGCCACAAAGGCTACCATTGTTTTTGAATCATACAGACTTGTATAACTTTTTAATCTGTATATGATTAATTTGTAAAAGGCATTTAAAACATTAATGCATCTATTTTATAGGTCATTCAAAAAAGTGATTTAGTATTTTTCAAAATCATATGTTTATTTTCAGAGTTTTTATTGATCTGTGCTTTCACTCAAAGAGAATGATTAAAGGCATGTCAACCCATCTAGAGTTATTTCATGACAAGAGATTAGAGAATTGTGTTCATTGTATATTTATATTTATAGTTTTTGTGTAGTTGCAAAGAGCTTTTTTCACACAGTTGTGACATCAAGTATTCCTATCTAATACAAATAATTTGTGCAGACTTGCATGGTTTCAATTATTCCTATCTAATACAAAAACAATATAGTTTTAAGTGATTATTTTTATTTATTTGTACACAGTTATAAGGTTTCAAGTCACTAATAATAATTATCCTTAGAAAACAATTATAGCTTCAAGTAACTATTCTTTATACAAATAATTTACAGTTATATGTCATCAAGTATTCTTATTGAATATGAATGATTTTTAAACAGATCTATTTAACTCATAGATAGGATGCTAAGAGGAAGTGTCAATATGAATAATCTTTAATTGGATTTATTTGACCAATAGTTTGTCAAAGTTCTGTTGTATATTGTACTTGAATGTAGTTCACACGTGTCAAATTATGTGTTGAGGTGAATACTGACTTGAGCATGAAGAAGGGAAGATTATATGTGCACCGGGGCATTCCACAATGTGCAGGTGGTCTAGTCCATTCCCTGGGCAATGATTGGCTGCCAACCCAGGCGTGGCAATGCTTGTATGCCTATATAGTGGCCTGCTCACTGACATATTTTTGTTTGCCAGCTGGACGCCAGCCAGGCCGCCAGCCAGGCCGCCAGCCAGGCCGCCAGCCAGGCCGCCATGCTGGTTGTTATTATTTTATCCTGCACGTTAGGGCAGTGGCTTCTTCATAGTTGGGATCTTAACAGGTTCTACCACTTTGAATCAGAGTGAATCTGGAAGTAATGTCATTAAAAGTGTACTCTATACTAACAGGTCCTACCATGTTAGTTCAGAGTGGACCTGGGTGCAATAGCAATGAAGAGATACTCCACACTAATAGGTCCTACCTTGCTAGTTTAGAGTAAACTTAAGAGTAATGGTATTGAAGAGGTATTCTTCACTTCCTGGAGCTCCAAATCTGAAGCCTCACCGCAAAATGCAGTTTAGAGTCATATCAGGGACACCCTCTTTGAGGGCTCTTACTCCCTCTGTAAGGGATATAGACAGCATATTCTAAGTCCTGATGACCAAGCAAACTTGAAGAAAAAGAAAACTGCATTCTTTGGTCGGCAGAGCTGAATTCTGGCTTGTCTGTCCAAAGAAGTTTTAGAATCCATTACAGTTAAAACCTAGCTCACAGGATTTCCATATGTAATTCGATGAAAAAGTTTAAAGAAACAGATTCTGTCAATGACACGCCATGTTCTGGAAGATTAACTGCAAGCAAAAAAGTGTAGCATCTATTGAACAATCCTTTTTTTGGACAGTCCAAGGAAATCAATAAAATGAGCTAAGTCTTATAATCAACTAAGCATAAAAATCTACAAATGAAACTTCACATACAAGTGCTTGAAATTTAAGTGCATCAAATATTGTTAGAAGTGAATTATCCTTCTTGACTGACTTTTGCTCATCAATCTAATGAAAAAAACTGTCACTGAACACAATTATCAAACTGCAAATTTGATTGTAGATCATTTTATTTTCTACATTAGATGGTTGGTTGTTTAGGTTTTATAGCATATCAACCTTTGTAGGTTATTTAATGCCAAGTCCATTTTTAAACAAATAATCAGTTCTATTTCAAACAATTCAGTTTAGCATGAGTACACAGTATAATTGTCAAAAAAAAATTCTATTTCAAGCTATTCAGTTTAGTCAAACAGTTCTAATTCAGCTAATTCAGTTTAGTATAAGTATAGATTTTCTTTACATACATTTGAATGTCAAAACAGTTTTATATTAAACAATTTAGTTTAGCATAACTACAGCTTCAATGTCAAAACAGTTCCATTTCAAACAATTCAGTTTAGCATAAGTACACAGTTTAATTGTCAAAGACATTTCTATTTCAAGCTATTCAGTTTACTCAAACAGTTCTAATTCAAACAATTCAGTTTAGCATAAGTATGCAGTTTAGTTCTATTTAACCCATAGATAGTGGACCTGGGAGCAATGGCAATGAAGGGGTGCTCCACATTCCCCAAATATCCAGCATCACGGAAACCTCACCATCAGATTGTTTAGTGTCATATTTAGGACACTCATTGGTGTGGGTCTTACCCTTCTGCAGAGGTGCAGTCGGTGTATTCTACAGTCCCAACCAAATGGGAAATTCTTCATTAAAGGATTTTAATGTCATTGCACTAGCAAAAATCTTGCTAATATGTGGCATTTTTGATGTGCCAGGACAATATACAAACATACAAAACCTGACTTTTAAGATACAAAATTTTTGAATCCTCCAAAAAATAAATAAATAATCATAATATTACAATAAGTGAATGCAGTACATTAGCACAAAAGGAATACAAGACTAGGCATGACTGGGTGGGAAAAGAGATCCCTAAGGAATTATGCAAAAGATTAAAATTTGACCATGTTAACAAATGGTATATGCAAAAACCAGAATCCATCCTAGAAAATGATATGCATAAAGTTCTCTAGGACTTTGAGATACAAACGGATGATCCAATCACAGCCAGAAGACCAGATTTTGTTTTAATCAACAAGAACTTGTCAACATGTGGATTTTGCTGTTACAGTGGATCTCAGAGTGGAAGTGAAAAGCTAGACAAATACCTAGATCTTGCTAGAGAACTAAAAAAGTAGTAGAATATTGAATTGTTTTATGGTTTCCATGAAGTAATATTTCATTTTAGTGGGTAAAGTAAATGAAGAATGGGATTTAGGGGTCGGCTTTAATGATACATTTAAAGCTGACGATAATATTTTCTATTGTATTGAGAGAAAAAGGAATGATGAGCTGGATGGTGAGAAATTTCATTCAAAGAGAAGCAAATGCTGTTATAAAGATATATAAGACCCTAATAAGATATAAAAATTGAATATTGCACTTAAGGCTGGGTTTCAGAGTTAAGACATAGAAACTGGAGTCTAACACAAAGAAGAATGACAAAAATAATTTTAAAAAGTAAAAGATTATAGTTAGAGGTAGAGATTAGTGTAATTAGGATTACCTACTTTATTAGAGGTACCGGACATTGGCATGATGGTTAGAGTGTTCGCTAATGGCCCGGGAGACCTGGGTTCAATCCCAGGTCGAGTCATACAAAAGACTCAAAAAGATGGTACTTGATACCTCCTTGCTTAACACTCAGCATTATAAGGTAGGGATCAAGGGTAAAGTGGAGCAATCCGGGAAAGGAGTAGCGCCCTCCTCTACACCTCGGTGTAGTAGCTATTGAAAAGAGAGCCTTTGGGTCACCCTCGATTAAGGTCGTCAACTTTTCTTACTTTATTAGAAAGAACAATGAGGGGTGATTAAATTGAAACTTTCAAAATAATTAATTGAATTTCTAATTATGATAGACATTTTTTCAATGTTTCTCCTCAAACTGGAAATTTACTGTCAAAACAGATTTCAAAAATTTAGTTTACTAACCCATTGGATTTTTTTGGTAGTAAAGTAATATATTTTGGAAATAATTGCCTAATCAGTTCAAAATGGCTAGTGTATAGCAAATTCTAACATTAAATTGGTTGATTTCAGAAAAAATGATAAGAAAAATAATTTAAAAGGGTATTTTGGGGAACTATCACAAATTACTTTACAGAATTTGATCTGTATATAGATATTCTATATATATATATATATATATATATATATATATATATAGATATTCTGTGCAAAGATTTAAAAAGATATATTTTAAAGGTTGATGTGAGAAGACAGTAAAAGGGAAGATGCCCTAGGAGGCATAACAAAGAAATAATAACAACTTTTCGGACACTTGTGTATTTGAAGAACATGCTGAACATGGTTTTGGTTTCTCTGTTTAATGGCATATCAACTTTTGTGGATTATTTAATGCCAAGGCCATCCTTCTAGAAGAACAGCATTGATGCTATTTAACCTATAGCTGGGAATGGTGAACATGGGGTTGATTCTAACTGGCATGTCGTATTATCTTATGAGCCCTTATCAAGGTTGGCTATGAGTGTAAAAGTACATAATGTAATTGATTGCTTAATTAACTGATTTTTTTAAACTGAATGTCAACCTGTCTAGGGTTATTTTATGCCTAAAGATTAAGGAATCATGTTCATATTCACATTTTTTGTTATTTCTTAAGAGCTTTATTTTTTACAAAGTTATATAATGTGAAGCGTTCTCACCTAATTTAAATAATTTATACACATTTATTTCAAATATAACTATCAAATACTAATAATTTGCACACAGTTATATGGTTTCAGATATTCCTATCTAATCCTTATAATTTGTTCACAGTTACATGATATCAAGAATTCCTAATGCTAATATTTTGTATACAGTTATATAATATATAATATATATCAAGTATTCCTATCTAATACAAATAGTTTATATTATATGATTATTATATGATATCAAGTATTCCTATCTAATACTAATAATTTGCACACAGTTATATGGTATCGAGTAACAAATTACAATAACCTTTAACAAAAATTATTGCTTCAAGTTACTTTTCTTAATACAAATCATTTAACAGTTATTATATATTCCTAATATAAATAATCTTTAACTAGATCTAGATGACCCATAGTTGGGACCCTAACAGTTCCTACAACTCCAGGTCAGAGTGGACCTGGTAGCAATGGCAAAGAAGGAGCGCTCCCTTAACAGGTCCTACCACTTTGAGTCAGAGTGAACCTGATAGCAATGGCAATGAAGAGGTACTCCACATGAACAGGTTCTACCACTCCAGGTCAGAGTGGACCTGGTAGAAATAGCAAAGAAGGAGCCCTCCCCTAACAGGTCCTACCACTTTGAGTCAGAGTGAACCTAATAGCAATGAAGAGGTACTCCACATGAACAGGTTCTACCACTCCAGGTCAGAGTGGACCTGGGAGCAATGGCAATAAAGGAGTACTCCAGACTCACAGGTCGAACCACCCACAATTAGGTTAAACCAGGGAGCAATGGTAATATGGGAATACTCCACACAAACAGGTCTTACCACTCTGGGTCAGAGTTGACCTTGAAGCAATGGCAATAAACAGATGAGACGATATTGGTCTGTCAGGGGTTAAAATCAGGCTAAAAAAAAGGTTAAGTGGCAAAAGTTATTTGCCAAGCAGTGTAAAATGAGAATTCATGGAAATTCTGGGAAAAATGGAAAGATTTGCCAGAAAAGAAAAAATCTGAAGAAAAGCAGCAGTGATTTAAAATTAATGGATGTTATTAAAATTATTATCTTCGGCCAGAAGCTGAAACACAAGATGTTAACAATGGAAGTTTTGTTTAGAAGGGCCATCTGGGTAGTCTAATAATCATAATTCTAGTTGATTAAACAAACAACTCAGCCAGGTGAATTTCAACAAGGCTGACTCTCAGAGCTGATAAGAGTTATTAATTAGTCTGTGCCAGAGACTCTGCCTTTTTGCCCACATGTTTTTAAAAGCAGTTTTGTCAAAATGACAGTCCAACGTTTTTGGACAATAAAGGAGAAATCTCCAGAATGACATCACCAATAAAGATGAGAAAGACTGAGCTGGTAGGAGTAAAGTTATCCTCCCATTATCCTCATCACAGGTGGTGGAGATAGGACAGACTTTGCAGTAGTTGAAGAAAAGGAGCTGGACCCTGAGATTATGAAGAAAATGTACACAAAGGCATAATGAATCTCTAATGATATGAAAGTGATGTTAAGAAGATTCTCCTACTACTGTCTGAACCCACCCAGAGTTAAGAAGGGCATTTTTGGGACTCAGTGTACACTACCAATCTTGCCAGCAGGACGTACAGTCTGTCATAACGAAGTTGCCGCTGCGGGACCCTGATCCTCACAAAGTTACCAAGAACTGACTACCTCATGTCCCTAGACCAACCTATGTGCCACACACACAACCTATCTATATTTTGTACATCGAAAATTATGAACTTGTGAATCTATAAATTACTTGTTTAGAAACTGTTTTTTAAATTTTTTTATCAACACTAATATACCTTTGGGTTCCGGTCGCTTGCTATCAACAACCTCTTCTTTTCAGGTGTGTATCTTTCACTAAAAATAATCACAATGTGGGGTGGGGTGGTGTATGGACACTTTCTGGGCGAGAACTTTAACAATCTGTTTACCCCACACTGTGAATGGTCAAAGGTAGATAGACGGGTGGTTGTCAACTAGATAGCATTACTGAGGATCAATGCTGACAAACTTAACAGGAGGTGATTTCAATCACCACCTGACACTCTTAAGGGTTTATACAGGTTCTACCACTCCAGATCTTCTTCTTTCACCACGTTTCGGCCAAATTTCACCTCTGGCCTTCTTCAGGTGATTAACTTTGGCCAAAACGTAGTGAAAGAAGAAACAACACAAAAACTATTAAGATGAGGACAAAAAGTCCGCAATAAATGAAAAAATTAATTCTCAGATTAAGAAGCCTCATCTCAAAATGATTCCAATTAAAGATAATATTATTTCAGTATTTCCTAACCCAGTTTGTTCTCTGATGAAAATAGCATTCTCACTACCAGTTACAGTTTTGTTTCATACCTAGGACCCCTAATTTTTGGCAGGGTCTTTCCCCTCTATACAAGATACTGTCAGCATACTCTAAACCTCTTCAACAGGACTGATAAATACATTCCCAGTCTTCTGACTTAAAAACCATATTTAAGAAAAGGATGATACCAGCTGATTACTCTAGTGGATAGAGGGTTCGCCAATGGCCAGGAAGACCAGGGTTCAATCCCAGGTTGAGTCATACCAAAAACTAAAAAAATGGTACTTGATGCCACCTTGCTTAACACGCAGCATTATAAAGTATGGATCAAGGGTAAAGTGGAGCAATCAAGGGTAAGGAGTAGTACCCTCCCCTACACATAGGTATAGTAGCTATTGAAAAAGAATCTTTGAGTTGCCCTCGACTACGGTCACCAACTTTATTTCTTTTACTTATATATATATATATATATATGAATCATTTGTATTAGAGATATATAGTTTTGTTCATATCTGTATATAAAGGATATCATGTTTTAGCAAGAAGGTGAACATAATCAATTTAAGTTGCCTTAAATACAAAAACCATATGTTATGCTGAGGGACATCTGCTCCCCCACCGTAAGGTATCTTGGATATAGCACTAAACTACATCTGTTCATAAGGTTCCAGTCCTGGAGGTCTGAGTAGTGTGGAGTCACTTCTTCATTGCCATTACTCCCAGGTTCACTCTGACCTGAAGAGGTAGTTTTTGTTAGAATACTCCCATTTATAGGTCAAATAGAATTTTTCAGAAATTATTAATGTTAGATAGGAATACTTGAAACCATAAAACAGTTGACAAAAAAATGATTATTCCTAAATAGGAATAGTTGTATTAAACTACAACAGTTTTGGTTTGGTTTGGTTTTATGGCATATCAATCATTGTTGGTTATTTCATGCCAAATTCTCTTTATAAATATATATTAAATATATATGATTTGGTTTGGTTTGGTTTTATGGCATATCAACCATTGTAGGTTATTTAATGCCAAATCCATTTTTATATATATAAAATGTTCTATTTCTAACAATTTAGTTTAGCATAAGTATGCAGTTTAAATATAAAAACAGTCCTATTTCAAACAATTCGGTTTAGCATGAGCACAATTTAAATATCGAACATTTCTATTTAACATATTGATATAACCCTCTCAGGTGCTACTACTCTGGGCCAGAATGGACCCAGGAGCTATGGCAAAGAAGGGCTACTCTGCATTCCCCAAAGCTCCAGCATTACAATCATCAGATTGTTTAGGTGTCATATCCATGACACTCATTGGGTGACTCTTACTGCTCTGCAGTGATGCAGTCAGTGTATTCTACAGCCCCAAGTGACAAGGCCAGGGAATAAATTATTAGAATTAGATAGGAATACTTGATATCATATAATTGTGCAAATGAATAATTATTATATTCAAATAAAAAGGTTCAAATAAAGAAGAATGATTGCAATGAAACTTTGGCCCCCACATATGGTTGAGCAAAAGCAGGATGACCAGCTAGAACATACATACAGCAGCTCTGTGAGGATACAGGATGTAGCCCTGAAGACCTGCCAGAGGTGATGAACGATAGGGAGAAGTGGCAAGAGAGGGTCAGGGATATCTGTGCTGGCGGCATGACATGATGATGATGATGAATCAAAAAGTAATTTGCCCTGTTGACTAGGGCAGTAGAATACACTGATTGCAACTCTACAGAGGGGTATGACCCTCCCCAACGAGTGTCCTTGATATGACACTAAACAATCTGATGGTAAAGTTCCAGTAATGCTGAAGCTTTGGGGAATGTGGAGTACCCCTTCATTGCCAAAGCTCCCATGTCCACTCTGGCCCTGAGTGGTAGCACCTGATAGGGTCCTATCTATGGGTTAAATAGAACTAAATTGTGTACTTATGCTAAAGTGAATTGAAATAGAACTGTTTTGATATTTAAACTATGTACTTATGCTAAACTGAATTGTTTGAATTAGAACTGTTTATTAGAGGGTTTATGAGGCAAACATTATGCCAATGATGAGGAAGTGAAAACTGCAGTGATGAAGTGGCTCAAAAAACAGTCAACAGAATTTTATAAGGCAGAGATACAAACTCTCAATCGAAGGTGGAACACTGCTACTGAGAAAAATGGTGACTATGTAGAGAAGTAGGGATGTGCTCCTCAGTGAACCAGCTTCATTTTGATGTATGATACAAGTTCCTGTGTCAGTACTTCTTATATTAAAGAAAAAGGCATTACTTTTTGACTCACCCTCGTACAAACATGTGTAGCGTAAATTTTATTTACATACACAAAATTCGCACCCACATTTTTAAACCAATCAACAAGGGAAACAATTTAAAACATTCTAGAAAAAAGGATCAAAACCACATACACAAAATTTGCCCCCATATATTTTTAAACCAATCAAGTATTTTCCCCCTAAAAAATATTCATACCCGTTTTCATCCACTTAGGGGTTATAAAAGAAAGTGATGAAGCAATTCTACAGATTGCCGCTGCTGACAGAAAGAAGTCATGCTACTAAATAGTTCTCTTACTCCACCAAAACCTGAAAGGCACCACGCTGTCAAGCAAAGGCGTATTCCCTCTTCTTCTTACACTAAAGACAAACAAAAGGAAAATTACTACTACAGAAATTAAACACTGGATAAGCGAGCGAAAACAACAACAACAACCACATTATGAGTTCCTTTGCATATTATTCCATCTGAATAATAAATCTTTATTTTAAAGTTATTCAGGTTTTGTTTTTGTTTTGTTAGGGGAATTATTTGCGAGGAACACATACTACCTCAAAATTTTGTTTTCATACATCCGACACATCTTGCAATATCCCCGACACATTTTTCACCGTTAGTTTGCTTTTTTGTTGCAAATGTACAATGGTTGTAAAAAAATGAAGAATAAGTTAATATGATCTGATTTGATCTTCTGCTAGCCAGTCTTATAGCTCAATTTTTTTTTTAACAGTTCTTATGGCTACCTGCAGTTCAAGTCTCCCTGGGAGTTAACTCCTTATTTGAACAGTTTTTTTTGTTTTTTTTTAAATGTTTATTAATTGCTACTGAACGTCAATCCAAAAACTTACAATGAAAAGCAAATGAAATTAAGACGTAATACAAGTGAAAAAATCAATTATGATGGTAAAAAATCGGTTCAGTATAAAAAAAAATCATGAAACTGATTTTTATTTTGTCCTATGCTTACTCAAAATCAAATAAATGGGGGATCATCTTATAACATTTTTGTAATATAAAAGTGATCCCCTATTATATGTTCATCCACCGTTGTTTTTTTTTTTCAATGAAATACTGATCTAACATGTTTTTCAGGGATACTTGGCTCTTCTTTGATCTATAAAGTGATTACATATGAATGTATTTTTTCCTGAATATTCCTCATCTCTTTTGGATGAAAAGAAATAATGCTGCAATACATGTCAGATGCAGGAAATAAGTGGCATTTGCACAAACCCAAGCCTGGTGTGTCTATATATATATATATATTGGGGGTTTATGGTGCAAAATTTCTGTTGAAACAATAAAAGCCGCTCATTGCTTATGTATGATTAAGAAAATGTTTTTTTTTTGTATCACTTAGAATATTCGGACTATTTTCTTCATCTTCATTGATGTATCTTTCAACCTTCTTCAGATGTTTCACATGGAACTTGGTAACCCACACAGAACTTTGAACCAAACCCTTTATTTAATCCACAGGGGTAAATTGTTCTAAATCCTTTAACAATCACCGGGTATATGTGTTAAGCTATCGTAACTATTCTTTGTTATTTACAAATAGTTGGGATTGAACCTGCAACCTCCAGATGATTTCACATAGAAGCCCTTTTCAGCCAAATACCTATATCCGCTGCACAATGTGCCATACTGGATTATTCAGAGTGAATTTTTGAGACTTATAATCCTAATGTCTTGATCAACCCATGAGATACCACTCCCCACTATTACGTACATATTTTTTTTACCAAAGTTCATTATTTTTTTTCATCTAGCCTTTATGATTATTAGATCCCATATTAAATAAAGGGTTCAGTTCAAAGTTCTGCTTTGGCTTATGAGTTTGAAATGCTGCAAATATAACAATGAAGATGAAGACAATAGTCTGAATAATTTAAGTGATAAAAATTATCTAGTTTCATCTCAGAAATTTTTACAAATGATTTTTTTTCCTCAAATACAACCAAGCAATTCTCCATTCTTAACCAAAATGGTTGAACCTGTGAGGATTGCATCTATGGATCAGATAGAACTGTTTAATCATTTACTATACTTCAAACCATTTAACTGTGTGCAAACAATAAATAGCAATACTTGATACTATTTAACTATGTGCAAACAAATGAACTCTGGCTTGTTTGAAAAATTATTACAAACTATTCACTTAAAAATCATATATATGTATTAACAGGATTTGGCATTAAATAACCATCAAGGGTTGATATGCCATTAAACCACATAACCTTACCAAATCATCTAATCTCTCTCTCTCTATATATATATATATATATATATATGGGAGAGAAGGAGATCTAAGATAGGATAGGTTGACACAGCGTTAATGATGCTTGTTGACTGTCAGTTTCTTGCTAATGCAATCAACAGAACAAGAGATTCCCACAAAGTAGTTATCCCTTTAAATATTGTTGTGCAGGACATGATAGGAAGAGTGATCTTGTTTGGTTTGACTTTATGGCATATCAACCCTTGTAGGTTATTTAATGCCAAATCTGGTTTATACATATATGTATTAGATATATATAATTTGTAAACATAAGTCAACAAAGTTAAATGGTTTCAAGTATTGCTATGTATCACTAACAATTCAATGTAACATCAGTCATTTGTTTACACATAGTTAAATGATCTAACAGTTCTATTTCAAACTATTCAATTTAGTATAAGTCATTTGTTTGCACTCAGTTTAAATATCAAACACTTCTATTTGACCCATAGATAAGACCCTATCAGGTGCTTCCACTCTGGGCCAGAGTGGACCTGGGAGCTATGGCAATGAAGGGGTGCTCCGCATTCCCCAAAGCTCCAGCATCACAAGAACCTCACCATCAGATTGTTTAGCGTCATATCCAGGGCACTCATTGGTGGAATGGGTCTTTCTTCTCGGCAGAGATGCAGTCAGTGTATTTAACAGCTCCATCCAACTGGGCTGTGATCTAGATTGTCAAAACTGTTATAATATAGCCATGTAACTTACCACATAATTTAAACTCGACCACCCTTCCCAGAATGATTCACAAATTATCAGAGACAAATAAAAAAATGCAATTAAAAATTAGTTATGACTGCATTAAGAATCAGCTTCACAAGAAATATAAATATAAATATTCAAGGTATGCACTGGTAAAAAATTATACATAACGTAACAGTTATAGGCATTAGTTCCCTAAGCTTCTAAGGAGACAATCATCTGAAAGTCGCAGGTTCAATCCTGACTGCAGGTGAGTAACAATACAGGATTACTTAACACTTGTACCCGGTTATGGCTAACGAAATCAGAACAGGTGACCCCTGTGGATTCAATAAAGGGCAAAGTTCCTTGAAGGTTCCTGAGTTTGATATTGGAGGACATATCGGCCGAAACATTGTGGAAATAACCA
The DNA here is from genome assembly GCA_963585895.1 of Sepioteuthis lessoniana. Lineage (NCBI taxonomy): Eukaryota > Metazoa > Mollusca > Cephalopoda > Myopsida > Loliginidae > Sepioteuthis > Sepioteuthis lessoniana. The sequence goes on from OY757937.1 coordinate 13,174,250, forward strand.
TAAAGATAAAGACAATAGTCTGAAAATCCTTAATGATAAAAAACAAGGTATGCAATCACCTAATCTCTAGGCATAAAATAACCCCAGTGATTAATTAAGTCAAACAGGAAATTTGAAATTCATAGCATTTTCTTTTTTCTTTTCTGGAAACTTGAAGCTTGAGCAACTGCAAATGTTTTGAAAAATTGACAATATGGATCATCAGTTGATTACTCTTTGATATATTAGTGACAATAAAAAAGGTTGAGGGAGCATCTTACTCTAATGTCATTAATATGTCAGTGTGGATCTCCTTAGATGATAAAATCCAAGAGACTGAGATAAGCAAATTACTATATGATAGGACATACTGACCATCTGATGATAAAGCTCCAGTTCTGGAGGTATGAAGGGTGTGCAGTAACTCTACATTGCTATTACTCCCAGGTCCACTCTGACTCAGATGAGGTAGCACCCGTAAGAATCCCATCTATGGATCAAATTGATCTACTTAAAAATTATTCATATTTGATAGAACTCTTAAGAAATGATAACAAAAAAATGTAATGCGATTTCCAAACTTCAAGACATAACATAACCTTAGACAAGATGACATGCCATTAAAATCAATCAGTTAAAGAATTGAACTGTTTACGAATTTAGCTGAAATTATGCAGCTCATGTTCATTTATCTTTGGCCAGGAATTTGTCAGTTCATCATTGTGTGTATATCTGTGTGTGTCTGTGCGTCTGTGTAAGATAACATCGAACTCGGTTTTTTTCATACATGTTATTGAAGCTTAATGAATGGGTCTGATTTAGTGCACTATATTTTTTTTATTATAAAAAGCTTCACAGTATTGCTTGATATCATGAGATTGTCAAACAATGCCAATTCTCAAATTTTAGGCTGTAGCTATTATGTATACATATAGGATAGAAAAATATGGAAAGTTAGATAAATCAAACACTTAACTCAAGTCTTGATTGGTTAGGTTTGTTGGGTTTTATGGCATATCAACCTTTGTAGGTTATTTAACACCAAATCCATTTTTATGTAAATAATCTGTTCTATTTAAAACAATTCAGTTTAGCATAAGTACACAGTTTAATTGTCCAAAACATTTCCATTTCAAACTATTCAAGCAGTTATATGTAACAATTCAGTTAAGTGTAAATACAGTTTTAATGGTGAAAAACTGTTCTATTTGAAATAATTCAGTTAAGCATATGCACGCAGTTTAAATGTAAGTACGGTTTAATTGTCAAAAACGTTTCTATTTCATGCTATTCAGTTTACTCAAAGAATTCATTTTAGCATAAGTATGCTGTTAGTTCTATTTAACCCATAGATAGGGCCCTATCAGGTGCTACCACTCCGGGCCAGAGTGGACCTGGGAGTGACGGCAATGAAGGGGTACTCCGCATTCCCCAAAGCTCCAGCATTGCTGGAACCTCACCATCAGATTGTTTAGTGTCATATCCAGGACACTCGTTGCGGGGGGTCTTACTCCTCTGCAGAAAAGCAGTTGGTGTATTCTACAGCCCCAGTCAAGTCTTGAAGAAGTTTATGAAGATGAAATAAAGCCCGAGCAAAATATCACACATCTAAATTTGAGTTTAGTGTTTGATTTATCCAACTTTTCATATATTTCTGTCATATGTTAGATTCACTACAAACCTATATTTTCAACATATACATATATATATATATATATATATTCAAGGATTGTTCAATAAAGTGAATATTACCACAGGAGTAAGCAATAGAAAGTATTGTTTACAATTGCATCTTTTTCAAGCAAATCAATAGTTATGAGTCTTTTCATCTCCCAAAAGACTGCCAGCATGACCCTCTTTACTGACCACTACATCTAGAACTTTTTCTTCACAGAAAGTTCACTTTGTTTCCACTCCATGGACTTTTCTTTTCAACTCGGGTTTGTTATAGCAAATCAAAATTTAGCCCATTTATTAACATTCATTTTTGTTTTTACAAGAACATTCTTCTGTTTACATATCACACATTCTTTTATAAATTTCATATGATTTGCACTTCTCAACAACAAAAAATTTTATGACAGACTTCTGTTCAGGCCAGAAGGATTCTGATTTAAACCATTTTGAAAAGGCTCAAAACAAACATTATTAAAATAATTCTTGCTACAAACCAATTCTGAACTATGCAGAGTTTACATTCATAGAAAAGAAATTTTTCTTTGACTTATAGAATGGTTTGATTAGGCTTTATGGCATATCAACCACTGTTGGTTATTCAATGCCAAATCCTCTTAATACATATATATTAGATATAAAGGATTTGGTTTGGTTGGGTTTTATGGCATATCAACCAATGTAGGTTATTCAATGCCAAATACTCTTAATACATATATATCAAATATCTATGATTTGGTTTGGTTGGGTTTTATGGCATATCAACCATTGTAGGTTATTCAATGCCAAATCCTGTTTCTACATATATATTAGATATATATGATTTGGTTTGGTTGGGTTATATGGCATATCAACCATTGTAGGTTATTTAATGCCAAATCTTCTTTATACATTTATATTAAATATCATATTTACCAACCCCTCCGCTCGGGCAGGATATGACACAAGGTCAATTTTTTAAGCGGAGTTTAACAGGTTTGAATTCAGAGTTTTCCTTCTCCTAGACTAGTTGCCTCACCATGGCTGAAGAACCTAGTCTGCCCTACTATTTAACCATAGCTGGAGGGAGAATATTTGGATTCATACCTTTCCCAAGGGTATTAGTGCTATGTGAAATGCAATCAGTTAGGTCCAGGATTTGAACTCATGTTGCCGTGTCCATATCCTGCGACGATATAAATGATTTGTAAACGCATTTAGTAAATAACATTCTTAAACAAGCTGGAGCACTTTTTGTGCACACAGTGAAATAGTTTCAAGTATTGCTATATAACACTCACAATTTAACAGCAGTCATTTGTTTGCACTCATAGTTTGTTCTATTTGACCCATAGATAGGTCCTTATTAGGTGTTACCACTCTGGGTCAGAATGGACTTGGGAGCAATGGCAATAAAGGGGTACTCCACATTCCCCAAATCTTCAAGGCTGGAGTCTTGCTATCCGATTGTTTAATATCATATCCAAGGCAATTCACAGAGATATAGTTGGTGTATTCTACAGACCTAGTCAATTGAGCTGTTTATTGAATGAGCCACATATATATTAATGTGGTTTGCTATATCAACGAATAAAGAGTGCTCAATATTGGTTGCAAATAATGTTAGATAGCAACGCATGAAACCATTTAACTTTATGCAAATAAAACTTTTAATGTTAGATAGCAATGCATGAAACCATTTAACTGTATGCAAATGAAACTATCAATGTTAGATAGCAATACGTGAAACCATTTAACTGTATGCAAATGAAACTATTAATGTTACATAGCAATACGTGAAACCATTTACTTGAGGCAAATAAAATTATTAATGTTAGATAGAAATACTTGAAACCAATTAACTGTATGCAAAGAAATGAACTCTGGCTCTTTTAAAAATCATTACCTAAAATCTATTCATTTATAAATTACTTATATTTGATATATATTTATAAACAGGATTTGGCTTTAAGTAACCAAGAAGAGCTTATACTCTGCAATATATATATATATATATATATATATATATATATATATATACACATATATATATATATATATATATCTAAAGATAACTTGCTAAAACATTAATACTGACTTTAAATAGCAATACCCTAAATAGTACTGTTTTGTCAGTGTTGTTTAAGGTGGAATCAGTACATTAAATCTTTCACTCTGTATTCTTTATAAATAGTGAATGATATATGAATTAGTTGTAACAATCTGTCAAGTTGACTGGGTTCTTTAGCTTAAAAATTGACCTTAAGTCACATCCTGTCCATGGCAGAGTATTTGGGTAAATACAAATAACCTGGGTCATGTGTCATATTCTCGTCCTCATATCACATAACCTTTTTTTTTTAGGTTCACTCTATACAAGACAGTAAGAATATTATTTAGATGACCATCACCATTCAATTTGAAAACTGCCACCAGGGGGCGTCGACTGATTTTCAAAGCAACAGACAAACAATGTTGTAGAAGAATTTTCCTTTTAGTTCTATTGTTGTTTGTTTCTCTTTAATATCTTACAAAGAATTGAAGATCAAAACTCAGCTGAGAAATGCGTTTATTTTTGGTTATTTTCTCAGCTTCATCTTTCACAGTATTCATATTTACCTAACCCCTCCGCTCGGGCAGGATATGACACAAGGTCAATTTTTTAAGCGAAGTTTAATAGGTTTGAATTCAGAGTTTTCCTTCTCCTAGACTAGTTGCCTCATCAAGGCTAAAGAACCCAGTCTGTCCTACTATTTACCCATAGCTGGAGGGAGAATAATTGGATTCATACCTTTCCCAAAGGTATTAGTGCTATGTGAAATGCAATCAGTCTAGGCCAGGATTTGAACTTGTGTCCCCGTGTCCATTTCCTAAGATGATAACCATTACACCACAGGCACCTCATCTTTCACAGAATTGTACATCTTCAAGTTTGGCTTGACTGTTAACACAATAAACAAGGACATGAAGGGCTAAATGTTCTTTCCTTATACAATAAGTCATGTTTTTGATATGCACATTTACAAAGCTTAGTCGAACGCAAGGGGGAACAGAGATAGATGATGTGGTACTTTATCCACTAACTCCTTTTCAAGACATATATCAGGGCAATGGGTGGGTCACTTGGCGGTATATGACACGTTTTACAAAGGTAACATGAATGTTGCTGTAAATTATGTGTACCAAGTTCATTATGAAATGTAGCTCGATATTGTATCAGAAGAGTTTTCCTCAAGCTGTGATTAAAAAGTTAATGCTGAAATGAATTATAAATAAAACAAGCTAACAGCAAACAAACAACAAGAATTTGAGTCGAAAAAGGCTTAGTCTCTTTATATGTTATTTTTGGCAATGAGCAACAGCTTACAAAAGACATGTTATTTGAGTATTAATTTTGTATGCACATGCAAAATTAAGCGTGTTTGCCAATGGTCCGGGAAACTGGGGTTCAATCCCAGGTCAAGTCATACCAAAGACTCAAAAAAATGGTACTTGATGCCACCTTGCTTAGCACTCAGCTCTATAAGGTGAGGATCAAGGTTAAAGTGAAACAATCCTGAGAATGGAGTAGCACCCTTCCCAACACCTCGGAGTAGTAGCTATTGAAAATGGAGCCTTCGGGTGACCTTTGACTAAGGTCGCCAACTTTATTTTACTTACAATGCACATAAATATTATACTATGTTTTTTAAATGCTTATTCTTGGTTTGGTTTGGTTTCTTTGTTTAATGGCATATCAACCTTTGTAGGTTATTTAATGCCAAAGCTATTCTCCTAGAAGAATAGTAGTGCTACTATTTAACCCATAGCTGGTAGGATAAAGGCGTTCATACCTTTCCCAAGGGTATTTGCCCGAAAGTGAACGTAATAGCGCGACTGGAGTACGAACTCGTGTACTACGGTTCCGCAGTCCATCGCAAAATGCTTATTCTCTGGTCCGTCCTGGAATCCTAAAGAGTCATTTACCTTTTGATTTGTTTGTCCTCAGATGACTGCTGGGATGCTACTGGCTAGCGCTTAGGATTTGGGTCAATCTATACTTACTAGCTTTTTGGTGGTAAAACAGGGAAAAGTTCTTTCAGGAAACCATGACACATGTGTTTTTATATTTTTAGATTTGATGACACACATGGATTAGGAACAGTTACAATACTATAAGCTCTTCTGCCCCTGTCTGCATGTTTTTAGATACTACTGTACATGTGTATATAGGTGATTAATTTTAAGAAATAGTAACCTGAAACCGTATAATTATGTATATATTATTAGTATTGAATCATCATCATCATCTTGTTGTGCCCCCAGCCCGGATATCCCTGACCCTCTCTCGCCACTACTCCCTATCATTCATCGCTTCTGGCAAGTCCTCAGGGCTATATCCCGTATCCTCACAGAGCTGCTGTATGTAGGTTTGAGCTAGTCGCCCTGCTTTTGCTCGGACATGTGAGCGGGTTCATAGGAGTACATCACTTATGAGCTCGTCCCTACTTCTCCAGCAGTGTCCTGCATGTCTGTTTGTCTAACTTGGATAGTTTTTATGATGGGTGGTAGGTGACTGTATAGCTGCTGCTTTGTGGGGTGCTGCCTCCAGGACTTGTTCAATATTGCTTGCAGCATTCTTGTGTAGTTGCCATCAAGCTTTTTCTCCAGCCGTTTAGTTAACGTCCATTTAGTGCATCCATATAGCAGTATCGACATGACCACTGCTTGGAAGAAACTGTGGTCAAAGGAACACTTAATAATTTTATGCAAACAAATGATTTCAGATAAAAAAATGCAATAGAAAAAAATGCTATGGAATATGTGTAGTATACTACAGCTGGATCTTGAGAAACAATGAAGAAAATGTATATGTAAAAATATGATCTTATAGTTTTATTCTTCAGTGCTGATGTTTGTAAGGTGCAGGAGAGCTGTCGGAGAGAGTTCACAGACATAAAGGAGTTGGAACAGCCAGCAGGAACTGACTTCAGCCAAAATTCTAGACTTTATATAGTCTTGCTTAACACTCAGCATTATAAGGTACGGTTCAAGGGTAAAGTGGAGCAATCCAGGGAATGGAGTAGCGCCCTCCCCTACACCTTGGTGTAGTAGCTATCGAAAAGGGAGCCTTCGGGTCACCCTTGACTATGGTCGCTAACTTTACTTACTTATATAGTCTTAAAACTCCCATGTAACCCATATGACCATGCCTCTTCACCCACACAATGCTTGTTTTTCATTGGATATGGTTTATACCCATGCAATACTTGTTTTTCATTGGTACGGCTTACACCTATGCATTGCTTACTTTTCTGGTAGTCACTTGATTTTATCAATGGCTAGATGTGTCTGTCAATTACATCGGATTAGTTCATCACAGGTCAAGGCAATATATTACACATGGAAAATATTGTTATGTTTACTGGCTTAGTCAGCTGGGGAATACATCAACTGCATCTCTGCTGAGGGGTAAGCCCCCCTCCCCACCAATGAGTGTCCTGATATGACACTAAACAATCTGATGGTGCAATTCCAATGATGCTGGAACTTTGGAGAATGTGGAGTAGCCCTTCATTGTCATCATTCCCAGGTCCACTCTGGCCCGGAGGGGTAGCACCTGATAGGGTCCCATCTATGAGTCAAATAGAACTAAACTGTGTACTTATGCTAAACTGAATTGTTTGAAATAGAACTATTTTTCCATTTAACTATGTGTAAACAAAAACATGCTAATGCTAAACTGAATTGTTTGAAATTGAACTGTTTCTGACGTTTAAACTGTTTACATATACTAAACTGAATTGTTTGAAATGCCACTGCTTATATATATAAAAATGGATTTGGCATTAAATAACCAACAATGTGTTCTATATTGACCCTCAAATGAGCTGTCAATCAAGAGATGCACCTGTGGAAATAAGCAGAGAAATAAGTGGAAGCAGGTGGGCATGAGACAATCATATATCCAGGTGCCACAGATGGCTTGGTCAGTTCCAGTTGGTGATAGGATGCCAGTGGAGTGAGAACCAGCTCCAGACAGAGGGCTTGGGCCCTCAGTGATCCACGGTTGAGCAGTCCAGTCAGAATGTGAAAGAAGTACTGCTATGGTCAGAAGAACTTGGGTCAATATGTAGCAGTCTGTCCCCATCTCCAACTCACCCCTCACACACAACCAACATCAACACTTTCGAGAAAAAAGTGTGAGAGATATATTTTTGTAGGGAAGTGTGTTCGTTCATTCATTGAAGTTCGTCATTATTGTTGACTATGTTTCTGCATATATTTGTATATGTATGTGGCTATACAACAAATGGTTGATATGCCATAAAACCAAGCCAAACCAATGTTATATTTATAATCAAACTTTTACAAATTAATCAAATTACATTATTGAATAACCCGTAAGAAGTTGGTCTGGTTTCTTTGTTTGATTGTAAATTAATCTTTGGGTATAATTAAATGCCTAAGCCATTCTTGTAGAACAGTTGTGTAATACGATGGACAATGTTAAATATTATAATTAAAAAATAACAGGCAACTCATGTTGTTCAGATATGAAAGCCTTTATTCAGACTGTTTACATTTTTGATAGTCCAATACAAACACAAGGAAAAGGGAAGATCTCAAAGGGTCTATTAGAAAATCTCACTTCCAGCTCCCCCATCCATACACACACCTGTTTCTCCTGCATTCTCATCAAAAGTCAACTACTTTAATTTTCAAATTATCTCATTTTTATATAATGTTTATCCTTATTTCTTATTGCATCATACTTTCTAGAATCATCACATGTGTAACAAACCCTTATTTCCCCACGCCAGTTGGCAAGCATTGATATGTTTATTATGTAGGATTTGTCAGGTTGCGTAGAGCAATTAGTCGCGATAGCCGAGAGTAATTAATTGCGTTAGCAAAGAGCGATCAGTCGTGAAGACAGGAAACTCCATTCCAGCTTGAGGAACAGGAACTATTTATGGTGCCTTGGGGCATCCCATTGTGCACAAGTGGTCTATTCCATTGCATAGATCGTCATTGGCTGCTTGGAAGTAAGTCAAAGTATTTTATTATATAAACCAGCTTCAGTTTAGCATTGTAAGGAGGACAGCACTGAGCTATGACCTGCTATATTTTGTCTGCCAGCTGGATGCTTTACGGAGGTATGTGCTATTGTTATTCTACAATCATTCATATTCTATCTTCCCCAATCTTATTTTGATGTGAGGTGTTAAACCTGGTCACTACCTGTGTATGCATTTGACCTTTGTGAGGAAGTACACTTACATTTGAAGTTCTTAGCTTACTGAGAATCTTACCAAATAAATAAAATAACTAATATAATTAATTAATCATCCTAATTATTTTACGGTTGTGGTGCTATATAACCCAAAGCTGAGAGGATATAAGGGGATTCATACTTTTCCGAAGGGTATTAGTCTGAAAGTGAATGCTATACTGTGACTTGAGTTTGAACTTGCTTCTTATAATGTCACAGTATGGCACGTTAACCACTATACTACAGAGACTCACCCCCTTTCCTCGTAAGGAGTTAATACACCATTAGAATGAGAAAAATTCACCAGAAAAAACCAATGAAAGACAGGCTTGGCTCATTTATTAAAGCTATAAACAAGGACATGAAGGGTTAACTGCTCTTTCTTTAAACAGGAAGCTGAACAGAAGTAGATTATAGGTTGTCTTGCAAGGTGAGACATTTCCCTGGGTAATGAGAGAGTTCATTGGCAGTGCCCATCTCTCTAAACAACACATCACAGGTTGTACTAGCTCATAAGAAATGACATCTGATATTGCTTGTGCAGCTGGTTTGAATTCAGAGTTAACTTTTTTCCGACCTTGAGCAAGGCTAAAGAACCCAGCCTTCCCTATCGTTTACCAATATGGGGAGGGAAGAAGAGATGGTTTTATGCCTTTACTTCAGGTATTCTCAAATTTGGGATTTGACGGTTCAGTAAAAAGATGAGGCAAATGACTGAAACTTACTCTTATCTACATAGTGAAGGTAAGTATTAAATTTTGATATATTTTTTGCAAATTGCCCAACCACAAAGAAGACGTTGACTTCTACAGGATATCATATTCAAGACTAAAAGGCAACCAAATAGGATGAAGCAAATGACTGAAATTTACTTTTATCTGGATAATGAAGGTAAGCGTTACATTTCTATACAATATTTTACACATTTTTGCTGACATTTCCTATGAGGGATATTCTGGACAAGTACCACATCCTGCCCTCATGGGGAAGTGATAAATATCTACCTAATCTACAGGTAAAGAAGAAAGGTGTCACTGTGACAGGGATTTGAATTTTTTCTTAATTTTTATTATTCCTCAAAATTACTTTCTGCCATAGATAACTTTTTGTTTGCACAAGTAAATACTTAAGAAATATGGCTGATGGCTGAATTGTATTAAGTTAACGCTGTAAATTTGGGATTTAACAGTTATTTATTATTTCTATGGTGAATGTCTGTATTACATTTCTATATAATATTTTGTGAATTTCCATAAATATTTCCTCAGCCCGATGGTTGAGTATTCAGGACAAGTACTCAAGAGGCTAATTTAAAAAAAAGTTTCCAATCTGTGTTAAAAATTTCCATCATCTGTATCAAAGAGGTTAATGTTAAATCTTGAATGCAATTTTTTCTATAAACATAATATTTTATGATTAAACCATTCCAAGAGCTGCTTTTCATACTTTGTTATAACCAAAATCAAAGAGAGAGAAAAAAAGAAGAAAATATTAAAAGATGAGAAAGATTCTTTGTTCTGTTCTTACAATACAAAGTGATTCTAAGAAGGAAATAATCAAAGGGAAAAATCTGAGAGATTTTGACAGGATGGAGGAAAAAAGAAACCATCCAGATTACAACAAATCAGCAAGGATACTTGGAAGAGTCCTGGAGATGTTAAGAGACTTGTTGTCACTTGGACTTCAGTTAAAACTGGTGTGAAAAAATTACAAGGAGAATAATAATGATAATAATAATAATAATGTTTGGTTGGTTGTATTTTATGGCATATCAACCCTTGTAGGTTAATCAATGCAGAATCCTGTTTATACATATATAATGAATATATAGGATTTGTAAATGAATAGTTTGTAGGTAACAATTTTTAAATGAGCCAGAGCTCATTTGTTTGCACACAGTTAAATGGTTTAAAGTATTATTATCTAACATTAATAATTCTATTCAGCATTATCAATTCATTTGCACACAGATAATTGGTTCAAAGTATTGCTATGTAATACTAATAATTCAATTTAACCATAATTTTTTTTACCGACAGTTAAATGGTTTTCAGTAAGATTAATGATTAAGCAGTTCTATTTGACCCAGAGATAGGACTCTGTCAGGTACTGCCCCACTGGGTCAGAGTGGACATAGGAGTCATAGCAATGAAGAGTACTCCACATTCCTCAAATCTTCAGCCTCACCATCAGATGGTTTCATGTCTTATACAGAACACTCATTGGGGATGAAGCTACTCCTCTGCAGAGATGCAGTCAATTTATATATGATCCCAGTTAATTGGGCGGTAATAATAAAAAGAGGAAGACTCTGGGGTGTAACAGTTAAAGTGCAGGACTGTGGTCTTGAAGTAAGCAAGTTCAAACACTAGTCATACTATTAAGTTTACTTTTGGAATAATACCCTTAGTAAAGGCATGAACCCTTTTTATCACTCACAGTTAGATAGTTTCAGTTATTCTACAAGGATGGCTTTGGCATTAAATAATCTACAAAGGTTGATATACCATTAAACAATGAAAACAAACCTGATAATAATTTGTTGGCCAACAATTATATGGTTTAAAGTGGAGGCGCACTTAGAATAGCAGTTATCATGGTAGGAAATTGAATTGGCCACTCAAGTTCAAATCCTAGACAAGGCAGTCTGCCTTTCACTTTATGCTAATTTCCTGACGTATAGCATAAAGCAAGTAAAGGGTAAACAGCAGGGCAAGCAAGGTTCTTTAGCCTTGGCAAGGCAACTAGTCTAGGAGAAAAAAAACTCAGAAGGTTTGGTTTGGTTTTATGGCATGTCAACCATTGTAGGTTATTTAATGCCAAATCCAGTTTTATACAAATAATCAGTTCTATTTCAAACAATTCAGTTTAGCATAAGTACAGTTTTTAGTTTACACACAGTTAAATGCCAAAACACTTCTAGTTCAAACAATTCAGTTTAGCCTAAGTACACAGTTTAGTTCTATTTGGCCCATAGATAGGACCTTATTAGGTGCCACCACTCCTAGCTAGAGTAGACCTGGGAGCAATGGCAATGAAGGGGTACTCTGCATTCCCCAAAGCTTTAGTATTACTGGAGCCTCACCATAGTGTCATATCCAGGACACTCATGGGGAGAGTCTTACCTCTCTGCAGAGATGCAGTTGGTGTACTCTGCAATCACAGCTGACTGGATCAGAAAACCCTGAGTTAAAACTAGTTGTACTCTGCTTAAAAATTAACCATGTGTCATATTTTGCTCATGGTGGAGTGGTTCGGTAAATACATATATGGTTTCAAGTAACCAATAATAATAATCCTTGGTAAACCACTATATTTTCAAGCAAATAGTCTTAATACAAATGATTTGAACACAGTCATTTGGTATTAAGTATTCCTATCCAATATGAATAATTTTCAAAAAGATATACTTGACCCATAGAGAGGACTCTAAAAGGTCAGAGTGGGCCAGGGAGTAATGACAATAAAGGGGTAACTCGACATTTACCAGAGCTCTAGAATGGATGCAGTTTAGTGTGATACTCAAGATTTGGGCAGGGGATATGCAGTCGGTATATTCTTGGTTCTACCCACTGGGCCATGACAGCTGTCTTACTGATTAAAAAACAAATGCCAACCAAATAGAAGGCTAATTTTTGCACTGAAAATTCCCATCATCTGTATTGAATGGGTTGATATCGAATGTTGAATGCAATATTTTATATAAGCATAATGCTTTATGATCAAACCATTCCAAGATCTGCTTTCCATACTTTGTTATAACTAAAATCAAAGAGAGAGAAAGAGAAAAAAAGAAAATATTAAAAGATGAGAAAGAGTCTTTGTTCTGGTCTTATAATACAAAGTAATTCTAAGAAGGAAATAATCAAAGGGAAAAATCTGAGAGATTTTGATAGGAAAGAGGAAAAAAATGAAAAAAAATTTATGCTTGTATTTTAGTGTTGACTGCATTTGAACATCACATAAATAAGCCAGATTTCAGCTTTTCGGATTGCTGCCCATTGACTTTACCTCTACTCTACCATTACCTGGTGAACTCCTCTCAGCTTTTCTGATTATTTCCCACTGACTTTACTTTTACTCTACCATTACCTGGTGAACTCTTCTCAGCTTTTCTGATTATTGCCCACTGACTTTACCTCTACTCTACCATTACCTGGTGCACGCCACTCAGCTTTTCTGATTATTGCCCACTGACTTTACCTCTACTCTAACATTACCTGGCGCACTCCTCTCAGCTTTTTTGAGTATTATCCACTGACATTACCTCTACTCTACCATTACCTGGTGCACTCCTCTCAGTTTTTCTGATTGCTGCCCACTGACTTTAAGTGTGTGTAAACAAATGACTGATGTTTAATTGAATTGTTAGTGATACATAGCAATACTTAGAACTATTTAACCTTTTTTACCAACCCCTCTGCTTGAGCAGAATATGACACAAGGTCAATTTTTAAGCAGAGTTTAAGAGGTTTGAATTCAGAGTTTTCCTTCTCCTAGACTAGTTGCCTCACCAAGGTTAAAGGACCTAGTCTGTCCTACTATTTACCCATAACTGGAGGGAGAATAATTGGATTCATACCTTTCTCAAGGGTATTAATGCTATGTGAAATGCAATTAACCTCGTCCAGGATTTGAACTCGTGTCGCCATATCCATTTCCTATGACGATAACCATTACACCACGAGCACCTCTCAGAACTATTTAACTGTGCACAAATAAATGATAAATGATGAATAGAATTATCAGTATTAAATAGCAGTACTTAATACTCTTTAAGCGGAGGGGAGCAAAGCTAACAGCAAAATTAGCCTGAGCAAAAGAATCAGCTCAGGCCCATTTAAAAACGTTATCAAAAAAATGTGATTACAAATCGTATATATCTAATATATCTAATATATATGTATAAAGAGAATATGGCATATGCCATAAAACCAAACCAAACCTTCGTCCTTAAATACATTTCTATTTGGCATCATCCAGCCTGTGTAAATCTCAAGAGGCACTACACAATTATAAAAAGACCTTACTGAGTAAGAAGAGGGCCTAGCTTCAGAGATAAAGCCGACTGCATTAATTTGCTGCTAGCTTTGCCCCCTCCACTGTTTAGCAGGGCCATCTGGCATTCATGTCAGATGGGGCATTGTCCATCTAAGGCAGACTCAAGGGTGAAAGTTTCCTGGCTTTGGCTGGACCACCTTTGGGTGGACGAGCTGCATTATTGACACCTTTGTATAGCACTGGACCCCATGGTCCAGTTTAAGCTATAATCTGGCATCTGTGCCTGGACCCATGTTCGGGGCAAAACAAGTTAGGCTCATCGGCTCAGATTGCACCAATTAAGCCGATGACCAGCAGAGACCAGCAGGGCTCAACCTTGGCTCAGGTCCAACCTCCTCCTCCCCTAACCCCCTCTATAATCTGACTTTTGGGTCATTTGACCTTGTGTCAAGTCTTGTCTAGTGGGAGGCAGAGACAAATATACCTTACTGAGTAAGAAGAGGAAGGTTTTTGTGAGAGATGAAATAGCCAAGCAAATGAAAGTGTAACTCATGAACAAGCTGTGTGCTTTTTAGTTTACAAATGAGTTCAATCTCCAGTGGGGGAGATCATAGTATACATTGCTGATGAGACCTAATAAGATCGAAACAACCGTCCAGTGTTTCCATATGTCTCGCTCAAGTGTTCAGATTTTCTGGCCATGGTAATTCAATTCACAAGGCATTCCTTGTCTGTTAGATTCAATAAGAATAAGACTTACTTGCATTAAAAACTGCTGCTCAAGTGTATATATATATATATATATATATATAGATTCAATGGAAAATTTTGAAAAGATCTACAACTCCTAGCTGCTTTGATGGAAGATATAATTTATGTCAGGAAGAAAAGATACAAATTATGTTGTACATTGATCCTTTTAACCTATTAAATCAAAGATGTAATTTTATTGCTAAATGTAGACATAGAAATAGATTTAGACTATTTTGAAAAAAAAATAATTGAATAAATAGATAATAAATAACAATGATTTATTAAATTAATAAATGAATTAATTTGAATTAATATTAGTAATTTTTGCTTTATTATTGTAATTTAGGGTAGGATTTTACCGTGAATTACATTAATTTTTGACTGTTTTATTTCATTTTGATGATTAAAATTTGACGTACTAAAATAAGATATGTCTGAATAATAATTTTTTTAATATAAATGTTTGAATGTTTAGACATGTATTTTTGTAGCTGTAATTTTTTCCTCAGTTAAATTTAAAGTATGATCAAAACCGGATGTTTCTTTACATGCCAAAATAAATTGATACTTATTGCTACTTGAATTGGAAGGGTTACTTTTATATAGGTGAAATAAGAGTTTTTTTTTTCTTTAAGTCGGGTTGTAAATGTGAAAGAGGTGTTTTAATCCATTTTCTTGTTTGATCCAAAGAAGTCCGATTAATTTTTTGAGCATTGATTTATATCAATGCTTTTTAACATGATGGAAATTGATTTATTATCTTAATGTGACCAATTGTTGTTTTTTTTTTTTTTTTAAATACATACATATAAATATGTGTGTGTGTTAGTGTTATTAATATTTACAATGGATTTTAATGCATAGATAAAGGAGACTATGTTAAAAAATTGAATGTTAAAGGTTTGGTAATACTGTGGTAAGTGATAATTTACATCATGTATATCATTTGACCCGGCCATTGGCTTAATGTGTAGAGTGTTTACCAGTGGTCTGGGAGATCAGGGTTCAATCCCAGGTCGAGTCATACCAAAGACTCAAAAAATGGTATTTGATGCTGCCTTGCTTAACACTCAGCCTTATAAGGTAAGAATCAAGGGTAAATTGGAACAATCCAGGAAATGGAGAAGCGCCTTCCCCTGCACCTCGGTGTAGTAGCTGATGAAAAGGGAGCCTTCGGGTCACTCTCGACTACAGTTGCCAACTTTACTTTTGTATCACTAGCACAGTTCAAATGACGGAAGCAACAAGCTAGTGGTTGGTGCACAAACACAATGTGCATTGCTTCCCTCCATATTTGAAAGCTGCCCAGATGAACGTGCAACATAATCTAATTTGACAACTTATGAGTTTGAACTTCACCATAACACCACAGAAGCAAGCAAAAACAGTAGTTGCACAAAAGGAGCAGTTGATCTCAATACAGTAACTAGATGATTCAAAAAATTTCACTCAAGAACCCTGACAATAAGGCAAGGTCAGGTAAGTCTAAAACCGTGGATTTTGGGGCTGTGCACTAAAACATAGAGGCTAATCTGGTGAGTAGTACTTGGAGAGTATCAGGCAAGTTCAGTATTTCACAACTTTGGTTAAAGCATCTTGAGCTACTGAATTTTGCCACACACACTACCAAAATATTGCAAAACTTTTGACTCACTTTTGTATTTGTAGAGTAGAATAAATGCTTTTTTCAACATTCAGTGACTGACTTATTGATGCACCTAGGTACAAGCAATATTTTGTGTAAATATGATAAGGTAAATAAATTTAAAAGAATATGTCAGGATTGAAGGCAAATATGATGCAAATTAAGGTCTCGACTTCACTTATAATTAAAAGGATTAAAAAAAACATGCATATTCCTTTTCAAAAGACCTCCACAATAAACTTATGGATGCACCTAGGTACAAGTAATATTTTGTGTAAACATAATGCTCTCTGATCAAACTGTTCCAAGATCTGCTTTTGATTCTTTGTTAAAAACCAAAATCAAAGACAGAGAAGAAAACATTAAAAGATATAAGAGATTCCTTCTGTTTTGTTTTTATCACATGATACTAAAGAAGGAATAATCGAAGAAGAAATCTGAGAGATATGGATATTTAATGAAAGAGTCAGGGTGTAGAACGAGAAAAAAATATTAGAAATAGAATTTTAAATGATCAAGAGATTAAAAAAGAAAAAAAAATGATAAAAGCAAAGAACGAGATAAAGTTAATATGATTCATTGTCACAATGTGTGACTAAAAAATATTGATTTCATCAAAGTGTCACAGTTACAGAAATACCAAAGCAAAATTTGAGTAATACAATTTTTGCAATTTACAAAAAAAGAAAATCAAAATAATAAGTTAAAAATGAGATTAAATAATTTTTTTCTTATTTGATCCTACAATGTTAACAAATGAATATTTTCTAACATTTGGCTTCAACAGGTGTTGTACTAGCAGGTATAACCCAATGCATAGAGTATGAAATTATAAATGAAAATATCTTAAGCTTTATTCCAGGAGGCAAAGCAACCAAAATTCATAAATATGAAAAACCCAGATTGAAAAGATTCCATCATTAATATTTCAGCCTTAAAGTTTGAGTATAGTACTGGTGTAATATAATGGCCGAGGGATTTTGTTTTATGCCTTTGGATTTAGTCAGGGTGAGAACCTTTTGGCTCAGTGCATGGGTTACTTAGGTGCAACATTAATGCAGGTGTTCATGCTCACGCGCAAAGTAGAGATGTCACAATAGCCCAGATGGGAAACGGGGCTATGGAATGCGGGTGACGTCATGCACCGGAAGCGCGCGGAGGATTTGGGGAGATTTAAAAAAAGTCAGTTGAGTTGAGACTAGACACCGGACGAGAAGGGTCAACTTTTGGGGCTCGCCAGAGGCCAGACGAATTTGCGCGCTATGGGTGCCGCACGAGATGCGGGGGCAGATGAAAAAGCCAGAATAGAAAGAATGTGTATCTCTTTCCGTATTTCGAAGAACCTTTAAACTCAAAGGTAATAAAAAGTTTCGTACCTGAACTAAGAAGTCGTAAGCGTTTTTCGTGTTTTGAGATTCCTATGTTCTATGTATATATTTTATGAACATTATATGTACGTTTCACGTATCCGTATCATGGGTATGGTATACTGGTATTATTCCATAATTTTGTTCTGAGAATCCTGATCTGAAAGGGGTGTCCCCGTGGTGTAATGGTTAAAGTGATGGACGGCGAAATTGTAGCACGCAAGTTCGAACTCCAGTTGCGCTATTATGTTCACTTTCGGACAAATATCCTTGGGAAAGGTATGAACCCCCTTATCCTCTAAGCTATGGGTTAAATAGCACCACCATTGTTCTTCTAGAAGGATGGCCTAGGTATTAAATAACCTATGAAGGTTGATATACCATTAAACAAAGAAATGAAACCAAACCTAATCTGAAATCTCTCGGTAGAAAGATTCTACTACAAATCAGAGAGATAAAGATTAGAGTCCAAAAACATGTGTATTAATGAGAATACTTCATCTCAGAACTTCAGACCACAAAGATGAAGACAGTGGTCCAAAAATAAATGGAATAATGAAAATTTATTTGATTAAATGTATTTATTCAAACCAGACCATTGGCCTAATGAGTAGAGTGTTCATCAATGGTTCCAGAAACTGGGGTTCAATCCCTGGTCGAGTCATATCAAAGACTCAAAAATGGTACTTGATGCTGCCTTGCTTAACTCTCATCATTATAAGGTAGGGATTAAGGATAAAGTGGAGCAATCCAGGGAATGGAGTAGTGCACTCCCCTATATGTCGGTGTAGTAGCTATTGAAAAGGGAGCCTTTGGGTCACCATTGACTCAGATCGCCAACTTATTTGATTTCAGAAAGTTAAATAAGAGTTTACAAAATGGCAGGTTGAAAACAACAATTGTTGAAAGAAGCAGTCTGAAAAAATTTTTAAAATGCATCATTTCTATCAAGATAAAAATGTTTCAAGTATTCTTATTTGATACTAATAATTTTTAAAGATTTATTTGACTCATAAATGATCCAATATCAAGTACTACTCATTCAGGTTTGGTTGGTTGGTTGGCATATCAACCCTTGTGAGTTATTTAATGCCAAATCCTATCATATATATATATATATATATATGATGGGGGTTGAGCTCTCTGGCGAAGGAATTGCCGGCCGCTGCTAGCGTAATGCAAAGCTCTTCGAAAGAACTGAGCACTCTGGTAGCCGATAGGATATAAAAAAATGTAAACAAAGGCTGCTGCTGCTGTTTCTAAAAATAAAAATACCTTAAAATTCCTTTAGCCAATGTGGTCCGCTTGGTGGACGAGTGGTCTGAAACACAGTCTAACGTAAAGTTGGACGGGTTTCGATCCCGGCTTCGAGCCTCCTGGGTGTCAAGCCACACTGAAGAGTTCTGATAGAACAAAACAGTCTGTCTGTGGATGACTATATATATATATATATATAGAAAAATTGATAACAAGGTAATCCAAGTGGAAAGACAGAGATTTATTAAGAAGTTGACACTATAGCGTTTTGGTTCAACTGAACCATCATCAGGACCGTGAGGGGTGATATTAGCAATGTTAAGTCAACGATGGATGTTTAAGAATGCAAAATACAAAAACCTAGGTGAAAGTTTGTATAATAAGAAAAAGTTGGCTGTTTAATTGGTGAATCAGTGTTTGTTGTTTTAAATTATGTCATTTGACTTATTAAGAATATTGTATAGAATTTATGTTAGGTTTGTTTAATGAGAAAGATTTTGAGTCAAAAGGTAGAAAAAGAAAGAAAGAAAAAAATATATATGTACATATGTTTGTGATTTGTAAGCCAATAGTTTGTTGGTAACTAGTTTTAAACAAGTTATGCTCATTAGTTTTCATACAGTTAAATAGTTTAGAGTATTTCTCTCTAGCACTAATAATTCATCATCATCTTGTCGTGCCACCAGCACGGGGATTTATTTAGCCTCCCCCCGCCAAGTAAATGCAAAATAGAACATGAAGAAAAAACCCTTTTTTTAATTTCTTAGTTTTGGACTTTAACTAAGTTAAAACTTAAAAAAAAATGAGAAGCAAAAGTTTTTTTTTGTTTTTTTTTACGAATGCCATGGGAAGCAGCATGGTGGATGTAAAAGCAAGTGGATAAAACCTCTGATGGCCTAATGCAATGCCTAACCTGATCCTGGGTGTATGAATCTCATGGTTCAATGGTCAAGATAGTTAGTTCAATTGGGGAATTACTGCTGCTCATCTATAAGGTTGGCTTCTATAGATGAGAATAAAAACAGCCACCAAAAGTTAACCATGACCCCCACAAACTAATAATTACTTAATATTAATAATTTTTTTAGCACACAGTTAAATGGTTTAAAGTATTGTTATTTAACATTAGCCATTCTATTTATGAATTTTTAGTGGTTCGGGAAAATGTTAATTTCTCCAACACTATATATCATTAGGCAACACAAATGAATAACGAAACTTCTTTTTAACAACACAACAAAGAAAGGTTTATTATAGTGGCAGGCATAAAGGAGTGAGAGTGAGAAAGTGTCCCTTTGGTATCGCTGGTCAGTATGTTGGTCCTTGGTTTGTAGGAAGCGTGTGCGAAGCTAGCAGCAGCGGGTGTCACTGGTCAATATGTTGGTCCTTGGTTTGTAGGAAGCATGTGTGAAGCTAGCAGCAGCGTGTGTCGCTGGTCACTATGTTGGTCCTTGGTTTGTAGGAAGCATGTGTGAAGCTAGCAGCAGCGTGTGTCGCTGGTCACTATGTTGGTCCTTGGTTTGTAGGAAGTGTGTGCGAAGCTAGCAGCAGCAAGAGAAGGGTTCCAAGTGGAATCAGTGGCAGTCATGTGAGAGAGATGTTTTTCTGCTGCTGGTTCATGGCTCTCTGACTTTGTCCATTCTACCAAAAGAGACTAGAAAAATAGTTCCTGAGAGGGAGAAGGAATTAATGCGCTCTGCCAGTTGATTAGTTAGTGTGACGGCAAAATTGTCTAATTTCCCTAGACGGGACTTTATTTTCGCACGTGTGAAGACGGGGCAGGTTGGCACTTGATCCCCTACAGAAATAAGTCCTGTTCAGAGTTCTTTTCTCAGGCAGATAAGAACTGGCATATTACGTGAGGGAATAATTTAGGGCCAGACTGGCCACCGCTGGCAAAGGGGTCCAAAATTTCACACTATCACACACCCACCAGGCCACTAAACTTCTTTCCCTTAGATAATTGAAGAATACGGGCCTATAGGTCTTAGTTGTAATAATATTAATATTGCTACCGTCGGCAACTCCGTTTTCCCGTGTGATACTTTAGGAATTAATAGGACAGTCCTAGGCGAATAGAAGCTGAAAGGAAAGCATGGAATAATAACATAGACCACATGGTAAAATGAAAATACATAGGTTCTTTACTACGGTTATATACATATATATGTTCAAAATGTCAAAGATATATAATAGGATAGTCCATGAATATAAATGTCTTTTCTTGGCTTTTATCCTTTTTCAAATTGAGAGAGAGTGGTAAACAAAGTTTGGGTGTAAAGGGAAAATGTCCCAGAGTTACTTATCTTATTTTTTTGACGGGGTTCCACTGGAGAATTTCTCTTCTTTCACGGGCTAATAGACTTTGTACTGTTTTTAATGCTGGCTTGAAAGATTTAGGAGTCCTCCATGTCTCAGTTAGTCTTTTTGTCTTTAGCCTGGAGTAAAATGGCTATCGTCCGTCTGCCACGAGCGTTGCCCAAAAACTTTTTTTTTTGTATTTACTTCCGTTTAGGGAAAGGGAACCCCACTTCCGTTTGGGGTCCCCCCCGCCAATCATTTGGCTTCATTTTCTCCTTCCCCTTCCGATGTCCGGCGACCCAAGGTCACTTAGGTGCAAACATCTGTGTGACCCACATTCATTTCTAACGGTCACTTTTTGACTGCTAGATAATTTTAGTTTAACGGGGGGAGAGTATCATTCCCACCTCCTCGTCTCCGTGAGCCATCACGTGACAGTTAGGGAGTGACCGAATCTCGTGGCGGGGGCACTGATTCGCAAAAGGAAATAGATCTGTGCCTGCTACAAATTATTTCTAATATAAACAATTTGTACACAGCTAAATGATTTCAAGTAACTAATAATAATAATCCTCAGTAAATGATTGAACAGTTCTATTTAACCCACAGAAGTGACTTTGTCAGGTTTAGTTTGGTTTTATGGCATATCAACCATTATAGGTTATTGATGCCAAATCCATTTTTATACATATAAACAGTTCGATTTCAAACAATTCAGTTTAGTATTAGTACATGGGTTCAATGTCAAAAACAGTTTTATTGGGGGAGTGTTACTCCTCTGCCGAGGAGGTGCCCGTGGTGTAATAGTTATTGTCGTAGGAAATGGACATGGCGACACGAGTTCAAATCCTTGACGTGACTGATTGTATATCACATAGCACTTATACCCTTGGGAAAGGTATGAATCCAATTATTTCTCCCTCCAGCTATGGGTAAATAGTAGGACAGACTAGGTTCTTCAGCCTTGGTGAGGCAACTAGTCTAGGAGAAGGAAAACTCTGAATTCAAACCTGTTAAACTCCGTTTAAAAATTGACCTTGTGTCATATCCTGCCCGAGTGGAGGGGTTGGGTAAATATGCTTACTCCTCTGCCGAGAAGCAGTCAATATATTCTACAGCCCCAGCTGCTGAGACAAGGACCTTGTCAGGTACTATCACCCTGTGTCTGAGTGGATCTGAGAGTAATGGTAATGAATGGGTACTCCACATTTCCCAAAACTCTAGGATTGGAGCCTCATCTTCAGATGCAGTTTAATATCATAACAAGGACAAAGTCTTATTTTCCTCAATGCGACTGACCCTGAGCTACCACCTTCGAGCATAAAAAGGGTTGGAGGTTTGTTTGGCACAAGGGCAATTTAAAGAATATGTTTGGGACACTCAGATAGGTGCGAGGGTTTGACTTGACCAATTGAATGATTGGATCAAGCTTCTCTGACCACTCGTTTTTCTCATTAAGGGTCAAAGTGAAGAGTTGCAGGTCATGTGACTACTTTGACTGCCTGGTCACTGACTGTTCAGCCACCAGGATTCTGTCCTCGAGCATTACAAATCGCCACCCATAGACAACAGGTGGCCTAGTTGGGGGATCTTACTCCTCTGCAGAGGTGCAGTCGTACTTTTAAAGCACCAACCAAAAAGGTATACTTATCCAGAATAGAGTGAACCTCGGAGTAATGACCCACAAAAGGGTAACTTCCCTGTGATTCAAAGCCTCCCGACCAAATGAAGTTTACAGTTTGAAAATTATATAGCATAAGGAAAATACTTCATTTGTCTTCAAACTTCTTAAAACACTTTAAATGAAAATTTATATTAAACAATCAAAGAACAATTTGTTCTTTTCAGACAAAATAATTTATTGTTCTGTGGTGTAGATATATGAAAAAATCTATGAAGGTCTATATATATATATATTATATATATATATATATATATATATTACGTAAATCAAAGTCTGTATATGAAAGCATAAATTAGTGCTGAAAGAGAAAAATCTAATAGGTTGTAAATTTCTCATTCTGAAATAAGCAAACTGAAAACATAGCAATTATCCATAATTAAGACCAAAAACACCTGATTCTCTCGAGGTTGTAAAAGAAAAATGATATATTTTTATTGAATTAGTGTTGAAAAATCTTTTATTAATTCTTTGAGCGCTAAGCACGTATTTATCTAACACTTCAAAGTGTATAGAAGTCTGTCATACTAAGTTCAAAGATAAAATTAAAATCTCATATTTATCTTAGCACACTTTTAGAGAAATGATGATATTTTGTTTAACATTGATTTCTTTTGATACACTTTTTCCACATCTTTGTTATCTTTGGATACTCTATGCTCTGGCCTTTTCCTGTTTCTATTATCAAAGTGTTCTTACTATTATACATTGATTTTTTTTCAACCATTTTCCTCATCTTTGTTGTCTTTATCCCAATGTTTCATCCACTGTACACTCTGAACTTCTTTCTATTTGAATATCTGAGATGATGTCTTATTACTATTATACATTGATTCTTTGAAACCAATTTCCTCATCTTTGTGTGGTTTGGTTTGTTTTTTTTGTTTAGTGGCATATCAACTTTCATGGGTTATTTAATGCCAAAACCATCCTGGTAGAAGAGCAACTGTCGGTATAAGGGGGGTTCATACCTTTTCCAAGGGTATTAGTCCAAAAGTGAATGCAATAACATGACTGGAGTTTGAACTCACTCACATTGAGAACACAGTCCAGCACTTTAGCCATTACGCCATGGGGACTCCCACACTTATCTTTGTTGTCTTTATCACAATGCACGCAATCGCTGTACCAGATAGCCCTCTTTCTGTTTATAAATCATACATATTCATGTAGACACACACTTATGTGCCCATACATTTGTAGCCAACTAAACAATAAAAATAAAGTAAAGAAAATATTGACTTTTGTAGATCAAAGATTTTTTTTTCTGAAAACAACTAAAATTACCATGATAGAAGTTTGGCTTTTAGAACCATTCCTATATAGTTAAGTTGACAGGAAAAGCCAAGAATAAGTTTATCTCTTCAAAATGTTCCACAACTGAAAGACAATTCTGGTTTGGTTAAGTAAAAAATCAATTGTAATTTACAGAATTATTTTAAGCTTGATTTACATTTAACATTTACTGCTTCAAGCAAAATCACTTGAATGTACTTAGTATTCTAAGAAAATATTGAAATATACTTAATAGGTTCCTGTTTGTTAGTCAACCTTGTTCTAAAAGTTAAAATGTGTTTAGTATTCATTAACATATTTGTACCAATTTTTTGACACTGACATTAGAAATTGTCCTTTTCTTACAATGAGCAATTCCTATGGAATCTCTACAATGCCCACATAATTTTTCACTGCATAAAAATACTATTTCTTTTTCAGCAATATACAATTATGATTCACCTGTTTCATATATATATATATATATATATATATATATATGCATAATCTGGGTGATATATATTTCCAAATAAAATATTCCACGTTTAATCTATACATTTTGGTTTGGTATTGGTTTCTTTGTTTAATGGCATATCAACCTTTTTTAGGTTATTTAATGCCAAAGCTATTCTCCTAGAAGAACAGTAGTGGTACTATTTAACCCATAGCTGGGAGGATAAGGGGGTTCATACCTTTCCCAAGGGTATTTGCCCCAAAGTGAATGTAATAGCGCGACTGGAATACAAACTCGCTTACTATGATTCCACAGTCCATCGCTTTAACCATCACACTACGAGGACTCCTCCCTATACATTTTGGCTTAGTATTCTTAGATTTGGTTTGGATTCTTTGTTGAATGGCATATCAACTTTCATGGGTTATTTAATGCCAAAAGCCACCTTTGTAGAAGAACAGCAGTGATACTATTTAACCCAGAGCTGGGAGGATAAGGGGTTCATGTCTTTCCTAAGGGGAATTAGTCCAAAAGCTAATATAATAGCAAAACCGGAGTTCAAACTCACTTACTTCAAGGCTGAAGTTCAGCACTTAAGCCATTTTGCCCTAGGATCTTCCCCAGTATTCTTAGAAAATTTTGAAATACTCAAAATTTAGTCAGGCTTGTTCTAAAAGTTTTAATAAACTAGAAAGGAAATGAGCTCCAAGAAATTTGCTGGAACATTGGAAATTTTCCTCTGAGCAGAGTCTTTAATGTTCTATGACTATAAATACATTCATCAATTTATTCAACCCCTCCACCATGAACAAGATTTTAGTCAAGGCTAATTTTTAAGTGGAGTACTGTTGGTTTAAATTGAAAGTAATTATTCTCCAGGACTTGTTGCCTTACTCTGGCTAAAGTCCTTTCAACTACAATTTTTTTCTGGGATAATTCTCACTAATTTAAATGCTTTCAGTTTACATTTGTTCAATATAATCTCTGCTTTTAATTGATCTGGTATATATATATATATATATATATATAAAATTCTTTTAAATACCTTGTCCGGTGGCAAAAGCTGCTTGGTAGTGTCAGTACCGCCTTGAGCTACTGAAACTGTGTTATCACCCCTGGAGGGCAGGGTATCGCACATGCTTTCAAACGTTGTATGGTGAAAAAAAAAAAGTTTAATCTATATATAGTTTGGTTTCTTTCTTACAAGCATATCAACCTTTGTCAGTTATTTAATTTTAAAGCCATCCTTATTGGAGAATTGTAGAGGTTCTATTTAACCCAGAGCTAGGGGGAATAAAGGAATTCATACTTTTACCAAGGTTTGGTTTGGTTTGGTTGGCTTTTATGGTATATCAAGCATTTTAGGTGATTTAATGCCAAATTCAATTTATTCATATATATTAGATATGATTTGTAAATATAAGTCAACAAAGTAGTTCCAAGTATTGCTATTCAGTTTAGTATAAGCCATTTGTTGGCACTCAGTTTAAATGTCAAATACACGTATTTCTATTTGACCCACAGATAAGACCCTATCAGGTGCTACCACTCCAGGTCAGACTGGACTTGGGAACAATGGCGATGAAGGGGTATTCCACATTCCCCAAAGTTCCAGCATTACTGGAGCCTTACCATCAGATTGTTTAGTGTCATATCTAAGACACTCATTGGTTGGTCTTACCCTTCTGCAAAGATGCAGTCAGTGTATTCTACAGCACCAGCCAACTGGGCAATATACTACAACTGTTCTTCTAAAAGGATGGTTTTGGCATTAAATAACCCACAAAGGTTAACATGCCATTAAACAAAGAAACAAAACCAATACTTAAAACCAGTTCGCATGTATATTCTACAGCCCCAGCCAACTGGGCTGAGTGTTAGTTTGGTATACTTTATATCCTATATTGGTTATAAGGAACCCCTCTTAAACTAGTAGACAAATTCACGTACCTAGGAAGCAGCGTCGAATCAACCGAAAAGGACATCGAAACGAGGTTAACGAAAGCATGGACAGCTATCAATAGGCTATCGACTATATGGAAATCAGACCTAACCGATAAAATGAAACGCAGTTTCTTCCAGGCAGCGGTCACATCGATACTGCTATATGGATGCACTACATGGACGCTAACAAAACGGCTGGAGAAGAAACTAGATGGCAATTACACAAGAATGCTGCGTGCAATCCTGAACAAGTCCTGGCAGCAACACCCCACAAGACACTAACTGTATGGCCACCTGCCCCCTATCACGAAAACTATTCAAGTTAGGCGAACCAGACATGCAGGACATTGCTGGAGAAGCAGAGATGAACTCATATGAGATGTACTCTTATGGATCCCCACACACGGCCGCGCAAAAGCAGGACGACCAGCACGAACGTACATTCAGCAGCTATGTGAGGATACAGGATGTTGTCCTGAAGACCTGCCTAGGGCGATGAACGATAGGGAGGAGTGGCGAGAGAGGGTCAGGGATATCCGTGCTGCCAGCACGATATGATGATGATGATATCCTATATAAATCAATAATCTTCAGAAAAGTTACTTGAACTATCAAGTGCTACCCCTCTGAGTCAGATTGAACCTGAGAGTGATGGCAATGGAGGGGTACTCTGCATTCCCAGAGACTCAGATTATTTAATGTCATATCTAGGACACTCGTTGGGAATCTTACCCCTCTGCAAAGATGCAGTTGGTGTATTCTACTGTCCCAGCTGACAGGGCTTTTTTTCCCCCCAAGGATATTAATCTGTAAGTGAATAAGAGTGTGACTGGAGTTTGAACTTGCTTCCAATGATGTTGCAGAACAGCACATTAGCCACAACATCATCGCATCTCTACTCAATCTATATTTATTTGGGTGAGTCAAAAGTTTTGCAATATTTTGGTTTGTGTAATTTTGTGGTATGCATATCACATGATCGAAGCAGTTCAAATTATAGAAGCTGCACAGATTAATGCGCAACATAATCTAATTTGGGAACTTTTACTTTGCGAGTCCAAACTGGGCCATTATGCCATGGAAGCAACCAAAAACATTTGTACTGCAAAAAGTGAATTGGTTTGATTTAGTTTCTTTGTTTAACGGCATATCAACCTTTGTAGGTTATTTGATGCCAAAGCCATTCTTCTAGAAGAACAGTAGTGGTACTATTTAACCCATAGCTGGGAGGATAAGGGGGTTCATATCTTTCCCATGGGTAGTTGCCCCAAAGTGAACGTAATAGCGCGACTAGTGTACGAACTCGCTTACTACAATCCCGCAGTCCATCGCTTTAACCATTACACCACGAGGACACGCCCTGCAAAAGGTGAAGGCATAATTGATCATGATACAGTAACAAAATCATTCAAGAAATTTCATGATCAAGCAAGGTCAGGTTTATATTTACAAACCCCTCTGTACAGGCAGGATGTGACACAAGGTCAAGTTTTGAACAGGTTTAATTCAGAGCTTTCCTTCTCCTAGACTGGTTGCCTAACCAAGGTTAAAGAACATAGTCTGCCCTACTATTTACCCATAACTGGAGGGAGAATAATTAGATTCATACCTTTCCCAAGGCTATTAGGGCTATGTGAAATGCAAGCAGCCTTGTCCAGGATTTGAACTTGTGTCAACATGTCTATTTCCTACGACGACAACTACTATATCCTTGGGCATCACCAATTGAAAATGATGGGATTCTATCTATCTACCAAAACCCTCTAAAACAAGCAATATGTGACACAAGGTGAATTTTTAAAGCTGGGTTGAATTCAGAGTTTTCCTTCTCCAAGACTGGTTGCCTAACCAAGGTTAAATCTCCTTGAGAAAAGTCTTGAATCCATCACCATTCAGAAGCTATGGATGAATAGTTGGGCAGACGGGACTCTTTAGTAAAATAGCTTTGTCCAGGATTTCAACTCAGGTTATCAATTCCATTTCCCATGAATATAACCACTGCATCATGAACCTCTCCAGGAAAGGTCAGGAAGGCCTAAAAGTGTGGATTGCAACTCATCCAGTGAGTAACATATCAATTATCCGGAATGGTCTAGTGTGGTTTGTCACCTTTATAAACTCAGCAAAAGCTGAATTGTGTCTCATGTAACCAAAATATTGTAAAACTTTTGATTCACCCAAGTCATATATAAACAAATATTAAAATCAAATTTATAATATCTTCTACAAAATAAAAAGAATAAAAATCTCTAATAAAAAAAAAAGATGAGCATCATTATATGTAATTAATCCAAGTTGCATGATAAAGATAACTTACCTTTCATTTTCTCGGAGCATAAGAGAGGATTTCTGATCTTACGTATGAAATTTTGTCACAAAATATATTCTTGCCCAGTCGGCTGGGGCTGTAGAATGCACAGGCTGCATCTCTGCAGAGAGATAAGACCTCCCACCTTAATGAGTGTCCTAGGGCTGTAGAATACACCGACTGCATCTCTGTAGAGGCGTAAGACCCCTCCCCCACCACAACGTGTCTCCTGGATATGACACTAAACAATCTGATGGTGAGGTTCCAGTAATGCTGGAGCTTTGAGGGATGCAGAGGACGCCTTCATTGCCATCACTTCCAGGTCCACTCTGGACATATAAACAGCAGATTTATGCTAAACTAAATTGCTTGAAATAGAACTGCTTTTGACATTGAAACTGTACTATGCTAAACTGAATTGTTCAAAATAAAACTGTTTTGATATTTAACTGTGTTAAAACAAAATCTATAATTATACTAAACTGAATTGGTTGAATTAAAATAGTTTGACTAAACTGAATAGCTTGAAATAGAAATGTTTTTGACTACTAAACTGTGTACTTATGCTAAACTGAATTGTTTGAAATAGAACTGTTTATTTGGATAAATGGATTTGGCATTAAATAACCTTCAAAGGTTGATATGCCATAAAACCCAACAAACCAACCAACCAATGAAATATATTGTTAGTAGATACAAAGCACTTGTGGTGTAATGGTTATCATCTAAGGAAATGGACACAGCTAACTGAGTTCAAATCCTGGATGTAGTTGTTAGTATTTCACATCGTGCTAATACTCGCAGGAAAAGAACGAATCCAACTATTCTCAGCCCAGTCGGCTGGGGCTGTAGATTAAACCAACTGCATCTGAATGAGCATCCTAGATATGACTTCATTGTCTGCAAACAAATGATTAATACTGAAGACAGTTACTAGTGATAGATAGCAATAATTGAAACTATTTAACGGTGTTAAACTGAGCCATTGGCCTAATGAGTAGAGTGTTCGCCAATGGTCCGGGAGACTGAGGTTCAATCCCAGGTTGAGTCATACCAAAGACTCAAAAAATGGTACTTGATGCTACCTTGCTTAACACTCAGCACTATAAGGGTAAAGTGGAGCAATCCTGGGAATGAAGAAGCGCCCTCCCCTACACCTCGGTGTAATAGTTATTGAAAAGGGAACCTTTGGTTACCCTCAACTAAGGTCGCCAACTTACTTAACTGACAAATCGTATATAAATTTCCATTAAAATGTATGCAAATAAATGACTGATGTTTAACTGATACTGTTACATTGTAATACTTGAAACCATTAGACTGTGTGCAAACAAATGATTAATAGTAAATAGAATTATTCATATTAGATTGAAATACTTGAAACTATTTAGTTGTGTACAAGAAAAATGAGCTCAGGCTCATTTAAAAATGTTATCAACAAAATATGTTTCTAAATCATATTTAATACATATGTATAAACAGAATTTGGCATTAAATAACCTACCATGGTTGATATCCCATAAAACCAAATCATATATATTTAGTATATACGTGGTGTATTCAAAAGGTTTCCAGACGTTTTTTTTTTGTACAGGCATTTAAAATTGTTGTAGACTCTTGAAAATTCACTATGTTATTGCTATACATCTTATGAGATGACTGACCAATTTTTATGATTTCAGGTTCAAATGAACAGCTACAGCAGCAATTGGAATGCATCCTAATAAAGCCCGATTGTCCCAGCTGGTGAATTTCAAAAATGCAATCTGGACATGAAGGCACTTTAGAAGAATGATATGCAATAAAATTCTGTTTTAAACTTGGAAAAATGCCACAGAAACATATGGAATACTTCAGACTGCTTTTGGAGCATATTGCATGAATCGAGCATCAGTTTTTATGTGGCATAAGAGATTCAAGGAAGGCAGGGAGTCTGTGAGGGATGATGAGAGGTGTGGGAGGAGTAAGGAAGTCAATATACCAGAGTTGATTGGCCGAAGAGTTAGGGTTAGGGTTACTATGTTGAGGTTTTAAGGGAGTTCAGGAAGAGATTCCGTTGGAAGAGGCTAGCACTCTTCAAATCAGGTCAGTAGCATTTCCAGCAGGACAATGCACCAATCCACAACTCCATCCTTGTCACAGAGTATTTGACCAAGATGGGCATCAAGACAGTTCCTCACCCTCCCTATAGTCCAGACCTTGCTCCCTGTGACTCTTGCTTATTCCCAAAGCTTAGAGGTTGTCGTTATGAGACAATTGAGGAGATGAAAGAGGCTGTGACGAAGGTCATTGACACACTCACACAAGAAGACGGGGCCTTCCAGAAGTTGTTGGAACGGTACAACAAGTGCATTGCAGCTGGAGGAGATTACTACGAAGGGGACGAGAGTTTCATGTGTGTACTATCAATAAAAGTGCCCATATGAAAAAAGTCTGGAAACTTATTTAATGATCCTCGTATGTATAAACAGAATTTGGCATTAAATAACCTACAATGGTTTATACGCCATAAAACCCAACCCAACCCAAACCAAATCAACTATTCTCCTCCCAGCTATGGGCAAACATTAGGATCTTTAACCTTGGTATAGCAACCTGAAAACTCTGATTTCAAACCTGTTAAATTCTGCTGGGAAAAATTGACCTTGTGCCACATCACACACATGGTGGAGGGGTTGGGTAAATATATACTATATTAGTAGATTTTTAATCTGCAACATTCTCAGTAGAGAGTAAATTACAATTTGAAATAGTTTACATTTTACTAATGTTTATTTTTCGGTTTCATTCACACCTTTATATATTGTTCCTCAGATTTCAAAATAGCCGCAATGTTTAGATGCATTTTAATGTCTATTTCCCATTTGCATTCAAGTATATGTAAATCTGAAAATGTATATAAGATTATTTTTTTCTTTTTCATAATAACCGCACAAATCTTAAGCAAAGTCTGTTAAATCTTCTCCAGAAGTATTTGTATGGTTTCAAATTGGTGATTTTTTTCTGGAAAGAATCTCAATTATTTCTCCTCTGATTTAGTTCGGTGCTTAGCTTTATTCACTAAAAGAGGCTATTTATTATACATACAAGGGTGAGTTAAAAGTTTTGCAATATTTTGGTAATGTAACGCACAATTTGACTGCTCCATATGCTTTTGCCAAGGGCGTAAAAGTGACAAATTACATGGAGGTGCCTGTGGTGTAATGGTTATCGTTGCAGGAATTGGACACGGCAACACGAGTTCAAATCCTGGACTGATTGCATTTCACATAGCGCTAATACCCTTGGGAAAGGTATGAATCCAATTATTCTCCCTCCATCTATGGGTAAATAGTAGGGCAGACTGGGTTCTTCAGCCTTGGAGTCTAGGAGAAGGAAAACTCTGAATTCAAACTTGTTAAACTCTGCTTAAAAGTTGACCTTGTGTCATATCCTGCCCGAGCGGAGGGGTTGGGTGAATATGGTAAAAGTGACAAATCACCCTGGACTATAAGATGTTGAGCTTGCCTGATACTCTTTCAGTTCTACTCACCAGATATACCTGTAGAGTATTGAATCAGAATCAAGGGTTTTGGGCCTATTTGACCTTGCCTAATCATAAAGGTTCTTGCAACCCTAGCAAAATTTCTTCAACCATCTGGTTATTGTACTGTGATCAAACCTCACCAAGAGAGAAGAACCATAGATGAAAACTTTTGTTGTGG
The DNA here is from genome assembly GCA_963585895.1 of Sepioteuthis lessoniana. Lineage (NCBI taxonomy): Eukaryota > Metazoa > Mollusca > Cephalopoda > Myopsida > Loliginidae > Sepioteuthis > Sepioteuthis lessoniana. The sequence continues at coordinate 13,206,827 of OY757937.1, forward strand.
CAATACACTACCACTTCTTATAAAACTAGAAAACTACTTCAGATTTTTCTAATTTTAGAAGAAGTGGTAGTATGTTGCCACAGCAAAAATGTTCAAGCCCAGTCTGGTTGCACCACAGAATAGATCGACTGCATGTCTGCAGGGGGTTGAGACTCCCCCAACAAGTGTACTAGATATGACACTAAGCAATCTAATGGTGAAGCTCCAGTAATGCTGGAGCTTTGGAGAATGTACAGTATCCTTTTATTGCCATCACTCCCAGGTCCACTCTGACCTGGAGTCGTTACACCAGATAGGGTCCTATCTTTGAGTCAAATAGAACTATTAATTAAACTGAGTGCAAACAAATGACTTATGCTGAATCGACTTGTTTGAAATAGAACTATTTGATCATTTAATTGTGTGCAAACAAATGACTGATATTTAATTGAATTGTTAGTGATACATAGGAATACTTGGAACCATTCAATTTTGTTGACTTGAACTGATAGAAATAGAACTGTTTGATCATTTAACTGTTTGTATCTATAAGATATTTTTACACATTATGTTTAATATGTATGTATAAACAGTATTTGGCATCAAATAACCTACAAAGGTTGATATGCCTTAAAACTAAACCAACCAACCAAAAATGTTCAGCTGAGCTTTCTTGGTGAGGCTTAGAACTTTTTGAACGACCGTTATAGATGGATAACCACCTAGTCACAGCAAGTACTGTAAGCAATCTACAAATTGTGTGCCAGACAAAGCAAAGATTAGAAAATTACACTTTCAGAAGTTTTCATTTTGCAACTTCTAATAATGATTTCAGTGCCAGCCACACTTGGTAAAAATCATTGGAATCTATGGTTTTGCAGAAATCTGATAGGTTTCATTTTATTTGATTCCAGTTTCTACAGGAAAGAATGATAGAGTAGCAAAAAATCAAATCTTTAAGAAAAAAAACAACACAAAAACATGAAGAATGAATACTTTGGTAAAGTCTGGTCACTTAAAAACAAAACAAATAAAAAAAAAATAGAACCCAGGTTAGCAGAGAAAAATACGTCTGGTGAAGACAGTCGGAAGATCAAATATTGAAGAATAACATAAAATAAAACCACTGGCTAACTGCCAAAGAATAAAATTGCCTAAGTTTCTGAAAAAAAAAAAAAAAAAAAGAGAGAGAAAAGTTATCCGAAAAAATTTTGGTTTTGAGAGACTTATGAAAAGGTTAAAAAAAATTACAAATCTTTTTTCTTAGTTAAAAAAAAAATCTTTTCAGTTTGCCAAAGTCTCTAAAATGATTCTAAATAACTTATTTTCACCAAAATTACCAGGAAAGTTTAACCTATTCATAGTTCTGCACCCTTCAACACATTTAGTTTCTCCAAAAAGATTCTTTTTTACTTGATTTTCTTTTTTTGTACACATCCACAGGTATTGATGTAGCTGTTGAATAAATGACAGGTCATTATTCGATCAAATTCTTCATGTTCCATCGCAGGGGATTTTATAGTCTAAGAAGTGAATAAGACAAATGCAAGAGAATAAAATAAAAAAATCCATTGGCGGAAACAAAATGCTGGTTTCATCTTAGATTTTTTTTAGCTGAAATATTTTGATAAATTGATTAATTTACATGTCATTGTTTCGACCATAAAATTCTGATTGATAGATTCTCTTTATATATATATGAATGTATCTATCCAACCCCTCCACACAAGCAGGATGTGACACAAGGTCAATTTTTTAAGCTAAGTTTTACAGTTTTGAATTTGGGGTTTTTAAGTTGCTGTACTGTTTCCCTATAACTGGAGGGGGATAATATTTGGTTTGGTTTGGTTGGGTTTTATGGCATATCAACCGTTGTAGGTTATTTAATGCCAAAACCTCTTTATACATATATCTTAAATATGATTTGTAAACCTATTTTGTATACTAAGGTAAAAGAGCCCTGTCTGCCAAATTATTTACCCATAGCCGGAAGGAGAATACTTGGATTAATACCCTTCTCTTAATTATTGATATGTGATATGCAAACAACCTTGGGTAGGATTTGAACTCGGATCTCCATGCCTATTTCCTATGATTCCTAATATTGTTTAAATTTCAGAGAAGGACAATTGACATTATTCAATGAATTATTTAAACAAAGATCTTTATCTTTCTTGTTTTGATCACTGCATTGTAACTAATAAATTCTCAAGCCTTCATAATATTGTTTACAATTCTAAGATGGAGTCGTAATATTTTTTTCTATGAATTTAGACTAGTATTCTCATCTTTGTTATTTCATTACGAATGTTTTGGCTAATAGATTCTCTAACCTTCATAACATTTTCTAAATTTCTAAGATGGAGTATCGACATTATTTTATAAATTATTCAGATTAATATTTTTATCTTTCTTGTTTTGATACCAACATTTTGACTAACAGCTGCGTGCAATCCTGAACAAGTCCTGGCAGCAACACCCCACAAGACACCAACTGTATGGCCACCTGCCCCCTATCACGAAAACTATTCAAGTTAGACGAACCAGACATGCAGGACACTGCTGGAGAAGCAGAGATGAACTCATAAGAGATGTACTCTTATGGATCCCCACACATGGCCGCGCAAAAGCAGGGCGACCAGCTCGAACGTACATTCAGCAGCTATGTGAGGATACAGGATGTTGTCCTGAAGACCTACCTAGGGCGATGAACGATAGGGAGGAGTGGCGAGAGAGGGTCAGGGATATCCGTGCTACCAGCACAATATGATGATGATGATAACTATGATAACCGGCTCATTGAGAGTGTTTGCCAATGGTCTGGGAGATCTGGGTTCAATCCCAGGTTGCGTCATACCAAAGACTTTAAAAATGGTACTTGATACCTCCTTGCTTAACACTCAGCAAAATAAGGTATATATCAAGGGTAAAGGGGAGCAATCCCGGGAATGGAGTAACGCCCTCCCTTATACCTCGGTGTAGAAGCTATTGAAAAGGGAGCCTTCTGGTCACCCTTGACTACGATCGCCAACTTTACTTATAACTATGATATAGTCAGAGAGGTATCCTCATTTTTTTGTTCTTTTGATAGCCTTTTCATTGATGGCCCAGTCAACTAAGGCTGAAGAATACACTGACTGCATCTCTGCAGAGGGGTAAGACTCCCCTAATGAGTATTCTAGATATGACACTAAACAATCTGATGGTGAGGCTTCAGTAATGCTGGAGCTTTGGAGAATGTAGAGTACTCCTTTATTGCCCTCACTCCCAGGTCCACTCTGGCCTGGAGTAGTAGCACCTGATAGGGCCCTATTTATGGGTCAAATAGAACTGTTTGACATTTAAACTGTACTAATGCTAAACTGAATTATTTGGGATAGAACTGTGTATTCATATTAGATAAAGTGAAACCATTTAACTGCAAGATATTAGTTAAGGGTTATTTAAAAAGGTTATCTACAAAATGTTTAGAAACCATTGTGTAAAAAGAATTTGGCATTTAATGACCTACAAGGGTTGATATGCCATAAAACCAAACCAAACCAAACCAAGAAACCTTTCGTTAATATATTCTCAAAAACTTTCTTAACAGTGTCTAAATTTCTGAGAAGGACAACTGACATTATTCAGACTGTTATCCTTATCTTTATTGTTTTGATAACATAATTTTGACAAATAGATGCACAAAGTATCCAGATATTTTCTGAAATTATGTGAAAGATTATAATCATTCTTTCATGATTTAACTAGACTAGCATCTTCATTATTATTATTTTGATCTCAGCCTTTTGATGAATAGATTCTCAAATATTTTTAATATCAACTAATCTAGCATCTTCATCATTGTTATTTTGATCTCAACGTTTTGATGAATAGATTCTCAAGTTCTTTTTATTCTCCAAAATTAGAAGATCAATTAATTTCCTTATTTCAGAAATTATATTAACTTGTATCTTCTTCTTTGTTGTTTTTATAATAATTTATTATCTTTCATTAGTATAGTGGGTAGAGTGTTTGCCAATTGTCTGGGAGACTGGGGTTCAATCCCAGGTCGAGTCATACCAAAGACTCAAAAAATGGTACTTGATGCCTCCTTGCTTAACACTCAGCATTATAAGGTACAGGAGGTGCCCGTGGTGTAATGGTTATTGTCGTAGGAAATGGACACGGCAACACGAGTTCAAATCCTGGACGAGACTGATTGCATTTCACATAGCACTAATACCCTTGGGAAAGGTATGAATCCAATTATTCTCCCTCCAGCTATGGGTAAATAGTTGGGCAGACTGAGTTCTTCAGCCTTGGTGAGGCAACTAGTCTAGGAGAAGGAAAACTCTGAATTCAAACCTGTTAAACTCCGCATAAAAAATTGACCTTGTGTCATATCCTGCCTGAGTGGAGGGGGTGGTAAATATGATAAGGTACAGGTCAAAGGTAAGTGGAGCCATCCAGGAAAAAGAGTAGTGCCCTCCCCAACACATCAGTGTCGTAGCTATTGAAAATGGAACCTTCCGGTTACCCTTGACTACGGTTTGCCAACTTATCAACTTAACTTATAATCATAATATTTACTCTTTTGTTTCAGGGCATAATCATAATAAAAAAAAAAATTAGCTAAAACTTATCGATATATTTAGATTTTATTTATTTGTAGAATTTTTTTTTCTTTGGTCTATTAAAAATGGTTAACATATAAGACATTGTCCTCATATAGAAAAAAATTGGATATGGCTTGTTTAGACATCATCTAAAAAACTGATTTTCAAAGAAAAAAACCCCCCAAAAAACTGACAAATGTGTAAAACTGAACCTTACCTCCAGTGATATAATGTCTGCTGCTATCCAGTTCTGTATCGGCCAAAGCATTTGGAATTAAACCCTGTAAAAAAAATAAACAGATTTAAGTATTTATCTTAATATATCATAAATCAAATAATGCTTTGTTTAAGTATTTACCCAACCCCTCCATCACAAGCAGGATGCATTATGGGGTCAGTTTTTTAAAGGGAGTACAGCTGGTTTTAAATCAGTTTTCCTTTTCTTAGACTGGTTGACACACCAAAGCTAGAGATTCTTGTCAGTTCTACTATTTATCCATTCCTGGAGTGTAAGAAGAGACACATTCTCACTTTTCCCAAGGACATTAGAGATTGTGTCCATTTTCTATGATGAAAGGTTTATATAAAAAAAGTTTTGAGTACTTATTGTATAGGTGGCACATCACTGCAAATCAGTTTGCAATCCGTCAGACAACTTGAACAATTAAGATTACAGGACTCCCACTTGGAAACCAGCAGTACTAAAATTATCTTGTGAACATTTCAACATTTAAGAATTAATCTGTGGTTTAATTTAAATGGATCATCAAATCATATTGTTTAGTTTGGTTTGGTTTTATGGTATATCAACCATTGTTGGTTATTTAATGCCAAATCCTGTTTTTACATTATATATTACATATACAGTGCAACCCAGATATAAGAAACTCGGATAAAAGAGAGATTTTCTCTGGTCCCAAATTAGAGCCTGTGTTAATGTATATAAAATATACCAAACCCGGATATAAGAGACTCCTTCTCCGGTCCTGACAACTCTCTTATATCCGGATTACACAGTACATAAACTCATTTTGTACATACATTTTCAAAAGAGCCATTGCTTATCCTTTTATACATAGTTAAATAGTTTCAAGTATTTCTATCAAACACAAATATCTATATTTACTATTAATTATTTGTTTGCACACAGTTAAATGGTTTCAAGTATTCTTATGTACCACTAACAATTCAATGAAACATCAGTGATTTGCTTACACTCAGTTAAATGATCAAACTGTTCTATTTCAAACAATTCAATTTAGCCTAAGTCATATTTTTGCAATCAGTTTAAATGTGGAACACTTCTATTTGACCCATTGATAGGACCCTATTAGTTGATACCACTCTGGGTCAAAGTTGGCCGAGGAACAATGGCAATGAAGGGGTACTCTGCATTCCCCAAATCTCTAGGACTAGAGCCTCACCATCAGATTGTTTGGTGTCATATGCAGGACACTTGTTTGGGGTGTGGTCTTACCTCTCTGCAGAGGAGCAATCAGTGTATTCTACTGTCTAAGCTGAGGAGGCTGCTTTTAGTTTTGTTGTTTTTGTAGATTTTGAATGGAATGGAAATCAGATGTTATTTCTGCATAAATTATTAAGTTTTGATTTGGGGTATACAAGTCCTAAAGAATGGATAAATATTAGGGTTAGTTGGGCTATCTTGGAATACAAATGATTCATCTCAAAAGTACACTATGTACTTATTGTTGTACTCCCTACATAATGGACTTACCCTCCTCCATAAATACACGTCAATGAGAGCATTAGACGGAGTTAACCAGACCTGCATGAGACTATCACATGTGATACCATTTGCGTAGTGGACGGATAGTCACTACCTCACTGAACTCTCAGCTTCCTATCAACTAACTACTGTTTAACCAGGTTCCCTTGTATCTTGTTTCTGTTACTTAAATATATATGTTTTTCTATCAAGCCTTTTGTGTTCCCTGTATCTTTCTTTTGTCAGCATCACAACACTTATAAAAATGTATTTAGACAAAATGTACTAATATAAAATTATTACATTAAAATAATAATGTTAATTATTATATTCGAATACTTAAATTAAAAAATATTTATATAAAAATATCCCATAATTCTAAGGCCAGTTCACTCGAGCTGTAGAATATGCTGGCTGCATCTCAGCAGAGGAGTAAGATCTGCATCCTGGATATGACACTAAACTGCATCTGATGGTGAGGCTCCAGGCCGGAAGCTTTGGGTAATGTGGAGCGCCCTTTCATTACTATTACTCCCAGGTCCACTCTGTCCTGGAGTGGTAGTACTTGTTAGTGTTCCATCTGTAGGTCAAATAGAACTGTTTAACCATTTAATTATGAGCAAATAAATGACTTGTGTTGAATTCTTAGTGCTACATAATGATACTTGAAACCATTTGACTGTGTGCAAACAAATGAACTTGTTTAGAAAGGTTACCAAAAAACTACTTGTTTACAAATCATATATCTAACACGTTTATAAACTGGATTTAACATTAAATAGCCCACAAGGGTTGATATGCCATAAAACTCACCAACCAACACATAGATCCACTTTTACCAAAGTTTAGAAAGTGATTACCACAGCTGTTTTTGAAAAGAATGGAAATCAGAAGATATTTCAATATGAATTATTAATAGGTTTAGATTTGGAGTGTACAAGTCTTTAAGAGTCTAGAATGGATAAATATTTTTATTAGTTTGATTATATCTTGGAATACAAATGATATTGAAGGGCTAGTCGCCATTCATCTATGCAATAAGATAGTTTTTGATTTCTCTAAACCATTGTTGAGTTCACCTGTGGATTGTTGACTATCTTAATTGATATGTGCTTTTTTAATCATTGTGCTGTTATGATGTTTGCTGCTATTGTTTAGGTCAACTTGATGAGCTGATGGTGTCAAGAATTAACAAATGATTCATCTCAAAAGTATAAAATGTATAGTGTGAAGATTAATAAATTGATTAAGTTGAAAAAAATATCATAAAATACAGAAATTCCATAATTCCATTTCTGCCAAAGTTTAACTTTTATTGTGAAAAGGTAAGAATTGCAATCTTTGAGTACCTGCCAGACTATTATCTGTATATATAATGGTAACAAAACTGTTTCAATATTTCCATTCTTAACTAAATCAGTTTAATAAAAAACATTGCACTTAACGTATTTCAACCTTACTTTTTCAACACACCTCACATACAAATACAACCCCAGGAACACTGAGTGGATATTCATCTTGGTTTTTTTTTTAGCAGTAAATAAACTAATAACAGATAAGATAGAAAGCATTTTTTCTTTAATAGCTGAACATTCTGGCTTCATAATCAAACTTGATTAAATTATTTAAATCAATATATAATTTTTTTTCCCAGCCACGCAAAGGAAAATATTATGAAATAAACCAATATTTAGGGAAGAATTATGAAATAATCCAATGCTGAAGAAAATAATGAATATTATTTGTCTAAATTTCTCAGATGAAGTTCAATAATTGTTATTACTTAAAATATTCGGACCATTGACCTCATTTTCGCCCAGTGGGTAGAGTGTTCACCAATGGTCCAGGAGACCTGGGTTCAATCAAAGACTTTACCAAAGACTTTAAAAATGGTACTTGATACCTCCTTGCTTAATACTCAGCAATATAAGGTACATATCAAGGGTAAAGTAGAGCAATCCAGGAAAAGGAGTAGCACCCTCCCCTACACCTTGGTGTATTAGCTACTGAAAAGGGAGCCTTCTGGTCTCCCTCAACTACGGTCGTCAACTTTACTTTTACTTTATTCTTATACTCATAACATTCCGGACAATATGTCCCTCGACTTTCTTCAGGAGTTTCATGTTGAACTTGAGAGTCTACCCAGAACTAAACTTCAGGGGAAACATCATGAGTATAACAATAAAGATGAAGTCAATGGTCCGAATATTCTAAATAATAACAGTTAAAATAATGAATGATCTTATAACTTGAATTTCTAAAACAAATACCAACAGAAACCTAGATATGCAAATCAGTCTACAGTGAAAAGACTATTCTTGCAAACCTCACCAAGGGATCAAGCCTACCCAATAGAAAGGAAACATGGCTCTAATAAAAGAATTGTCAATGGAAACAAGAATTGTAAAACTCATTCAAGAAGGCAATCTGCAGTGGAGTGTTGAAAAAGAGGCTGGATGTTCTCAGTCAAGTATGGGTAAATAGTAGGGCAGACTCAGTTCTTTAGCTTTGTTGGTAGGCAAACTGATATTAAAGAAGGAAAACTCTGGAATAAGTTGTATTCTACTTGAAAATTGTCCATCTACCACATCACACCCTTAGTTGAGAGTTTTAAACAGAGGAATCAAAAATACAATTTGTGCGCTCTATTTTTTGAAAATTTCTATTTTGATTTTTAGAGGTTATGACAGTTTATCTGTAACTAATAACTATTTAGAATTAAAGATAAATCATTTAAAGGTTCATCTTTTGCAATGGACATCTGAAATTTTTACTGTGGAGCTATGTTTATCTAATAGGTCAAATATACCACACACACACACATACCAGTTAATCCTATTTATTCTTTTAATCATTTCGTGAATTCAGACTATCATCTTCATCTTTTGTTATATTCAGATTTCAGCCAATGTGTCCTTTGGCCTTTTTCAGGCGTTTCATGTCAAAGTCATGAACTCAGAACTGAACGCTTTATTTAATCCACAGGTGTAGATTGTTCTAATTCCATTAAACATAACCAGGTACAAATATTAAGCTATATTAAGCTTTCCTTGTTATTTACTTGTTGTCAGGATTGAACCTGAAACCTCCAGATGATTTCACTAAGAAGTCCTTTTTAACCAAATGCTTATATCCATTATGCCATGTTTATTCTGGTCAGTGATACTTTTCTTTCATTAAAGCTAACTCTTGTTTTTCTAAATATTTTATCTATGAAATCCCAATAAGTCAAAGCAAAGAAAAGTTAAAGTTGAATTGAATATGGCAGTTTTGTCCAGTCTCGCCTTCTAAATAAATGACTTGACTCATGTCATGTTTGTTGTTAAGAGAGATTAGACACCCACATGTTTTGGTCAAAATTGTACAAGCAATGGTTGGTTGGTTGGTTGGTTGGGTTTTATGGCATATTAACCTCAGTAGGTTATTTAACGCCAAATCCATTTTTATAGAAATAGTGACTTCTATTTCAAACAATTCAGTTTAGCATGAGTACACAATTTAAATGTAAGTAAACAGTTTAATTGCCAAAAATATTTATTTCAAGCGATTCAGTTTATTCAAACAGTCTTAATTCAGCTAATTCAGTTTAGTATAAGTACAGATTTTGTTTACACACAGTTAAATGTCAAAACAGTTCTATATTAAACAGTTCAGTTTAGTGTGAGTACATTTTCAATATCAAAAACAGTTCCATTTCAAACAATTCACTTTAGCATAAGCATACAGTTTAAATTTAAGTACAGTTTATTTGTCAAAAATATTTCTATTTCAAGCTATTCAGTTTAATCAAACAGTTCTAATTCAAACAATTCAGTTTAGCCTAAGTATGCAGTTATTTCTATTTAACCCATAAATAGGGTCCTATCAGGTGCCACCATTTCGGGCCAGAGTGGACCTGGAAGCAATGGCAATGAAGGGGCGCTCAGCATTCCCCAAAGCTCCAGCATCACTGGAACTTCACTCTCAGATTGTTTAGTGTCATATCCAGGACACTCATTGGGGGGAGTCTTACTCTTCTGCAGAGGTGCAGTTGGTGTATTCTACAGCCCCAGTCGACTGGGCAAACAAGCAATGGGTCAGTTACCGAAAGAAATAAAGAAGAAATCCATCTATGGAACAATATGTGAAACACTTCGCTCTTCAGTTGAAATCAAGCAGACACTAACTCTGGTTTCTTGAGTTGATTCTTCTTGTGACTAATTAGAGTCAATCGTCAACAAACCTCACCATCACTGTCCTGCACTATCACTTGTCTGTCAAACACCTGATCTCTTTCTTAGATATATGGGGCTCTGACTTCCAGAAAAGAAAACCTCCGTTTGTGTGGACCTCCCAGAACTAAAGTATCCCCCCCCCCGCAAAATGATACTCTTGTCTCCTGACTTCTAATGCTGAAAACTTAAGTCTATAATGGGTATCAAAACAATCTCTTTCATCCCCATCAAAAAATCCTTCTCTTTCTAGTTTGTCATCAGTTAAAATCTGCCAACATTCCTAACTTGTTTAGCTATACTTTTGATACTACTACAACACACACACACACACACACACAACAATGTACATACATACATACACAGTAGGCCAATCTCCTCACACATCCATACAGATATGCTCATATTTGCATGAATGTACACATATATATGATACATACATATGCTTGTACCTACATGCATATGAATTAACGCAATTAAATAAGTGCATCCAGAGTCAGAAACGTTTATAGTGCCACAGTAGGATAGTAGAAAAAAAGGCTGATTTATATTTTTTGTTGAATTGAATTTACTTTTTCCTTCCCTTTGAATAACATTTTCGGAATAATTGTCCTTATCAAACCAAAAAGATCTAGTTCATGATTCCACCCAGACTGCAAAGTCTAACAAGTTTGACACCCCTACACAAGAAAATCAGCTCAAAATAGACTTTGATTTAACAAGCATGTAGGTGTGTGTAAAATAAAATGTGTCAGCAATTACCTATATATGAATCTTTTGTAGTTGACAAATAAAGATATAGTGCTGTGTGAGATCTCTGTCACAACAACAGTGCCAAGGTAAGACAAAAAAAAACACGAAAGAAGCCAATGTGTACATGGGATTGTCAAATGTTGAGCCGACATGCCTAGTAAATCCAAGACAGACAATTATTTATTACAATTTAGCCCATACCTTGGGAGTATTAGGGGGCTCATACTTATCTCAAAATAATTAGTCTGATAGTAAACATTATAGTAAGACTTGAATTCAAGCTCGTTTACTGCAATGTCTCAAACTAGTATGTTAAACACTATGCCATAGGAACTCTCACCACCCAGAGAGCTTCGTGGCAGGAAATATATTTACTTGAGTTCCCACTCACCAATGTTAGCATATCCATGATATAAGTAAGTTGGTGAGTGTAGTTGAGAGCGACCCGAAGGCTCCCTTTTCAGTAGCTATTACACCGAAGTGTAGGGAAGAGTGCTACTCCTTTCCCTGGATTGTTCCACTTTACCTTATAAAGCTGATTGTTAAGTAAGGCCACATTAAGTACCATTTTTTGAGTATTTGGTATGACTTGATCATTGGCAAACACTCGACTCATTAGACCAATGGTCCAGTGCATTAATCAGTTACAATCAATGTTTATTTTATTTTTCATATAGATTGCCCAGTCAGCTGGGGCTGTAGATTATGTTGATTGCACCTCTTCAGAGGAGTAAGACATTTCTCCACCCCAATGAGTATCCTGTATAGGACACTAAGCTATCTGATGGTGTGGCTTTAGTCCTGGAGCTTTAGGGAGTGTGGAATACCTCTTCATTGCCATTCATCTCAGGTCCACTCTGACCTGGAGTGGTAGTACCTGTTAGAGTCCTATCTATAGATCAAATTTCTTTTCCTAGACTGGTTTTCAAACCAAGGTTAAAAAGCCCAGTCTGCCCTACTATTTTCCCATAGCTGAATGGAGAATAATTGGATTTATACCTTTCCCAAGGGAATTAGTGCTATGTTAAATGCAAAGAACCTTGTCCAGGATTTGAACTCGGGTCACCGTTGTTATTTTTTTGATGGCGTATCAACCTTCCTGGGTGATTTAATGCTAAAGCCATCCTTCTAGAAGTAGTGGTACTATTTAACCCATAGCTGGGAGGATGAGAAGGTTCATACTTTTCTCAAGGTTATTTGTCCGAAAGTGAATGTAATAGCATGACTGGAGTTTGAACTCGCTTTCTATGATTTCACAGTCCTGCATGTTAACCATAACATCATAAGGAAAACCCTTCAGGGCACTGTGTCCATTTCCAATGACAATATCCATTACACTATGAGCACCACTAAAATATTTTATTATATCATCCTGGACAATATGAAAAAGAATTATCCAATAGACAAACAAGAATAAAAAAAAGAAATTTGCATTTCTGGCAGATTTGTTTTAGACTTTCTTTGTTCTAACTCTAATTCAATTTTTTCAGACTTTTTCTTCAATCATCTTTCACTTTTTATTCAGACGGTTCATTGTTTCTGTCTTCTGTAGTGAGTAAATAAAGGGGCCTTTTTTTACAAATATATAAGTGTGTGCATGCGTGCGTGTGTGTGTGCGTAAAGAGGAAAATATGAAAAAACAAAATATTTAGAAGATGAATTGACATCTATATAATATAGTAAGTAAAGTGGGCGACCTTAGTCGAGGGTGACCCAAAGGCTCCCTTTTCGATAGGTACTACACCAAGGTGTAGGGGAGGGCGCACTCCTTTCCTTGGATTGCTCCACTTTACCCTTGATCTGTACCTCGTAATGCTGAGTGTTAAGCCAGGAGGCATCAAGTATCATTTTTTGAGTCTTTGGTATGGCTTGAGCTGGTATGGAATCCAGGTCTCCTGGGCAATTGGCAAACACTCTAACCATTATGCCAATATCCAGTATCAATATAATATACTAATATTTAATGTTTTGTTTTTAAACCATCTTTAGGGCAATTTATTTTGGTGATATTTTCTCTTTAAAAAAAAACATTCTTAGTATTCTATCATCATTAATTTGAGTTCAATTTCAAAATGTGTATGATGTAATTAGCATTCGAAAATTTTTCATTTGTTTTATTTATTTAATAAATTAACTTTACACACACACACACACACACACACATATATATATACATATATATATAAAGAGGGAGAGAGAGAGAGAGAAAAAGATAATTTTCGATGAATGTCTATATCTGCTTTTAGATTTGAGTTTCTTTATCTTAATGGCATATCAACCTTTACAGGTTATCTAATGTTAAAGCCATCCTTACAAAAGAATAGTAGTGATACAATATAATCCAGAGGTAAAGGGATAAGATGGTTAATACCTTTCCCAAATATATTAATCTGAAAGTGAATATAATAGCGTGATTGGAATTCAAACTTGCAGTCAAATACATTGCCTCTTTGCCAAAAGGACTCCACCCATCTCTACTTACAGTATTCACTGAGACACAATACATATCCTCGTTAGAGTAAATGAAAGTTTCAATGTATTTGTTTTAATTAATCTTACCTATGATAATATCCAATACATTTCTATAGCAAAATAATTTTCTATACATTTCTATAGCAAAATAATTTTGAATGTATTTCTGCTTTAACATTTGCAGTGTCACATGATATGTAATCATTAAAGTAAATGAAAGGTTTATTTGTTTAATAAAGCCTATCAGAGATAATTTTCCATGCATTTCTATTGCAAAATAATTTTCAATGAATTCATTTAAGAAATCCTCCTCATGATAATTTCAAATGTATTTCTATATTTACTTTTCAGGCCATTGGCCTAATGAGTAGAGTGTTTTCCAATGGCCCGGGAGACTGAGGGTTCAATCCCAGGTCGAGTCATACCAAAGACTCCAAAAAATGGTACTTGATGCTGTCTTGCTTAACACTCAGCATCATAAGGTAAGGATCAAGCGTAAAGTGGAGCAATCCAGAGAATGGAGTAGTGCCATCTGTTACACCTCGGTGAGTTGCTGTTGAAAAGGGAGCCTTCGGGTCACCCACGACTATGGTCACCAACTTTTTTATAGAAATAATCATTAGAGTGAATAAAAATTTTGATCTAAATAATTCTTATTTATATTTGTTTAATCTCTGTCCATAATAACAAATAGGAATAACAGTGAAATTGAATGTAATTGATTCTTATTCAAGTTATTACAAGTTATCTACACATTCTAATAGAGAAATAATATTGAAACTTAATGTAAATTAGTTGGTCAGTTTCAACATGTTTTTGGTTCCATTTATTCATAATTATGTTGTTACCAAGTGAAAGAAATGGTTTATTGCCAAGATTCAAGTGTAACTCTATTGTTAATGATAAAAACACTTATGCAGTTATTTCAAATCAGCAGTGCTAAGAAACAACCAACTACATCGCAATAATCACATACAGATCATTTTACGCCAAGTAATTGACTATTCATTAAAAAAAAAAAAGAAAAAGGGTCATACAGATTTTTATGGTGACCTTAATATTTTTACATGAATATTTACACATTTAAAAACCCTTTTGCTTTAGTGATGAGATTGAAAAACTGAAAATGGCAGGAAAAACTTATCACCTCTAAAATAACTGTCAATGTTATAATCAAGGTGTGCTGATAGCACAAATTCCCTTGACTCTCTCTCACCATCCATCCCTATCGATCACTGAACTTTGTAAGTCCACTAAACGGTATCCAATGTCTGCACTGAGCTGATGAAAGTAAGTTTTTGCTGGTTGACCAAAATTGCTGTGTCCATGTGTAAAAGTCCATATAAGAACATCTTTGCTTCACCAGCGGCGCTCAACATGTGCTGCTCATCTTATTTGGATGTTTTGTGAGATGGGAATTAAGTAGCCATACAGCTCCTGCTTTGTAGGTGCTGCTTCAAGAATTTGTTCAAAACAGCATACAACATTCTCGTGTAGTTCCCATCTAGTTTTTTCTCCAATGGTGCAACTATACATTAGCACTGATACACCAACAGTTTGAAAAGAATTATCAATGTGAACAGACTTAAAGATCCATTTTTATAAAGAACTTTAAGGAAATTATTATAAGAATATTTAAATTTTATTGTTGAGTCTCAGCTATTTTGGACTTAACCTTTTTGAGATTTGATAATTCAAGAGTTTACCATTAATAAATAAATGAATTAATTTTTTAAAAGTTTTATAGTCTATTATAGAAAATCATATAGAGAAGAGATTTTGAAGAAAACTAAGAATAGTTTAGCACGTATCAATCCAACTTTTCCACCATGAGTAGGAGATGGAACAAGGTCAATTTTTAAGTGGAGTACAGCTGGTTTGAATTCAGAGTTTTCCTTCAATTAAACTGGTTGCCTAGGCTAAAGAACCCAGTTTGCCCTATTATTTAACCATAGTAGGAGAGAGAACAGGTAGTTTTAAGATTTTTTTAAGAATATTAGTGCGAGGTGAAATGCAAACAGCCTCATCCAGGGTTTGAACTCTGATTACTGAGTTTATTTCTTATGATGTTGACTGTTATGCCATAAATGCCTCCTTTATTCAAACTATTACGACATCTTTCAATTTACTGCTTGTATTGCTAATGACGATAATTGAGTTTTCCTTCACCTTATCTGCTTGCCTAACCAAAGCAACCAGAAACCAGTGTCTCTTAGCAACAATAATGTCCGTTTCTGAAAAATCACAAAAAATACACATAAGTAAGAAAATATAGAGAAAATTAAGGAAATTTATGAAGTCATAAGTAAAGTAAGCGACCTTAGTCGAGGGTGACCCGAAGGCTCCCTTTTCAATAGCTACTACACCAAGGAGTTGGGGAAGGCGCTACTCCTTTCCCTGGTAAGTAGTTTTGTAAAAGATAGTCATCATCATCATCATGTCGTGCTATCAGCACGGATATTTCTAAACCTCTCTCGCCACCCCTCCCTATCGTCCATTGCTTTTGGCCGGTCTTCTGAGCTACATCCAGTATCGGCACAGAGCTGCTGTACGTATGTTCGAGCTGGACGTCCTGCCTTTGCTTGTCTCTGTGAAGGGTTCCACAGGAGTACATCACTTATGAGCTTGTCCCTACTTCTCCAGTTGTGTCTCACTTGTCTGGTTCATCTAATTTTGATAGTTTTCAAGACGGAGGGTAGGTGGTAGTACAGTTGCTGTTTTGTGGGGTGCTGTCTCCAGGACTTGTTCAATATTGCTCGCAGCATTCTTGAGTAATTGCCGTCAAGTTTTTTCCATAAGTTTTGTTAATGTCCACGTGGTGTATCCATATAGCAGTATCGATACTATCGCTGCTTGGAAGAAACTATGCTTCAGGGTTAGGAGTGGCACCCTCCCATACACCTCGGTGTAGTCGCTACTAAATCAACTCTGCGAACTTAAAGATAGTAATAATACTTAAATAGGTTTGCAATTATATCATAATATATCAGATGGTTTAGTGTCATATCTAGGATACTCGTTGAGGTGGGGGTCTTACTCCTCTTCCCCTTTTTTTAAAAGATAGAGGGAGGATTCTTCCTATTTTTCAAATAGTAAGAATTTTGCAGTCTTCCATGAAAACTACCAATGAGCAATACCGTTGTATTTTTTTCTGGATTAAAAGATAATCAGAAATCTACCTTTATTAAGAGCAAATTTGACAAATATGGGAATGAGCTTTGCCAAGTGTCTTTTTTGTCTTTTACCTGAGAAGATTCTGTTTTTATGAGGAGTTCTATTTTTATGTTTACAAGATGTCTGGAATTTCCTGTGTCGTTAGTCCAAATGGATAGTAAAAAAAAAAAAGGTACAATGTTAACACAATGCAGACGACTTAATGAAAGGTTTTGTTGTAGTCTTTGTGCACAGAAAATAAAAGAAGCAAAAAAAAAAAAAATTTTCTATTCTTCCGGGAAGGAAGATGAATATTGAATGAGCTCTTTATTTATCAAATTACCACAAAAGGTAAAAAAAAAAAAAAAAAAGAAATATAAAAAATGAAGACAAGCGAAAGGAAAAAAAAAACAAAAAAAAAAACACCAGAAGTACAGGAAAATGTAGCATATTTACTGATAGGATAAAATTCACTGAAAATGTTCTTGAAAAATTTTCAACAAGCAAAAAAAAAAAAAATAAATAAATAAAACAATGATTCAACTAATACTGTAAAATGCAAGAAATAATTTCATTTATTTTTTTACCTGGCAAAAGTAATTACCTAGTCACTTTTATTTTTTTCATTTGATTTTAAATAACATGATACAATTCAGGATTCTGACCAATCTATTAGTGGTGTTTAAAATACGCTGACTGCATCCCCTGCAGAAGTGTAAGATCCCTCCCCACAAAAGAGTTGGGTTGGATTTTATGGCATATCAACCATTGTGAGGTTATTTAATGCCAAATCCTATATTTACACATACGATATATTAAATATGATTTGTAAATACATTTTGTAGATAAATCTTTAAACAGGTAAATGGTTTCAGGTTTTGGTTTCTTTGTTTAATGATATACCAACCTTTGTAGGTTATTTAATGCCAAATCCATCCTCCTAGAAGAACAGCAATGTTGCTATTTAACCCATAGCTGGGAGGATAAGGGGGTTCATACCTTTCCTAAGGGTATTTGTCCCAAAGTGAACGTAATAGCGCAATTGGAATTTGAACTCGTTTACTACAATCCCACAGTCCATCGCTTTAACCATTACACCACGAGGACATCCCCTAAATGGTTTCATGTATTTCTATCAAACACAAATATTTCTATTTACTATTAATCATTTGTTTGCACACAGTTAAATGGTCTCAAGTATTGCTATGTAACAGTAACAATGTAACATCAGTCGTTTGTTTGTACACATTTAAAAGGATATGTAACATATTGACCCTCGACTGAGCCGTCAAACAAGAGATGCACCAGTGTAAATAAGCAGAACAACAGCAAAACAGGTGCATCCGGTTGAAGATATCGGAATATCACCTTGACCTGTGGACGTGGTTGAATTCGGTGCAGATGTGTACGTCCACAGGAAGCAGGTGGGTGTCAAACAATTATATAACCAAGTGCCACAGACGGCTTGAGTTAGTCAGTTCGAGTTCAGTTCCAGTTGGAGTCAGTTGGGGACAAGATGCCAGCGTGAGAATCAGCTTGCAGACCGAGGGCTTGCGGCCCCCAGTGACCCACGGTTGATCAGCCCATCCAGAATGAGAAAGAAGTGCTGCTATGGTCAGAGGAACTTTGGGTCAATATGTAGCAGTCTGTCCCCGTCTCCAACTCACCTCTCACACATAACCAACATCAACCCTTTTGCAACCCTTTCAAGAATAAAGTGTGAGAGGTATATTTTAATAAAGAAGTGTGTTCGTTCGTTCATTGAAGTTCGTATATTATTGTTGACTATGTTTCTGCAGATAGTTGTATTATGGATATACAACAGATATACATATGATTTCTCTTTCATTTGCATCTAGTTAAATGGTCCAAAGTACTATATATGACTAACAATTTAATTAAACAACAGTCATTTGTTTACACACAGTTAAATGATCAAAAACTTCTATTTCTAACAATTCAATTGAGCATTTGATTGCACTCAGTTTAAATGTGAAACAGTTCTATTTGACCCATAGATAGGACCCTATCAGATGTTACCACTCTGTATCAGAGTGAATCTGGGAGTGATGGCAATGAAGGGATACTCTTCAGGTCTTCAGAGCTCTTAGTATTCTAGCTGATTTTAACAATTTCTGGATGGCCTCAATTCTTCAGATATCTAATTCTTTCAGTCTCTTTTCCAAACCTTTGAGGGCTGTTCCAAGATAATCAGTATCACTGTCATCCTCATGTTCCACAGTTTTTAGTTCCCTGGCAGGGTCCAAGTATTTGCTTATATTTTCACTTTCTTTCATTTTCACTCTGAGGTCCACTCGAACAACAAAATTATAAGATACGAGGATCATTAAATAAGTTACCGGACTTTTTTCATATGGGCACTTTTATTGATAATACATGCATGAAACTCTAGTTCCCTTCAAAATAATCTCCTCCAACTGCAATGCACTTGTTGTACCATTCCAACAACTTCTGGAAGGCCCCATGGAAGTCCTCTTGTGTGAGCATGTCAATGACCTTTGTCACAGCCTCTTTCATCTCCTCAATTATCTCATAACAACAGCCTCTGAGATTACGGAATAACCAAAAGTCACAGAGAGCAAGGTCTGGTCTATAAGGAGGGTGAGGAACTGTCTTGATGCCCATCTTGGTCAAAAAGTCTGTGACAAGGATGGAGTTATGGACTGGTGCATTGTCCTGGTGGAAATGCCACAGGCCCAATTTGAAGAGTGTTGGCCTCTTCCGACAGAATCTCTTTCTGAACTCCCTTAAAACCTCAACATAGTAACTCTAACCCTAACTCTTTGGCCAATTAAATCTGGTGTATTGACTTCCTTACTCCTCCCACACCTCTCACAGACTTCCTGCTTTCCTTGAATGTCTTATGCCACTCAAAATACTGATGCTCGATTCATGCAAGATCCTCCAAAAGCAGTCTGAAGTATTCTATACGTATCTGTGGGATTTTTTCCAAGTTTAAAACAGAATTTTATTGCATATCATTCTTCTAAAGTGTCCTCATGTCCAGATTGCATTTTTGAAATTCACCAGCTGTGAGAATCAGGCTTTATTAGGGTGTATTCCAATTGCTGCTGTAGGTGTTCATTTGAAGCTGAAATCATAAAAATTGTTAGGGGGGTGTCCTCGTGGTGTAATGGTTAAAGTGATGGACTGTGGAATCGTAGTACATGAGTTCGTACTCCAGTCGTGCTATTACGTTCAATTTGGGGCAAATACCCTTGGGAAAGGTATGAAGCCCCTTATCCTCCCAGCTATGGGTTAAATAGTACCACTACTGTTCTTCTTGGAGAATGGGTTTAGCATTAAATAACCTAAAAAAAGGTTGATATGCCATTAAATAAAGAAAGAAAAAAGATAAAAATTGTTCAGTCATCTCATAAGATGTATGGTAATAACATACTGAATATTCAAGAGTCTACGATAATTTTAAATGCCTGTACAAAAAAGTCTGAAAACTTATTGAAGGCACCACATAACAAATCCATTTTTTCTTTTTAATTAACACTAGGTCTGACCTTTTGGCCAGGATTAGCTGATCCATTCGTATCTCAAAATCCCAGAGAATTTTTGGCATCTCATTTTCTAAAATGGATTCTGGTTTGTGCATCTGTCATTTATTAGTATGGATCAAATTTTAATCTCTTGCGCAATTCCCAATAGATCACCTCTCCCACTCAGTCATGTCTTGTCTTGAGCTGCTTTTATGCTAGTTTGTCCCATTCCCTTATTGTTTGGTTTTGGTTTCTTTGTTTAATGGCATATCAACTCTTTGTAGGTTATTTAATGTCAGAGCTATTCTCCTAGAAGAACAGTAGTGGTACTATTTAACTCATAGCTGGGAGGATAAGGGGATTCATACCTTTCCCAAGGGTATTTGCCCAAAAGTGAATGTAATAGCGCGACTGGAATACGAACTCGTGTACTATGATTCCGCAGTCCATCGCTTTAACCTTTACACCATGAGGACGCCCCCTCCCTTATTTTGTGATTGCTCATTTCATCTCTGTCTCCTGTGTATCGTCAATTTTCACTTTGATATAATTAATCCTCTATTATTTACTCAGAGTTTTTCACATCAGCATTAGCTGATGGTCTTTCACTGGAGTTTGAGTGACAGCAAGTCTCCTCAAGTCTCCAGGACTCTTTTCAGTATTCAGGCCTTCTCAATAATGCTGTAGTTTGGATGGTCTCCACTCGTTCACCAACTTCCAAGTCCTCCAGTTCCTTTATTAATCGTTTGTTGACTGTACCAAAAGCACTAATTACAATTGGTATAATTGTCACCTTCATGTTCCATAGTTTTTTTTCAATTCCCTAGCAAGTTCGAGGTACTATTATTATTATTATTATTAATAATAATCAGTGGTTCTAATTTTGTCATATTTGAAACTCTAGAAATATATTAAATTTAAAAAATTGATTCGAGGCTGAGTGCAAACATACTATACTATGATCCTAGGCTGAAGTGCCATTCCAGATATAAAAAAATCAATGTATAATAGTAACAAAACTTCATCTCAGACATTCAAATAGAAAGAAGGCCAGAGTATACAGTGGATGAAGCATTAGGATAAAGACAACAAAGATGAGGAAAATGGTCCAATAGAATCAATGTATAATAGCAACAAAACTTCATCTCAGACATTCAAATAGAAAGAAAGCCAGAGTGTACAGTGGATGAAGCATTGGGATAAAGGCAACAAAGATGAGGAAAATGGTCCAATAGAATCAATGTATAATAGCAACAAAACTTCATCTCAGACATTCAAATAGAAAGAAGGCCAGAGTTTACAGTGGATGAAGCATTGGGATAAAGGCAACAAAGATGAGGAAACTGATCCAAAAGAATCAATGTATAATAGTAACAAGACATCATCTCATATTCAAATAGAAAGAAGGCCAGAGTGTATAGAAGCTGGGACAAAAACAACAAAGATAAGGAATTTGTCACAAAAGAAGAAATCTACGATGATACTAAACTTGAATTTTCTATCTTCAAATTGAAAAGAAGCCTTCAGATTTAACTAAGAGAGTAGAAGCAAAAAAAAAAAAAAATAAAAAAAATAGAAAGAAAAAACCTGACACATAGAAACAAATCTTCCAAATGTGGCTTCATAAGATAGAAAAAGATATTGAGAAAGTAAAAATTAAAAGTTTTTTTTATGGAAGTAGCTGACATTTAAGTTTTCCCCGTGAAACAATTCAATTTTCTCTTCCAAATATAACTGTGAATATATGAGTTTTTCTATTTATTGTGTTTCAAGGTTAGAGATGAAATCATGTTTCAATCATAAAAACGTTCCACAAATGTTAAATATTTCTTTGTTTCTTTCACAACAAGTTGATGTTTAATTTTAACAAGTAGCCACATCTATATCAATAAAGGTATAAGGTTTGTCTATAAAGTTATAAGACAAACTGAGTAATAGATATAATTACCAGCTTAATCGTAAATCAAGTTTATCTTCTTCAAAATAATTCCCTTGGGTAACGTTGTTATATCTGCTATTCATTTCCCACAACAATTTTTTCAAAAACCTTGCTTTAACTTATCTAGATCTCTGCAGTGGGGTAAGACCCCACCCCAACGAATGTCCTGGATATTACACTAAACAATCTAATAGTGAGTTTCTGGTAATGCTGGAGCTTTGGGGAATGTGGTGTACTCCTTCATTGCCATCGCTCCCACGTCCACTCTGGCCCGGAGAGGTAGCACCTGATAGGGTCCTATCTATGGGTCAAATAGAACTAAACTGTGTATTTATGCTAAACTGAGTTGTTTGAAATAGAATTGTTTTGACATTGAACCTGTGTATCCACTTAGAGATATCAGGTTCAATGTATCCAAAAACAGAATTTGGCATTAAATATTTTGCAATGGTTGATATGCCATAAAAACCAACCAACCAACCAAACCGAAGAACGTATTTAACAGACCAAAGTAAAACAGACTTGAAAAGAGGGAATGTACTGACATGTTTGAGGAAGAAGGTAACCCTGTTTGCTTATGACAAGCTGGGTCGAAAAAGCCACATTAATTCTTGTGTAGAGATCTTGGGTTGAATATTAATGTTGCTGTCAACAGGAGAATTTGATTTGTCTTTCATGTTACTGGCAATGTAAGGACAAGTTTAGTTATAGCAGGCAGAGGAAAGAATACAACATAAATAATGAAAAGAGAATGAGAAAGATGTACAAGTAGCAGTAAACAGAAATGATCTGAACCCTTCTATGATGAATAATGATAAATAGGCAAAAACGTGGATCTACTTTCAAAGGGACAAACATTGACAGTATTCATCTGTCAAGTTGAGTGTAGAAGAAAGATTAATGAACACAGTTACACACACACACACACACACACACACATAACTAAAATAATTTTATTCTCATTTTTTTTGGATCATAAAAGTTTCAAGTGTTTTGAAAGTGAAAGAAAAAACACAGAAAAACTTCTGTCAGAATTCAGAATTTTTTTTATTTTTTATCAAAAACCATTATTTAAGTAGATATTTGTTAGATAAGTAAGGATAAAGATAGATAGTTATGAACTGTATGGGATAGATAGATAGATAGATAGATAGATAGATAGATAGATAGATAAAAAACGAATTGATGGAGATAAATAGATGGATAGATCAAGAGGTTGTCAAAGAAGATTTTAGATTTTATACTGCTTTTCTGCCCAAGCACTTTTTTTCATCAGTTTATATATATATATATATATATATATATAATCAATTTTTATATCTATTCTATAATTCTGATGGTGTGAAAAAACCCAGATGAGAGAATTTGCAAATAAAAAATACAAAACACATACTGATATCCTGGAAAAAATTCCATAAAAAAAAGAAAGGACTGAAAGCTTGAAAATAATCAACCAATGTGATGCCTAGTCAAAAGAAAAAAAAAAAAACACCAACAGAATTTCTTAAGCTAACACGTTAGAGTGCTCTATACTCAATATAAAAGTAGTAAAATTGGCGACCATAGTCGAGGGTGGTCCGAAGGCTCCCTTTTCAATAGCTACTACACAGAGGTGTAGGAGAGAGCGCTACTCCATTCCTTGGATTGCTCCCCTTGACTATTGATCCGAACCTTATAATGCTGAGAGTTAAGCAAGGTGGCATCAAGTACCACTTTTTGAGTCTTTGGTATGACTCGACTTTGGATTGAACCCCGGTCTCCCGGACCACTGGTGAACACTCTACTCATTGGGCCAATGGCCTATACTCAATAAAAGTAGAGCGAAATATATATATATATATATATATATATATATATATATATATAGTTTCAAGTAAGTATGCCTATTTAATAATAATCCTTTGTTGACGGTTATATAATATCAAGCATTTCTATCTATACTAATACTACAGTGTGAAGGAAAAGCAACAAGGCCTGGTGGTATTGTAAGATACTGCTGGGGCATACAGAGACAATGAAGCTCTGATTCTGATATCATGCCTGATCCCCTGAGTCATCATTTGATAAAGGATTTGTTGGTTGCACAGCTTTTATTTTCTGTGGCATTCAGAGCTCTTCCTTCTCCTACACTGGTTGCCATAGCAAAGGTAGAGACTCCAGTCTACCCTACTATTTTACCCATAGTTGGGAGCAGAATATATAGATGCCAGACTTTGCCAACGGAATTAATCTGATGCGAAACGAAAACAGTTTTATTTTAGATTTGAACTCAGCCTATTGAGTACATTTCCTTATGACAACTGCTATGGCATGTGAGAATATATATATATATATATATAAGGACAGAGAGAGAGAGAGAGAGAGAGAGGATAGATATATCGAGATATACCAATTTATCTGCCTGTGTTCAGAGATTTTAGAAGCCTTTCTTGATGTAAGAGTCATGCCAGAGTTCACATCAGACAGCAGTAACAAATTCATAGTTTTAGTACAGAAATAGCTGGTATAATTGAATATATATATATATATATACATATAAGGAGAGAGAGAGAGAGAGAGAGAGAGAGAGAGAGAGAGAGAGAGAGAGAGAGGGAGAGGATAGATATATCGAGATATACCAATTTATCTGCCTGTGTTCAGAGATTTTAGAAGCCTTTCTTGATGTAAGAGTCATGCCAGAGTTCACATCAGACAGCAGTAACAAATTCATAGTTTTAGTACAGAAATAGCTGGTATAATTGAATATATATATATATATATATATATATACTAGAACCTTTTATAAGCTCTTGTTGTTTTCCGACAGATGGGGTTCCCAGAACTGTGTGCGTGTAGTTTCAAATAGTAATGCATCTATAAGGAAGTATTATAAGCAAGCTTGAAATTCAGAGAATGTCATTTCGCCGAAGTGTAAATAACTCCGTTTTTCATAGTGTTAAACATGTCGGATTTCATGCCAAAGAAAGTGTATTTGCCGGGAATTTTACTGTACTACTTTATTCGAAAGAAATCCAGAGCTGAAGCTCATAGAACTCTTGTTGAGACTTACAGCGACTATACTCTGCCGGAAACAACATGCAGAGATTGGTTTAGATGCTTAAATAATAATGATTTTATGTTGAAGATAAAGAATGCTCTAGTTCACCGAAAAAGTTTGAACACGAAGAATTGGAAGTATTACTTCATAAAAACTCACGTCAGGCACAAGAAAAACTAACACAATAATTAGGAGGTGATCACACAATAATTTTGAAACGTTTGAAAGCATTAGGAAGGATTAAAAAGCAAAAACATTGGGTGCCTTACGAGTTGAAACCGAGAGACGTTGAATGTGTCTTGTCACGTGTTAACAGCTGCTTCATCGAAAGAAAAAGAAAGGTTTTTTAAATCGTATCGTGACCGGTGATGAAAGTGGATACACTACGATAACCCTAAGCGTAGAAGATCGTCGCGTAAGCCCGGCTATGCATCAACATTGCGGCAAAGCCAAAATCCCATGGTTCAAAGCTTTTGCTCTGCATTTGGTGGTATTGTGTTAGTATAGCGTTTATTCAAAGGCTAATAGCAACAAATAAAGGAATTGATACTTCGTTTAATTCTAACAATTTATTAATCAACAAGTAAAACAATTAATAACAATAAACAGTCCTCACTGTGTATAAAGTTGAGTTTAAGGGACTTACCGGCGCGCTGAAGAAGATATCTGGTATCTTAGGATTGTCTTTCTGAGCGCTTTTAACGTCCCCGCCTCACGGAACGTCTGGTGGAATCTGATTGCTTTTTGAAATTTTGTGCCAAGACTTCTGGGTTTAACACGTGTTTAATATATCCAATCACAGAGAGCCTCTCTCTCTCTCACTCACTCCATACACAGGAATTAATATTTTACTTACCCAACAATGGGATCAACTGGGTATAGTTTATTATGAGCTGCTCAAACCGACCGAAACCATCACGGGAAATCGATATCGACAATGACTGATCAGTTTGAGCCGAGTATTGAAGAAAAAACTGCAGCTATGAGAGCAGAGACAAGATAAAGGGATTTTGTTACATGATAATGTTTGGTCACTTCTTGCAAAACGGATGAAAACTTACTCGCAAATACTTAAAGGAGAAGTCCTACCCCAAACCACCGTATTCATAAAACATTGCTCCGTACGATTATCCCTTACTCCGATTGATGGCACATATGTAGAAATTTTGTTAAGGAACTGGTGATCTTGTTTCACCGAATATCAGCAGCCCCTTGGGGTCACGTGGTGTCCAGTATAAAAAAGAGCTCCAACTGGAGATTCTTCCTCTTTTTGCCACTCCCACCGCTGGTAGCAACAGGTCCATTCGTAGCAGCCCTTGACGGCAAACGTATTTGGTACCTTCCACCAGCCAGGACCCAAGAGCGACG
This sequence comes from Sepioteuthis lessoniana, assembly GCA_963585895.1. Classification (NCBI taxonomy): domain Eukaryota; kingdom Metazoa; phylum Mollusca; class Cephalopoda; order Myopsida; family Loliginidae; genus Sepioteuthis; species Sepioteuthis lessoniana. Next base: position 13,233,575 of record OY757937.1, read on the forward strand.
AATGCACGTGCTGAGTTAAAAGGAACAGGACACACAGCTAAGTTCCAACAGGCATTTTATCTGAAAACCTCACTTAACCTTACCTTACCTTAAACCTTTGCCTTATAACAACCTTACAAGTAAACCTTACAAAACCCTACCACCTATCAGAACCTTGAACTCTTTTTTGAACTCTGACATATTCGTTGTTTGTTCCATTTGGTGTAAAACCCTGTTTATTGTTGTTGTATATAAATTTTGTTGCACTAAAAGTCATTCGTCTCCTTTCTTCAAAAGTTGTCACCCATTTCCCTCCTGCTGTTGAAGTACGGTTTATTCTTTTACAAAACGTAGGAATAATCTGGGCTTTTCGAGGCTTACAAAAATCCCCATACATGGCCTAGATGAGTAGCACTTATATTTTTATGAAGATGTTATATGACTGAAAGAGATCTCGTTCTAATTCATCGTACACACAAAATAATTATGACCGGTTATTAAGGGTCAATAAATAAATAACTCAACACAGAGATTTAAGGTGCCTGGCAAATGTATCCAAGTCTCTGAGGAAGCGTCTTCTTGGTTCAACGTACACGAAGACAGGCAAGATGCTTACTACAGCTGCTACTGCTGCTTTCCGCTCGATCAGCTTAGTTCTTGGTTAATATTCTCTTTGGGTAAGTCCATAATTCTGGTCATAGGTGAGTCAGCTACAACAATAATGATTGCAACTAGGGCCCACGAAAGCATTCATCGGATGTTATCGGTGCCGAGACTTCCTTCAAAATGGAGAAAAGGGGTTTCTGCGCATAGGATCAAGGCATAGCGAAATGTCGATGAAATTTGTCAAAAAATAAAAATAATTAAAAGTAATTTTTTGGCCAATCTGTGATCTTCATGGTAAAAAACAAAGAAAACCCAATCTGATCCGATATAAAAGACAAATTTCTCAATAGTGAGGCAGATCAAATAAAGGCAGACGACGGTTCGCAGACCAGAACTCCAACAGAGATAGATAGATAGATAGATAGATAGAGAGAGAGAGAGAGAGGTGAAACTCGAAACCTCGCATCACCCACATTGATCTTCCTTTTCTCTGCTTTGAAGGAAGCGACTAACTCGTAAATCACCGAACACCCCTCTCCTCTCAGCACCCGTAACATCTGATTGACTGCATACGCATTAGTCCAACAATCTTACCACTATTAAGCATAGGACATTTTTCTACTTTTTAATTCCATACCAACACGTTTACATAAACCCATCTATTTTAACTTTTTACTCATTTGTTTCTTATACAATTGTTAAAATTCTTACGTGCCAGCGTGTTCTTTGTTTTTGCAACTGTGTTTTTTTGTACTTTCGTTGCAACCATATGCTGATATAACAAAGATAACAAAAAATTGGGTCAACTCATGGTTAGCTTCAAATGACGTGTCGTTTTTTTCGACATGGAATTCAAATGCTGCCAGAAATATAAGCAAAAGTAGAGGCTAGCGATGGACAATACTTTCAGTGACATGTTTCCCACTAATTTTTGAAAATAAGAGATTACTTTTCTTTAAAAGTCAGCGTGAACTTATTCAAGGTCCTTATATATATAGTGTGTGTGTGCGTGTATGTGCGTATTTACCAACCTCTCCGTACAAGTAGGATGTAACACAATGGCAATTTTCTAAGTGGAATTTAACAGGTTTGAATTCTGTGTTTTCATTCTCCCAGACCAGTTGCCATATCAAGGTTAAAGAGCCCAGTCTGCCCTAATATCTACCCATAACTGGAGGGAAAGTAGTTGGATACATACATTTCCCAACTGTATTAGCCCTATGAGAAATGCAATCAGCCTTGTGTTGTATATTGACCCTTGACTGGGCCGTCAATCAAGAGATGGACCAGTGTAAATAAGTGGAAGAAGAAGCGGAAGCAAATGGGCGTTATGAAAGAATATAGTCAGGTGCCAGCAGCAGTTGAGTTAGTTGGAGATAGGAAGGCCAGAGTGAGGGTCAGCTTGTGGCCCTCAGCGAACCTCGGTTGAGCAACTTCAACCAAGCTGCGGAAGAAGTGCTAACTGCTATGGTCAAGAGAAAAGTTGGGTCAATATAGCAGTCTGTACCTGTCTCCAATCATCTCTCACACACAACAGAAACAGCAACCCTTTCGAGAATAAAGTGTGAGATATATGTATTTTTATAAGGAAGTGTGTTCGTTCATTCATTGAAGTTCGTCATTATGTGCCTATATATATATATATATATATATATATATATATATATATATGATAGCAAGTAGAAAAAACCTTAAACAACAAAGACAAATCTACAAAGAAAATAAGGAAATTTTGCCAACTATGTGTTGAAACGGACTTTACTGTAAACACGTCAAACTGCACAGATTCATTTTCATTGATTCTATAAACAATAAACCTTTTTAAATCTACGATGAATAAAACTGTAACAAAATATAATCTACTATCAGAAAACAAATGTGGCTCCAAGCAATATATAGAGAAATCAGGATAATCTTTCAATTTTAAGATAAGCAATTCAGAACAAAATCTCTGAATCATTAAAACTTCTCCCAGTAGAACAACATTTTCACCTAAGAAATCATGACTTTTACAGAGATGCTAAATTCCCTCTAATAGAGAAGATTAAACAAATTTATCAAACATTACATCAATTCTAGAAACTTCATAATTATGTTACAATTTAGCGACAAAGCTCCATAAGTAAATCATGATGTCCGGTTGCTGCTTTTGAATTATAAATAAAATCCGGATAAAGGCCTTTACGTCACTTCATAACGTTATAATCAAAATTTATAATTTGTCTTGTTAAAATTCCCAGGTTGGCTCAAGGGAAGGTTTTCAGGTAATAACAAAATATAATAATGATCGAAAACAATGTCGATGAATGAATCCACAGAAATATAAAATGAAAGCAATCAGCAAAAATGGCAAAATCAGAATGATACAAAAAGTTTTATTTAACATCAGACTTGGGAGAGGGGAATATAAAAGTGAGAAACTTATATTTACAGGTAATCGGCAATATGATTGCTTATTTTACCTATTATGATTATATGATTACGATATTTTACTTATCATGATTTCTTATTTCATTATGATAGAAAAATTATGTTTTATCATATTTGATCTGGTCATTGTCCCGCAATTAGATATGCCACTATAGTTCATTTCATGGTTTATGTATTTAGTTTTATGGCGTATCAACCATTGAAGATTATTCAATGCCAGATTCTTTTTATAAATATATATTGAATATATATAATTTGGTTTAGTTGGGTTCTATCGCATATCGACAATTGAAGGTTATTTAAGGTCAAATCCTTTTCATACATATATATTAAATATATGTATAATTTGTTTTGATTGGGTTCTATAGCATATGAACCATTGTAGGTTATATAATGCCAAATCCTTTTTATACACACACACACACATATATATATATATATATATATATATATATATATATATATATATATATATATATATGATTTGGTTTGGTTAGGTTCTATGGCATATCAACTATTGTAGGTTATATAATACTAAATCCTGTTTATACATATATATTAAATATATATGATTTGGTTTAGTTCGGTTTTATGGCATATCAACAATTGTAGGTTATTTAATGCCAAAACCTTTATATACGTACATATCTACCAACCCCTCCTCTCAGGCAGGATATGACACAAGGTCAATTTTTAAGCGGAGTTTAACAGGTTTGAATTCAGAGTTTTCCTTCTCCTAGACTAGTTGCCTCACCAAGGCTGAAGAACCTAGTCTGCCCTACTATTTACCCATAGCTGGAGGGAGACGAATTGGATTCATACCTTTCCCAAGAAAGTGCTATGTGAAATGCAATCAGTCTCGTCCAGGATTTGAACTCATATCGCCATGTCCATTTCCTATGATGATAACCATTACACCATGGGCACCTAAAAAAAACCCTTTTTATAAATACATATTAAATATATGGATTTTAAACACATTTTGCAGATAACATTTTTAAACAAGCCTGAGGTCTTTTTTTTCACACAGTTAAATGGTTTCATTTATTTCCATCTAATACAAATTCTATTTTTTATTTACCATTAATTTAGACACAACTAAATGTTTTCAAGTATTGCTGTTTAACACAAACAATACAATTAAACGTCAGTCATTTGTTTACACACATTTAAATGATTAAACAGTTCGATTTCAAGCAATTACAATTCTCTACCAAAACACCTAAGTGAAAGTACGTTCACCGGATGGAGACACACAATACTTCGACATTGTAGCAGGAGTACTACAAGGGGACACGCTAGCACCATACCTCTTTAGCATCTGTCTAGACTACGTGCTTAGAACTTCGATCGACAAAATCAGAGAAAATGGCTTCGAGCTGACAAAGAAAAGAAGCAGAAGGTACCCCGCAAAAACAATTACTGACGCCGACTACGCCGATAACATAGCGTTACTAGCGAATACACCCAACCAAGCCGAAACATTACTGCATAGTTTGGAACGAGCCGCCGCAGGCATTGGCCTCCATGTCAATGCACACAAAACTGAATAAATGTGTTATAACTCAACAGGCGACATTTCCACACTAGACGGAACCTCTCTGAAACTAGTAGACAAATTCACCGACCTAGGAAGCAGCGTCTCATCAACCGAAAAAGACATCGATACACGGCTAACGAAAGCATGGACAGCTATCGATAGGCTCTCGATCATATGGAAATCAGACCTGACCGATAAAATGAAACGCAGTTTCTTCCAGGCAGCAGTCGTATCGATACTGCTATATGGATGCACTACTTGGACGCTAACTAAACGGCTGAAGAAGAAGCTAGACGGCAATTACACAAGAATGCTGTGAGCAATATTGAAGAAGTCCAGGCGGCAACACCCCACAAGGCACCAACTATACGACCACCTGCCTTCCATCACGAAAACTATTCAAGTTAGACGAACTAGACACGCAGGACACTGCTGGAGAAGTAATGACGAACTCATCAGTGATGTACTCCTATGGACCCCCACATATGGCCAAGCAAAAGCAGGATGACCAGCTCGAACATACATACAGCAGCTATATGAGAATACAGGATGTAGCCCTGAAGACCAGCCAGAAGCGATGAATGATAGGGAGAAGTGGCGAGAGAAGGTAAGGGATATCCGTGCTGGCAGCACGGCATGATGATGATGATTTTAAGCAATTAAGTTTAGCATAGGTCATTTATTTGCACTTGCTTTAAAATATCCAAGTATACAGTTTATTTGTCAGTTCTATTTGACCAGTAGATAGGACCCTATCAGGTGCTACCACTCCGGGGCCAGAGTGAACCTGGGAGTGATGGCAATGAAGGAGTACTCTGCATTCCCCAAAACTCCAGTATTACTGGAGTATCACCATCAGATTGTTTTGGGGGTGTCCTCGTGGTGTAATGGTTAAAGCGATGAACTTGGGAATACCCTTGGGAAAGGTATGAACCCCCTTATTCTCCCTCCAACTATGGGTAAATAGTAGGACGGACTAGGTTCTTCAGCCTTGGTGAGGCAACTAGTCTAGGAGAAGGAAAACTCTGAATTCAAAACCTGTTAAACTCCGCTTAAAAATTGACCTTGTGTCATATCCTGCCCGAGCGGAGGGGTTTGGTAAATAGTACCATCAGATTGTTTAGTATCATATCCAAGACACTGGGCCATTGGCCTAATGAGTAAAGTGTTCTTCAATGGTCCGGGAGACCAGGGTTCAATCCCAAGTCGAGTCATACCAAAGACTCAAAAAATAGTACTTGATGCCGCCTTGCTTTGCACTCAGCATTATAAGGTTAGGATTAAGGGTAAAGTGGAGCAATTCAAGGAAAGGAGTAGAGCCCTCCCCTATACCTCAGTGTAGTAGCTATTGAAAAGGGAGCCTTCGGGTCACCCTCGACTAAGGTTGCACACTTTACCACCTCTCTGCAGAGATGCTGTAGGTATATTCTACAGCCCCAGTTGACTGGGCCAAACTTTCATATAAAAAATATTTAAATATTAAAAAAATTCTCTGTTTAAAAATTCATCAAGGTGTTAGGAAGGGCACTACTCCTTTCCCTGGATTGCTTCACTTTACCCTTGATCCGTACCTTATAATGCTGAGTATTAAGCAAGGAGGCATCAAATACCATTTTTTGAGTCTTTGGTATGACTCAACCCTAGTTTCCCGGGCCATTGGTAAACACTCTAACCAACATGCCAATATAATATATATATATATATATATATATATATGGAAATGGACAAGGGAATTAAATTTGACAGTATGAAGAAATTAAAAAAAAAAACAATATATTTGAAATTTGATGAATTTATTATGAAAGTTGATGTTAAATGTTTTGGTTTTAATGTTCTTCAGGACTTTAAATTCATGAAAAGTGTTGTTTAAATGAATAAATCAATCCCCCTTCCGAGGTAAATTTGTTCTAAATAGCAACAACACATCAAATTTGAATTAATTTTCTCCCCTCATATATGTATACTTTCTTGACCCCATGAATTAAATTTAAATTTATTCAAGTGGGTAGAGTGTTTGCCAATGGTCCGGGAGACCTGGGTTCAATCCTAGGTCGCATCATACCAAAGGCTTTAAAAATGGTACTTGATACCTCCTTGCTTAACACTCAGCAATATAAGGTACATATCAAAGGTAAAGTGGAGCAATCCTGGAAAAGGAGTAGCTTACTCCCCTACACCTCGGTGTAGTAGCTTTTGAAAAGGGAGCCTTCCGGTCACCCTCAACTACGGTCGCCAACTTTACTTACTTATATATCCTCATTTACCAGGGAATGGAATAGTGCCTTCCCCTATACCTTGGTGTGGTAAATATTGAAAAGGGAGCCCTCTGGTCACCCTCAACTAAGATTGCTAACTTTAACATATCTTTATGAACAACATTCATTTTCTTTTCTTTTCCTCCATTTTTTTCAAAAATATTCTACCATTGTTTTTATCATCTTCCATTGTATCTCTTGTAACCCAACAAATTTCAACCATCATTCCACATGTCAATTATGTAATAATATTTTCAAAAATAGGAACGTTGATTATAGGGTTATGTATATTTCTTTATACTCATTTTCTTTTCTCCTTTTATTTCAACAAACATCCATTGTTATTTAAACAATACTTTTCATGAATTTAAAGTCTTGAAGAAGGTTAATAAAACCAAAACGTTTAATGTTGACTTTCAAAATAAATTCATCAAATTAGGATTATTTAATTTTCCCTACATTCACCAATGTGTCTTTGCTTTTGTTATATATATATATATATATATATATATATATATATATATATATATATATAGGTATTCTTCAATCCAGTAAATCCGGAGTAGGGAACAATTCCATCAGGACAATTAAATTATTTAAATATTCCTGGTAAAGAGCTCAATGTAATAATTTCACAGAGCAATTATTATTTCAAGAAAAAAAACAAAATTTGGTCATATTAGGATTATAAATTCATTTCCATCCAGTTAAGAGCATTGATATGAATCAACAACTCCAAAAAAATTTATTTTCATTTGGATCTGAAGAAGTCCTATTAAATTTTTCTTGAGTTGTTGATTCATATCAATGTCTTAACAGGATGGAAATAAATCTATAATCCTAATGTGACCAAATTTTGTTTTTTCCGTGAAATTATATATATATATATGTATATACATATTATTGCCTATGAATAAAAACACGCCAACTAATTTTTCAGCCCAGTTGATTGGGGCTGTAGAATACACCAACTGCATCTCTGCAGAAGGGCAAGACTCCCCCAACAAGTATCCTAGATAGGGCATTAAACAATCTGATGGCAAGGCTCCAGCCTTGGAGATTTGTGGAATGTGAAGTACCCTTTCATTGCCATTGCTCCTAGGTCCACTGTGACCCAGATTGGTAGCACCTGATAGGGTCCTATTTCTGGGTCAAATAGAACAAACTGTATGCAAACAAATGACTAATGTTAAATTGTGACTGATATACAGTAATACTTGAAAACATTAGGCTCGTTTAAGAATGTGATCAACAAAATGTGCTTACAAATCATATATGCATTTAATGCAAACATATAAAGAGGACTTGGCATTAAATAAGCTACAATGGTTGATATGCCATAAAATACAACCAAACCTACAAATTTTTTATAAAAAGTCCATTTTCTTCTAAACCAAAGATACCAAAATCTTATTTCTAGTAAAATATTACACAATCAAAACGGATATCATTAGGTATTATTTACTATCAAGCTATACAGCACTGAAACTCTCTAAACAAAAGAAAGTTGTATAAATATAAACCTATTTTTGGGCTGCAACATACACATATTTTTGGCTAAAGTTTTTCAAAGCTCCACAAAACAAAAAACTTCCTCATTTCCTTGTGAACTGAGTAAATCCTGGCTCAACTACTGTTAAAATTCAAGCAGACCCGGACTCAACTATTGTCTCAAAAATAAATTAATCTGCCTTAAAATCAAGTGAGCCTTGGCTCAAATGCTTCCTCAAAACTAAGTAAGTAAAGTTGGCAACCATAGTTGAGGGTGACCTAAAGGCTCTCTTTTTGATAGCTACTACACCAAAGTGTAGGGGAGGGCACTACTCCTTTCCCTGGATTGCTCCACTTTACCCTTGATCTGTACCTTATAATGCTGAGTGTTAAGCAAGGAGGCAGCAAGTACCATTTTTTGAGTCTTTGGTATGACTTGACCTAGGATTGAATCCAGGTCTCCCGGGCCACTGGTAAACACTGTAACCATTATGCCAATGTTCGGTTACTATCTGAAAACTAAGTGGACCTTGGCTCAACTGATATGAGAGATGCTCTTTTCAGCAAATTATCATAGAGCCATGTCAAATTCAATTGAAAAATCATTTTCTTATATTATGATTTTTGTCTTCAATAAAAACACATTCAATAGAAATATTTTCAACTATTAATGGTTTTCGAGGTTTCAGTTTGAATTTGTAATTCTAAATTTGTGTTTATAAATCTGAACAGAGAAAATGTTGGAAGCCAATTTAAGATTTCAATGATTGAATTTTCACTTTATATCAATGTTTGCTTCATTATGGAAACCAAATTAAGCAATTTAACTTCTCTTAGCCATTTAAAACCCGTTTCCTTGTGATAGAAGAACATTTTGTTCTTCAGTTAGATTTCACAATCTCAGTTCAGAGAAAATTCCTATTTTTTAGACAAAAGAGTGAATAAAAGAGTTATTTTCTAGTCTTGTCTTTTCTTCCTATTTTATGATAAATTCAATTATTTCTTTAAGATTCAATCAAATCATCTTCTGATTATATGATTATCGTCAGCGACATATCCTCATTGCCATAGATAAACACACATCAGACTTTCAAACAAGTGATGCTAATTCTAAGGAATCTAATTAATATTCAATTAAAGATGAAAGGATTTGTGTTTTAGATATAACTCTTTATTTTTCTTTTCTTTTATGAAAACAAACAAGGGAAAGTGGTTCGATTGCTTACAAGGAAAAAATTACAAATAGTATCTAAGAAAATGTTGGATTGTTGAATGAAGGTTACTTTTATTGCTGTGAGGCCGTCACCTCCTGCCACTTCAATTTGGGTGAGGATCAGAGGGTTTAAAATGTAATAATGGTAAGTAATAATAAGAATTGTTATTGGATAATCCTTATAAGGAAGTGAACATCAGCCCATAGCATTGGGCTAAAATGCAACAATAATGAGGTGATATAAAACTAATAATAAAATAATAGTTCTAATAAATTTTTCTTATCAGAGAGTTAAACAACAGCGGTACATCCACCTGTCTCCCGTCTCACAGACCATTCAAGTAAGATGAACCAGACATGTGAGACACTGCTGCGGAAGCAAGGATAAACTCATAAGAAATCATTTTTTTATGGACTCCAACCAGTAAAAACTGACTTACATCAGCTCAGTTTGGTAGGGAAGGATGGTGAGAGGGAGTCAAGGAAATCTGGGTTGTGAGTATGTCTTGATGATGATGAAAGTGATATAAAACTAATAACAAAATAATAGCAATACTAAATATTTCTAATTATATATATATATATATATATATATTGGTATGACGGTTAGAGCTTTTGCCAATGGCTTGAGAGACCTGGGTTCAATCCCTGGTCGAGTCATACTAAAGACTCAAAAAATGGTACTTGCTGCCTCCTTGCTTAACACTCAGCATTATAAGGTATGGATCAAGGGTAAAGTGGAGCAATCCATGGAAAGGAGTAGCGCCCTCCCCTACACCTAGTGTAGTAGCTATCAAAATGGGAAACTTCGGGTTGCTCTCGACTATGGTCACCAACTTATATATATATATATATATATATGAGAAAAGTTTTTTCAGTCTTCTTACTCAAGTAGTGAATCAGGTGATTCAAGATAATTCCTTGAAGTCAACGAATGCAGTAAAAGCAATATTTGTCATGGAGTGGTTGATGAGATATTTTGCCAACATGACTTTGCCAACATGACATTGATACTCACCAAAGTTTCTATATATCAACTATAGAAACTTTGGTGAGTATCATTTTTCATTAAAATTCAAAAAATTCTTGCCTGAAGGCAAAAAGATTAATTAAGAAACAGATCCTAGCAGTTAAGACTTTATTTTAAAAATAAAAAATAACTAAAAATAAAAGCAAATAATAATAAAAATATCTAAGCTGAAAATTGTGGGGTTTAGAAAAGAAAAAAAGGGAATGAATAAATAAAATAAAATAAGATAAATCTAAAAATTGTAGCAATTCCCAGAAACCTCTAACAGGAAGGAGGAACTGCACATGCCTGAAAGACAGACTTACTGGCACCGGAGAGAAACCCTTTGGGTTTTATGGTATATCAACCTTTGTAGGCTATTTAACACCAAATCCATTTTTATGCAAATAGTTCTATTTCAAACAATTCAGTTGGTTGGTTGGTTGGGTTTTATGGCATATCAACCTTTGTAGGTTATTTAATGCCAAATCTATTTTTATGCAAATAGTTCTATTTCAAGTAATTCAGTTTAGCATGAGTACATAGTTTAATTGTTGAAAACATTTCAATTTCAAGTTATTCAGTTTATTTAAACAGAGCTAATTCAGTTTCATATAAGTACAGATTTTGTTAACATATAGTTAAATGTCAAAAACAATTCAGTTTAGTGTAAGTACAGTTTCAGTGTCAAAAACAGTTCCATTTCAAGCAATTCAGTTTAGCATAAGCACACACTTTAAATGTAAGTACAGTTTAATTGTCAAAAACATTTCTATTTCAAGCTATTTAGTTTAGCATAAGTATGCCATTAGTTCTATTTAACCCATAGATAGGGCCTTATCAAGTGATACTATTCTGGGCCAGAGTGAACCTGGGAGCAATGGTAATAAAGGGGTACTCCACATTCCTCAAAGCTCCAGCATCCCTGAAACCTCACCATCAGATTGTTTAGTGTCAGTGGGTGGTTGGGGGTCTTACTCCTCAGCAGAGGTGCAGTCGGTGTATTCTACAGCCCCAGCCGACTGGGAAACTAAAACCATGGGTTCTAAGACTGTCTTAAAAGCCATTAAGACAAACTTAGAAAGTATCAGGTGAGCTCAGCATCTCATAGTCCAGTTTAGCAAGCAAAAAAAAAAAAAAATGATTTTAGCATTAAATAACCCAACAAGGACTAAAACCAACCAACCAACCAATCAATTTATAATGGTGCAAAATTATTTTCCAAGATAAAGTCAGTGATTTCTGTTAGGGAAAGGTTTACAAGTTAGTTAAGCTGCTTATCATTGGTGCTTGTTGGCTTGTAGAGATGTCATGAAATAGTTGTATTTTTAAACTTCCTTCTTGGTAGACATTAAGGAAAGATTTGATTATTAAATCCTAATATCAGAACTTGGTTTTTCGATTGTAATCCTTCAGCTGTGCAGTCAGCCTAATGACTAATATCACGGGCAAGGATCAATACTTTTTATGATATCTTGCCAAAAATTCCTCGCTTTATAGATTACCAATTCGTCGTAAAAACTGAGTTGCAGCTGAATTAAAAATTGGAAGATACAGCGACTTGCACAATATTCAAATGGAGACAGATTAGATTTAGTTTTGCACAAAATAGTTTCTTGTCTTGTGGATTGACAATAGGCAACTTCAACCAGAAACAAAACAGAAGTTGTGTCACTTTTGGTTCATTTTTGACTCCAACAGTATTCAGTGAACCAAAAATTCCAAAGTTATAAATACAAGAAAAAAAAAATGTCTCCATAACTGTTGTAAAATAATCATTTGGCAAAAGATTATTTTATTCAGTAAAATTGTGAGTAGCGAAAATCTTTGAGTGTAAGTGTACTTAGTTGCAAAAAGTTATAGGCTGACATGTGTGCCGTATGAGCCATATCAAAATAATTGTAGACAAGATATTGAACATAAATAAGTCATGTGTTTGTCATCTGGGTAAGAAATACAACTTTATAATTGTATGATATAATAATTAAGGAGATGTCATCACACTGGATGAGATAATTAATAGATTATATAAGCAGGATTAATTTTGGAGTAGTTGGCAGTTGCAGACATCAGTTCAAGTTGGATGTGTCAGAATGGACAAAATTGGGAGGATGTCTCTTTTGTGTGTCTACCAAGCCGGGGTATGTTCTTAGACTTTTATAATGTCTTCCTCTCTCTTACTCTTGGGTTTGCGTTTACTGCTATAAAATGTTGGGTCTGAATAAAACACCCTCATATCTGAAATAACTGAGTTGCCTTGTATTTGAAGAAGTTAGAGATTGGCCATGGTGTTACATTGTTATCCAAACTGGGGTTTTGCATGAGTAACCTGCGAAAGTAACCTGAACTATTTCCCTATGTCAAGGTGTCTATTTAGATTAATAAGCTAGGCTCATCAACCTTTAAAAATAGGAGTTGATTCTCATTAGTTGCTCAACTTCTGGAACCCTGTGCCTGTCATAGACCAATGATAATGATTAAAGTTTTGAGAAGTCAATAAGGAGTATAAATTTTGGTTATATCTTGCAGTTGTCAAATGTTTGAAGTTTATCATCGGGAGTTCTTGAGCAGGTTTGGCTAGTACTGTTCTATAAAACAGAATGATAAAGGAAGACATGAGATTTCTATAATAGGCAACTTTGAATGATAATAAAGTTCTACATTTTCTTTTTTAAGAAGAGGAATTATATTATGAATTGAATTACTATGACCAGAAAATCCAGCAAACACTTACTCACAACATATGGAAACACCGAACAGCTGTTTTGACCTTATTAAGTCTCAACAGCAGTGTATACCGTGATCTCCACCACTGGGGATTGAACCAGTGACCACAGATTGCAGAGCTGAAACTCTACGACTGCAAGGTGACCGTGTCCTCTGAAAAGAGTATGGGTGTAACTTGCAAGACACATTTAGATTAATTGGCAGCACAATTACCATGACTAGTTGATTCGGCATCACTTGTGTGCGATATGGGCAGATAGTTCAGTTGTAGAGTTTTGGCTCTGCAATCTATGGTTGCTGGTTCAATCTCCAGGGGTGGAGATCATGGTATACGCTGGAGATGAGACCTAAAGGATAATAAAATTGTTTTTATATTTAATGCACCATTTCTCCTGATACTTTCTCCTTTTCAAGTGCCTACTATTTATAAGAAATTAAATGAAATACTTTTTCTGAGATTGGTGCTGGGTATTTAGTTGCCTCCCCACAAGGGTAAAATTTTACCACAAATCATTTTCTGTACAGGAGAACACACTGTTTTGTGCAATGGATAGGTAAAAAATATTCAGTCCCACCTGCCTTTGACACTACTTTTGTAATATACTAACTCGTTGCATAGTCGTGATACAACTATACGTATACATATATATATGCGGAAACATAATCAACAATAATAACGAATGAACACACTTCTTTAGAAAAATATACCTTTCACACTTTATTCGAAAGGGTTGTGTGTGAGAGGTGAGTTGGAAACTGAACAGACAGCAAAATATTGACCCCAGGTTCCTCTGTCTTTAGCGGCACTTCTTTCTCATTCTGCCGGGCTGCTCAACTGGGGGTCCTGAGGGCCCAAGCCCTCTGTTGGGAGCTGGTTCTCACTGTCTCAAACTGCAACTCGAACTCCAACTAACTGACTCCAACTAACTCGAACTATCTGTGGCACCGGGTTATATGATTGTTTGTCGTCCACCTGCTTCCCTTTGGGCATCACAATTGCACCAAATTCAACCCATCCACAGATCAAGGCTATCTATATCTTGATGTCTTCAACCGGATGCACCTGTTTCTCGATTGACGGCTGGGTCGAAGGTCAATATGTTACAAACTTAGCTAGCGACAGAGTGCTGTGGATGAACTTAACAGATTCAATGTGGTCGCAAGATAACATCAACAAAGTGGTTTCACAGGAAAGAGAAAAATAAAGGATGATGGCAAGAATGTAATTTATTGCCCGTGGATAGAACGTCAGATATTTCCATTCACAGATAAGATCAACAAATTACAGGAAAAAAACCCAGAAATACGTAAGTTCTGATAACCAGCCGTAAACAGAAAAATAAGTGGACAAAAAAGCATGTTCATGGGACTTGAAAGACAATATAAGGTCTGTAATTTTGAACTGAAGGCAGAGACCCACTGGCCACTCAAGTGAAGGGGGAGGTCTGCTGGTCACTCAAGCAAACCTGTTGGCTTCCTCGTGTGTGTCCTCTGGTTGTCGCACTACTTCACAAAAAGGGTCCCTACCACAGAAGAAAGATGTGCAAACTCACTCTGACAGTATTCCTACTTCACACAAACGTTGTTGAAGAATAAAGATATAAATTATATCTTTATATATCTATGTAGTCTTCGTTGTTTGTCCAGTAGTTCAATATGCAACACTTTTTAATGAATTGGGAAGGTTCTCCTTGGAATTTGACCAGAAGGTACCAAATCTTTAGCTTATTTGGGTTTTTTTCCTCATTTGTATATCGACACTGGGTCCACAAAGAAGAGAAATCATCACCTCAGTAGAAGTAAATGGGATATAGGAGAGCTAATCTTTTATTAGACTATTTTCTTTATCTAAGTTTTTTATTGTCCACAATGTTGTTTGAAATTCTGAGATAAATTTTTCAATATTCTATAACAGGAATCTCAAATTCAAAGACTCAAAAAAGTCATTATACCCTGGGAGAAGGGCACAGTGGGTCAAAAGTGAAATGACATGAGGGACATAATTTCCATCAGTTATAATTCTTATCTGCAATATCATTCACCCCTAAATAAATTAATTAAATAATACCAGCAATTTTTTCTTACTCATACTAGAGGCCATGATAAAAGGAGTTGATTTTTCAAATATTTTCAGTTTCTGTAAAAGTCACTGCTCTAACATGTAGAATAAACAACAAGAACAATAACACTAACTGGCTTAGCAGCCCCAGCTAGCGTCCAGCTGGCAGACCAAAAATAAAATGGGCAGTAACTTAATACCGAGCCCGTAACATGACTGAAGCAAGCCAGTGTGTATATATATACATATACACACACACACTAATATACCCATTCACTGGTCCAGTAACCAATCACTGCCAAGAGAATGGACTTAGCTACTTGCAAATAATGGAATACCCCTATGTTTATATAATCTCACTTCAACTCATAACTCATCGCTTTTACACAAATGAGTGCTGACTCATAGCTACCGAGCTTTACAAAAAAATACCAACATGGAAATTTTTACAATATACAGAATATGATTATTTTAATGGCCTGTCAACCCATCAGGGGTTAGACCAAGTGGTTAGGAATTTTGTACATTGTACATTAATATTCATATTTTTGGGGTAGTTTCTGGTGGTTTTTGCACACGGTTATGTGATATCAAGTATTCTTATCTAATGCAAATAATTTGCACATGGTTATGTGACATCAAGTATTCCTATCTAATACAAATAATTTGCAAACAGATCTATTTGACCCTTAGATGGGACCCTAACAGGTACAACCACTTTGAGTCAGAGTGGACCTGAAAGTCATGGCAATGAAGGAGTACTTTACCCTCTTTAGAGTTCCAGAAATGTAGCCTCACCACCAGATGCAGTTTTGTGTCTGGTTTCTTTGTTTAATAGTATATCAACCTTTGTAGTTTTGTGTCTGAAGTAATTACAGTTTAAATAGACTATGAGCTATCTTAGTGCATTGACTCTTAAGACGTCAATATCATATCTAAGTCTGAAATGTGTATCAGTTTAAAATGATTGAGAAGATACATTTTTGTATTGTATGTAATTAGAGATCTGTTATGAAAAAAGGGGTCATAACTCCTTCATGCCAACTATGCTGCTCGCACCTACTTTCAGAGTAACACAACTTCGCAACTCACACCAACTCCTCTTAACTCAATGTCTGCTCTCCGCTTTCAGAATAACATGACTCCGCGACTCACGCCAACTCCTCTTAGCTCAATGTCTGCTCTCTGCTCTCAGAATAACACCCCCTGTCTCACCAATTTGGTCTTTTTATAGCCTCTTCTCATATGCAAATTACCGCTACTCGCATATAAGGAATCCACAAACTCACATTCCTCTTTTTTCTTTTCCCGATGGTCAAACACAGACGCGGTGTGAGTAATCTATTCCATTACTTTTTATACGACAAGATCATAATTTTTAAATTAAATACAGCATCAAATAACCCAACAAGATGTTGACATGCCATAAAAACCAACCAACCAACTAAATAAATTAAAAAATTGTTCTTCAAATTCATTTGCATCATAAAAAACTAACTGAGCCAAATAAAACCTATTCATATAACATCTGCCTCAACTTAATTTTAAATTATTGTGCTTAACAAGATTACAGGCAGAACAATGAAGAGTTTTTCTTTTTAAATTAAAATTTTCTCTATTTAAACTTGAATTCAATGTGATTTCTATGAAATTCAATAAAATATATGTAACTTTGCATTGATTAACAAAAGCAGAAAATGAAAAAAATGTAAATTAGTCCACAAAAAAAAAAATCAATTTTTCTTATTGAGAATGTTATTAACAGAATAAGATGTGAAATGGTTTTCCAATCACCAGGAGTTGAAATAAAGGTCAGTTTCTTTCTTTGCTTTCTTCTTCTCCCTCACATCTGCCTTCTTTTTCTTTTTTTCAACTTCTTCTTACTTCTTACTCCTACTCCTTACTTCTTCTTACTCCTGCCTTCTTTTTCTTTTTTTCAACTTCTTCTTACTCCTACTCCTTACTTCTTCTTACTCCTGCCTTCTTTTTCTTTTTTTCAACTTCTTCTTACTTCTTACTCCTACTCCTTACTTCTTCTTACTCCTACCTCTTTATCTCATTCGGCTCCTTTTTGTCTATTTTCTTTTCTCTTTCATTTCCCCCTTTTCCTTTATTCCTTCTTCATCTTTTACTTCACTTTTATTTCCTCTTCCTACTTCTTCACTGCCACCTTTTTGTCTTTTTTAAAAATCTTTTTCATCATCTTCTTCTTTGGCCTTTCAGTTCCCTTTTATTTCTTTTTCTTTGCTTCCTCTTCCTTCTCCTTCACTTCTCCCTCTTTGCTGCTTCTTCTTTCTTTCATCTTTCATTTCTTTGCCTCCTTTTCCTTTTTCTCTTAACTCCTCCCCTTTTTTTGCCTTTTTTCTTTGTATTTTTCTTTTCTTTTTTTTTTTTGCTCCTTCTCTTCCATTTCTTTCTTCTAATTTGCCTCTTTGTACTTATGGCACAATGAGGATTTACAATGGCATTTAAAATTTAATACCAAGAAAAGTCGGTTTTTTTGGTGGGGGGTTGTAAGTTAGAAGTAATTTTATTAAAATGAAAACCATTAAAACCAAAATGTTCGATTAAGCTTAATTTTTCCCACTAAGTTTACAAATTCAAACAAAGGTAACTAGAGCTAATAAGTTGATTAGTTTATGAAAGCTGTCAAAAGTTCCAGGCACTGCTTGATCTCTCCAAAAGGTCACCGAGTGAAACCAAAAGGTCAAAGACCATAACATTCAAGTCAATGACCTCCTGAATGAAAGCTTGGTTCTTATTGGCTTGCCAATGAAAAGTGATATGACATGATCAGTTGTTGAATGACCAATGAAAATGTAGGTCTAAAAATTTCTTCTATAAGATATAGTCACTGAGTCTTTTGAGAGGAGAGAAGACAGACCCAGGAAGAAAGATAAGACTCTAAAACTTGCTGCTAGAAGAAGACCTTACTGCTGTAAGAAAACTCTGACAAAAAAATATCAAAATTCCAGGCCTCCAAAATTCTTCAGACAACACCAAGACCACTTTTGCCACAAGAAAACTACATGCTAATTAGTGTAAAGCAAAAACACAAGCCAAATTCATCAGCACGTCTTTTCTCTACAACCAAGTGTACAAAACTTTTTCTCTTTCTATAACAAATGCTTACATAATCATAGAGCAATGGCGTAAAATAATTAGAGATTTTAGTTTATCATTTTAGTAATAAATTCTTTTTTTAACTAAACTTGAAGTTTGAAGCTGCAGGGTTCCAATTTGTAAAGGTCAAAGTAAGTAGGCCTTGTTTTGTGTATATGTATCAACTCATGTCATAATAAGATGGACAAGTGTGTTTTAGAATCAGCTGTGAGCTAATATTCTAAGATAGACAATTAGGTAAATGACAGCTGATATTTAGCAATGAAGTGTCACTAAAGGGAGTGATGATGTGTGATTAAAGCATTAGGTAAGGAATAATTTTAGGAAGATATATAAGAAACAGGCCACAGAGCAGAGTCTGCAGAACACAGGGCAGAGAGACCAGATGACGAAGAGGCCTCAGATGGCAGGGGTTGTGTATATACAGAAAAAGCTGGTCAGCAGAGAAATAACTCAGAACACTTTTTACCTCCCACAGTTTATTCTGTCTATCTAAACAAGTTGACATATTCCTCTATCTATCTCACTCTTTTCACAGACTTCTAGAATTTCTCCTAACAATAAATCTTTGTATCGAACAAGCCAATAGAAAGTATGTTGTGTTGTTTGAATTCTTTTCATCACAGTCAAGTAGTGTTACAACTTTTGATTTGGTACCGGTAACACTAAAAAAAAAACTTATATTGTTATTGTCTCATTCTTGAAGTTGCTAATGTCCTCGGTAACTCATTCCTATTAACCTCCAACCAGTCACATGATGTTCCAATCAAGTTGCATTGATTCCTGTTCAGTGGATCTTTTAGAACATAACATGGACACAGGAAGTATCGACAAAGGATCCAGTCAGAAAATGCATGTGGTCAACTCCGTGATAGGACCACATACTCTTTCACATCAACCTCATTTGTTAGTTCTTAACTTGGCCTCTTCTTTTCCTTCAGCTCCTCCTTCTCTTCCTTTATTACTTCTTCTCTTGCCTACTTTATCTTCTTCACCCTTTTTCTTGTTCTTTGCTTCTTCCTCTTTTTTCCGCTCCTCCTCTGTCATTTTTTTTTTTTTTGCTTCTTCCTGCTTCTCCTTTTACTATTCATTATAAAGTCAATATTTTTTTTATTATTTCAATAAACATTTTACATACAATATTTTAAAAATCATTTTTACTGTACATTAAAAAACTCAATACTTTTTAATCATTTTAATGTATATTTTACATACAATATTTTAAAAACAATTTTTACTGAACATTATTAGTTCAATATTTTTTATTATTTTAATTTTATAATCTATATATACATTTTACATATAATATTTTAAAACCTATTTTACTGTAAATTATAAGCTCAATATTTTAATTATTATTTTGATATACAGTTTACAAACAATATTTTTATTATTATTTTACCATAGATTATAAACACAATATTTTCATACCATTTTACTGTACCTTCTAAGGTCAATATTTTATTATATATTATGAGCCCAACATTTTTACACAATTTTCCAATAGAGTTTCATTAGTTTTTTTGTACTGTTGATCCTTTGTGTTGTGGCCTGTTAGTGACTAGAAAGAAGACACAGAAGAAGAGAAAGTAGGAGGAACAAGTGTATTGAATAAACAGAACATATATACAAAATAAGAGTTTAGCAGGTAAAAGTGTCCGTCTGAAACTGTCAGGTTCGACTGCTGGGAGGAAGTCTCCCCGAGAGTAAATAGGGTTAGTATTTATGAAGGAGGAAGAGTTCATTTTCGTGTAGATAGGTCGCCATAACACTTTGAAAGTTCAAAAACAGATTTGTTTTGACATTCTACTAAAAAAGAAACAATTCATTATTCAGTCACAGTCAGTGTCAGCCTAAGAATTTAATTCATAAGACACATAGTAGAATTTTATTCAGGCCCTCATCATCTTCATCACAAACAATTGTTGACTATTCTCAGTGCTGGATTCTCCACACACCAAATGTGAATTATTGAGTATATCATTATTTTTGATGGTGCAGATATACAAGCAAACATAGCAAATCACATCTCCTTGCCCCACCCCAAAAAACAACAACAAACACACTTTGGGACTCTATGGTGACTACTACACCTAGCAAAAATGATAGAATTAACATACTCAGAGGATGTTCAACTTGTTTTTTTTATTAAGCAGTAAATAAACAAATAACAGATAAGACACAAAACATTTTTGACTTATTTACTGAACATTCTGGTTTCATAAAATTTACCTTAAACAAACAAGATTAAATCATTTAAATAAATGTTATAATTTCTTTTTCAAGCCATTCAGAGGAAAATATACAGGAATTCATTAAAAAAAAATTACAATTTTTTTTTTTTTACAATCTTGTCCATTATTTCAATTAACATTTTTTTTTTTTGTGAGAGCCAAGTTTCTTTTGAGTTAGGTATGCATAACTGCTAGTTGAAGTTTACAAGAACAGTCTTTTAAATGTCAACTGATATATAATCTTTTTTTTTTTTTTTCACCATACAACGTGTGAAAGCACGTGCGATACCATGTCCTCATTAGCCGCCATCCAGGGGTGATAACACAGTTTTGGTAGCTCAAGGCGGTACTGCCACCCCTGGCGCTACCAAGCAGCTTTTGCCACCGGACAGGGTATTAAGAGAATCATATATATATATATATATATATACGCCAGATCAATTAAATGCAGAGACTACATTGGACGTTAATCTTCATTTTCTGAGTGCAGGTTGTGATTTAAAAAACGTGTTCACTTTCAGCGGTTGATGTTAATATGCGTTTACAGTAACCGTTTCTTACGTAATCACACGGGAAAGGTGGTTCTGTGTGTATTACCTTCATGCTGAAAACTTTCTCGCTTTCAACCAAATCCAACTTGATGCATATCGCGCCGTGGTCTGAAGACGATTTGAGGCAACTTTCAAACTGCGGCCAGTGATTCCTATTTTTGAAAGAAACAAAATGACTGAGTGTCCTATAAAACCACAACAACCAACCTCAATAGGAATCACATGGCATATCCAACCCTTTTCCACACAGTCGGCACGCAGTGTCTCGTAGCTGTTTTTCTTCCGCTCGTGTGCTTCCTCCTGGTTTTCGTCCTTAGGGACAGTCAATTCTATGAGGAGGACACTCTTCTCTGAATCGGACCATGCTACAATGTCCGGCCGCTTTTGAGTTTGAATAATGTGAACTGGAAATTGTAGAGATGTCTTGAGATCTGCTGAAACTTTCCAGTCACTAGCTACGTTCAGTAGCTTCATGTTAGGATATTTTTGTTTCCTCACAGGACATTCACCTTCCTTGAGAAACTGAATTATGGGTTCCTTGGCTGTTAAATACTCAGACTGTCATATGTCTAGAACAATATTAGTCATAAACATCACCATACTCCCTCCCCCAAGTCTTGTTCACCACAAACAAGTAATTTGAATAGCTCATAATGCAAAAACTGAAAAAACTTGAAAAAAAAAAAAAAAAAAGATTCATTTTTGGTGACAGATTTATTATTATCATTTTTTAAAATCATTTATAAGAAATGAGGAAGGAACAAAAACTCTTAAACAAGGAATCCAGAATAATTTCATTTAATCAAATTCGGGTAGCCATCTTGTTTTTATGTGAGCAATACAAGATACTCCTTTTAAGTAACAAGGCTGCATTTAGCCTAGACAGTTATTTTGCCATTGTTTATATATGCCTTAGTCGCCTCTGATGGGCTAATCTACTGCTTCTACTGATGGGAAAGTCTATAAATATTAGCTGATAACCTGCAGACGGCTGACACACACAGGGTCTCCCCACCCAACAATCCAACACCATTATTCATAAAAAAAGTATGCAGAATGGTAAAAAACATTATGGTGACCATAACCATTCAACTTTTAAAATGCCAGCAGGGGGCGTTGACTAATTAACAAAGCAACAGACAGACAATGTTGGAGGAAAAATTTCTTTTTAGTTCTATTGTTGCTTACTTTTTTTCATGTCTAACAAAGAGTTGAAAATTACAATTCAGCTGAGAAATGCATTAGTTTTTGGTTATTTTCCCAGCCTCATCTTTCACAGTATTGTACATCTGCAAGTTTGGCTCAATAGTTACAGTAATAAACAAGGACATGAAAGGCTAACAATTTTTTTCTTAGTCAGTCACATTTTCAATACAGAGAGTTACTAAACTTAGTCTAATACAAAAGTGAACAAAGATGGAGTATGGGGGGGGCCTTGCCAAGTAACACCTCTTCAAGATATTGGAATGTTTATCAGTTATTGGCAATGGTTGATGCTAAGGAGGGTATATAGTCATGTCACCATTTATTAAATTTCAATTTGAGCAGTAATATATCCAATGATACACCAACACTGAATAGATAGGAAGAAAGACAAGATTAACTCATTTAATCATATTGGACATTCAATATATACATATAGTAGTTTATGAAGCTCTTTGCTTCAATGAGGCACAAGGCCGAATGAATGGGGCACCCAATGAGACATGAACTCACCATTCAATATATACATATAAAAAATATAAGAAGTATTACAAGAATGCACAAGCATGTCCAAATAGATGAAATGGGCACAATGTTCTATGACCAAACAGTATATAAAAAGGGTACCAAAAATGATAAAAAGTCTTACTTGTCTTCTTAGGTGAACAAAATTGTGGGTATTTACATTTTAATGCTGAGGTGGGATAAATGCTATTTCAAGGATGGAAACAAAACCTCTTCAATGAATTAATAAAAATAAGAAAAGCCATGTCTTATCTTTTACAAGAATAGTGAACAAAAGAGAAGACATCTTTATCATTTAAAGATCAGAGACACAAAGGGACAAGAAAGGATTCTCTCATTCTCATATGAACAAGGATTCTAGGATTCTGAGGTGCAAAAGACACAACCCCCAAATCTTTGGGAAGACATTTATTATCTTTCAACAAAGACATATCTCTGGGCAATAGGAGGGTTCCTGGGCAGTTCTAAGCTCTTCTTCCCCTGGATGTGTTGGACTGGTTTTGGGGTATAAAGTGTCCAGAGAATGATCGATTCTACTTATAGATTTTCTTCTCAGCAGCAGTAGAAATTGGCCAATCAGAGACGAGGACTGAAAGCATTTAGAGTCAGTTGCAACTATCCTCAGATACTCGATTACAGGTTAACAGTTTCTACCAGAGAGATTTATCTTTTGGATTACCAACACTAGGATCTGAGCAGAAAACCAAAATGGCGCAATAATGCACATGCATTTAAGTGCAATAATGCATGTGCATTTAAGTTAAATAATGTCTATATATATATATACGTATGCATAGAGGCATAGTGTATATGTACATATATTCATATGGATGCATATATTTATTATCTCTCTACAAAGACATCTCGCAGTGTGACACCTTATAAGCTCTTCTGCCCTTGGGTGCACATATATAAGTGCAATAATGCATGTGCATTTAAGTGCAATGTCTATACAGGTATGTATGCATATAAGCATAGTCTATATATACATATATGCATATGGATGTAAGACATTTATTATCTCTCTATAAAGACATCTCTCAACGTGTGACCCTATAAGCTCTTTTGTCCCTGGGTGCACACACTTAGTTGCAATAATGCATGTGCATATTAGTGTAAGTATGTCTATATGAGTACGCATTCATATAGGTAAAGTGTACATGTATATATATGAATGTGGTTGCAAGCATATCTGTATGGGTGTAAGTTGGCAGAAGTATATATATATATATATATATATATGTATGTAGGTACATGGATGTGTGTTTATAGTAGTATCAAAAGGATAACTAAACAAGTTAGGGAGGGTGACTGATTTTTAGTAGATAATAAAACAGAATGAGAACAATTTCTCAATGGGGATGAAAGGGTTAGTTTTTTTATGTTCATAATAAACTGAAGATTTTCGTGTCAAAAATGAGTAGATAAGGGAATAATTTTTTTAAAGTAATTTAGTTCTTGGAGTAAATGGAGGAAAAACCATTATCTTTTTTGGAAAATTGGACATCTTATATTTGAGGAAGCAATCAGGAGTTTGACAGAGGAGTGGGGGGGCATGATGGTTGAGTTCACCCACTGTCAATTCTAGTTAGTCACAAAAACAACATTGACATCAGAGTAGAGTCCACTCACTTAGGATAAAAAGCTAATTATGAAGAAGAATGCACAAAGAGCAACAAAAATAATAAGAACGTAAAAGATTACAGTTACAGAGAAAGATTAGAGAAATTAAGATAAATTACTTCACAAAAAAGATAAATGAGAGATGATCTAATGAAAACTTTTAAGATAGCAGACATTTTTCAATATTTTTCCTTGAATTGGAAATTTACTTTCAAGACAGATTTCAAAAACTAAAAACCCAGTCAGTCTTACCCCTCTGCAGAGGGGTAAGACTTCCTCAACAAGTGTCCTGGATATGATATTGAACAATCTGATGGTGAGGCTCCAGTAATGCTGGAGCTTTGAAAAAGGCAGAGTACCCCTTCATTGCCATTACTCCCAGGTCCAATCTGGCCCAGAGTGGTAGCACCTAACAGGGTCCTATCTATGGGTTAAATAGAACTATTTCACGTTTAAATTGAGTGCAAATAAATGAGTTATACTAAATTGAATTGTTAGAAATAGAAATATTTCATCATTTAACTGTGTGTAAACAAATGGCTGATGTTTGATAGAATTGTTAGTGGTATATAGCATTGTTTGAAATAGAAGTGTTTGATGATTTGACAGCATGTGTTTACAAATCATATATTTAATATATATGTAAAAACAGGATTTGGTGTTAAATAACTAACAATGGTTGATATGCCACAAAAACAAATCAAAAACTAAGACTACTAACCATTTGGATTTTTTTGCAAATGGTGTGATATATTTTACTGGAACAAATTGCCTAATCAGATGAAAAATAGCAATGGTGTAGAACATTTTCTGATTAAATTGGATGATTTTTAAAAAAAATGGCAAGAACAAGAATTTAAGAGGGCATTTTTGGGAACTATCAGGGGAATTACTTTACAGAATTTGATTTGTATTTAAATTTTCTATTTATAGTGCATATGTTTTGTGCAAATATTCTTTTATTTAATGCTTTGGGTGTGAAGAAAGTAAAAAGAAGGAAACATAATGTTACATAGCCACAATTAATGCATGGGCGAAATAGACATATAATGTTCATAACGATAGAACATATAAAGAACAGAGGAATCTCGAAATTCGAAAACACATAACGACTTCTTGTTCAGGTACAAGACCTTTTTATTAACTTTGAGTTAATGGTTTCGACATAAGGAGGAGAGACACAATCTTCTATACTGTCTTATTCATTTGGCCCCCATCTCGAGCGGCCCCCATAGGGCGCAAGTTTGCCTCGTGTCTGTGAGCTCCAAAAGTCGATCCTCCTTGTTTGGCGTCTAGTGTTCAACTCCCTAACTTTCTTCAGATTTCCCCAAAAGCCTCCTCGCGCTTCCGGTGTGTGAGTCACCCGCACCCTGTCACCCCGTTCCGTCATCTCGGGCTATTGTGACATCTCTGAGTGGCATGTCTGCCCTGCGCGTGCGTTACCACCTACATCAAGGTCTGCACCTAACTAACCCATGTGCCGAAAGGTTCTCAGCCTAACTAAACTCAAAGGCATGATCTGAAATCCCTTGGCCATTACGTTACAATAACAAATAATGTTACACATACCACTCCAATGGTCAGATCAAGAGAAATTGTCATCAAGAAAAGTGAAAGAGTTGCAGAAGTCTTCAAAGAGGAGAAGTTGTGTATTTTTTTTTTTTTGCAGAACTCCAGGAATCAAAAATCCCTGTCAAGAGCCATGTGACTCTGTACAGTGGTTGAACTTACTTGCAACCATTTTCCATCCTCTCAAGTGGTTGCATAATCTTTCTTAATGGTAAGTCAGCCAACTGGAGTTATTGAGGCTTGCAAATAATCAAAGAACAAACATTGTCAAACAATTACAAATTGGATTTGACAAAGAACGCAACCCGAGATGGTTTGAAGATAAGATTGAACATCATGATGCTCAAAGAAAAATCATATTCATTATTTCATACACTGTTGTCAAAGGAACATAATTTATGGCTTAATAAAAACTGCTTAAATGGTAAATTGATGATTGTTGCTTTGGGGTTGCCATCATCCTAGGTTGTATTCTCTCAATGCTATAAAATGTTTTTAACGCTCTTGGTCCTATAAGCATTCCTACACCTCCTACCGTGGCATTGACAGAGTTTTTCCATGCTGAGACAGTGGCTAGCATCCATCCATTTCCAATTTTGTGATATTTGATAGCCTTTCGATCATATGGAAATCAGACCTGACCGATAAAATGAAATGCAGTTTCTTCCAGGCAGCGGTCATATCGATACTGCTATATGGATGCACTACTTGGACGCTAACTAAACAGCTGGAGAAGAAGCTAGACGGCAATTAGACGAGAATACTGCGAGCAATATTGAACAAGTCCTGGCGGTAACACCCCACAAGGCACCAACTATACAGCCTCCTGCCTCCCATCATGAAAACTATCCAAGCTAGACGAATCAGACATGCAGGACACTGCTGGAGAAGCAAGGACGAGCTCATAAGTGATGTACTCCAATGGACCCCCACATATGGCCAAGCAAAAGCAGGACGACCAGCTCAAACATACATCCAGCAGCTATGTGAGGATAAGGGATGTAGCCCTGAAGACCTGCCAGGGGCAATAAATGATAGGGAGAAGTGGCGAGAGAGGGTCAGAGATATCCGTGCTGGTGGCATGACATGATGAAATGGTAAATTAAGTAATACTAGAATGAGTCAATAGTTTTGCCATATTTTTGTAACATGATGCACAATTTGACAACTTCAAATATTTAGCCATATCCTCACTCACTAAGGTCCAATGTGACACTATGTGGGTGGTCCACTAAGCAGACAATCCCTTTGTCTGTTTTGGCGTGAAACCAAACAAAGGCCTGAGCTCGAGATCTGGACACGACCAGAAGTGGGCAAGGGAACGTGAGAGAGAGGAGTTGGAAGAAGGAACCCACAGAAGGCAGTTGGTGAAGGGAGACACAGAGTGGCAGTTCACACTGGACAGCAGCAGAGACCAGTTGGCATGAGATAGGGTCCAGGAGCAGTGAGGAAAGACCAGTCAAGATGAGTCAGCATTCCTCGTGGCTTGTGGAAATTTTGCAAAAAAAAAAACTACACATCAGCGATAGTTTATAGATGCACAAGGAATGCAGAGTGTCAGAACTTAGCCTTCTTGCACTTGAGTTAACCCAAGCCCATATTGTTCATTTGTTCTTTGTTCTTTTTCTTTCACTCCCTTGATTGTATTTCTTGTGGCCATGAAGAAATGTGTGATACCCCTATCGGAACCACTAGATGATTCACCGGCCAAGATTGAAATGGTTTAAAGAATTTGATGTATTCAGGGGGCCGAGGGGGTACTGTCACGCCAATATAAGCAATAAAATATGATGCACTTACACAGAATAAATGGAAAGAAAGTCAAAATAAGCTTATTTATACATATTGGAACATTTAATACATACATAATAAATACTCAAGAAATACTAACAAGAATACACAAATGTGTCCAAAGTGTGTATATAATGATCTATAATAATCAGTATATAAAAGCGATACAAAATCAGTAAAAGTCTTACTTGATGTAATTGACAGAAAAATTATTTAGTAAAACCATGCTAGCTTTACTGTATCATTGCCAAGTTGGAGACAAACAGACAAAGAAAAGCAAAAAGACATATCTTTGGTGTTCAAAGGACAGAGACAAAAAAATGCTG
>OY757937.1:13271828-13374328 GCA_963585895.1 Sepioteuthis lessoniana
TGTCCCTGGGGAGTGTGGAGTACCTATTCATTGCAACTACTCTCTGGTCCTCTCTGACCCAGAGAGGTAATATCTGTTAGGGTCTCATCAATGGGTGGAATAGATCTGTTTGAAAATTATTAGTAATAAATAGGAATACTTGATACCATATAACTGTAAATTATCACCCAGGACACCCATTTTTTGAAGGGATCTTAATCCTCTCAAGAGAATAAAGTTGGTGCATTTTAAACCTTTACTGATAGGTCAGTAATACAGCTAGATTATATTAAATGGTCAAATATACAGATCAATACATGCAGAAGTTCCAAAATATAGGGTGGATCACCATCTCTATGATTTTATGCTTGGTAATATACAAACCTGTATCATCTATAAATAACTACATCCATACCAATGTTTTAAGAAAACATTAATTTTCTCCTATTGCAAAGATATCAAAGAGTTATTTTTCTTGTGGCACACTATACAATCAAAATGGATATCATAAGGTACTATTTGTCACCAAACTGATACTGTGAAATTGAAAATATGAAAATGTAGTCTATTGTTGAGGGCAACCTGAAGGCTCCCTTTTCAATAGCTACTACACCAAGGTATAGGGGAGGGTCAGGCAGTGGTCATATCGATACTTCTGTATGGATGCACTACTTGGACGCTATCTAAACGGTTGGAGAAGAAGCTTGATGGCAATTACACAAGAATGCTGCGAGCAACACCTCACAAGGCCCAAACTATATGGCTACCTGCCTCCCATCACGAAAACTATCCAAGTTAGATGAACCAGACATGCAGGACACTGCTGGAGAAGCAGGGACAAGGTCATAATATGGACCCCCACATATGGCCGGGCAAAAGCAAGACGACCAGCTCGAACATACATTCAGCAGCTATGTGAGGATATGGGATGTAGCCCTGAGGACCTGCCAGGGGCGATGAACGATAGGGAGAAGTGGCGAGAGAGGGTCAGGGATATCCGTGCTGGTGGCACGACATGATGATGATGACTTAATATGTAACTTATAATGCTGAGTGTTAAGGAAGGAGGTATTAAGTATCATTTTTTGAGTCTTTGGGATGACTCAACCTAAAATTGAACCCTGATCTCCCAGGCCATTGGGAAGCACTCAACCCATTAGGCTTATTGTCCGAAAATAGATACCCCTCTTGTAAGTGTGTGTGTGTATATATATATATATATATATATATATATGTGTGTGTGATTTGTGTATATATATATATATATATATATATATGGCAATGCAATTTTTTTTTGTCAAACAAAGCAAAAGGTGTCTCAAAATATGAATGGTTTAATTTTCTACAGAAAGCAAAGATTTGGGGAATGCAGAGTACTCCGTCATCACCATTGCCCCCAGGTCCACTCTGACCCAGAGTGGTAGCTCCTGATAGGGTCCTATTTAGGGTCAAATATAACAAACTATGTGTACAAACAAATAACTGATATTAAATTGTGACTCATGTAGCAATACTTGAAACCATTTAACTGTGTACAAAAGAGAGCTCAGGATTATTATGTACAAAACGTGTTCACAAATCACACACACACATATATATATATATATATATATATATATATATATATATATAAATGGAGGTGCCGTGGTGTAATGGTTATCGCTGTAGGAAATGGACACGGCGACACGAGTTCAAATCCTGAACGAGACTGTTTACATTTCACATAGCACTAATACCCTAGGGAAAGGTATGAATCCAATTATTCTCCCTCCAGCTATGGGTAAATAGTAGGGCAGACTAGGTTCTTCAGAACACTGCTTAAAAATTGACCTTGTGTCATATCCTGCCCGAGTGGAGGAGTTGGTAAATATGATATATATATATATATATATCTTTTTTTTAATATTGTACAGTGTTTGAAAGCACATGCAATAGCCTGCCCTCATCAGCCACCAACCAGGGGTGATAACATAGTTTTGGTAACTCAAGGTGCAACTGCCACTACTGGCTCTACAAAGCAGCTTTTGCCACCAGACAAGGTATTTAACAGAATTTTATATATATATATGCCAGATCAACGAAAAGCAAAGATTACATTGTACATTCATCATCATTTTTAGTGCAGTTTGTGCTTTTTAAAAACATGTTTACTTTCAGCTGTCGATGTCATTACACACTTACAGTAACCTTTTCTTGATGTTACATAATCAAATCATATATATATTTAATATATATGTATAAACAGGACTTACATATAACCTACAATGGTTGATATGCCATAAAACCCAATCAAACCAAATCATATATATTTAATATATGTGTATAAAGAGGATTTGGCATTAAATAACCTACAATGGTTGATATGCCATAAAACCCAATCAAACCAAATCATATATATTTAATATATGTGTATAAAGAGGATTTGGCATTAAATAACCTACAATGGTTGATATGCCATAAAACCCAACCAAACCAAATCATATATATTTAATATATGTGTATAAAGAGGATTTGGCATTAAATAACCTACAATGGTTGATATGCCATAAAACCCAATCAAACCAAATCATATATATTTAATATATGCGTATAAAGAGGATTTGGCATTAAATAACCTACAATGGTTGATATGCCATAAAACCCAACCAAACCAAATCATATATATTTGTTATATCTGTGTATAAAGAGGATTTGGCATTAAATAACCTACAATGGTTGATATGCCATAAAACCCAATCAAACCAAATCATATATATTTAATATATGTGTTTAAAGAGGATTTGGCATTAAATAACCCACAATGGTTGATATACCATAAAACCCAACCAAACCAAAACCAAAACAGAAAGCAAAAGAGTCTTCTGTAGTGTATATATATATATATATATATATATATACATGGAGAAAAGCTAGATTTGGTAAATCCGACAAGATGTGAAAAAATTAGTGGATAAGTGGATAAACTGAAACACAGACAATGAATTCAATAATCTTTCGTCTTTATTCATAAAAGACTTCATCAGAATGTGGGTTTTTTCAAGAGTTTAGCATAAGAGGAAATAGATAATGAATTGAAGGAGGGGTTGTAATAAGAAGAGACAGAAAAAAAAGAATGAAAAAAAATATATATATATCTGACATATATATACATGTGTGTGTGTATGCACACACACACACACACATATATATATATATATATATATATATATATATATATATATATATATATATGTGTGTAATGATTCCCTTTAACTTGCTGGAATAAGAGTGTTGAATACAAAGATGATTATTTCTTAGAAATAGAATTATCTCATTTACTGTTCATTTCTGTCTTCATAAATGTAAATTCAATCACACCTGATTTTGGTTGGTTGGTTTGGTTTTTTGGCATTCTTTTGTAATTGCCGTCTAGCTTCTTCTCCAGCCGTGTAGCTAGCGTCCAAGTAGTGCATCCATACAGCAGTATTGATATGACCCCTGCCTAGAAGAAACTGTGTTTCATTTTATCAGTCAGGTCTGATTTCCATATGATCAATAGCCTATCGATAGCTGTCCATGCCTTCATTAGCCGCGTGTCGATGTCCTTTTTGGTTGATGAGACACTGCTTTCTAGGTAGGTGAATTTGTCTACTAGTTTCATAGAGGTTCCGTCTATTATGGAGATGTTGTCTTTGATTTTTGTTTATTTAACTCCATATTGACTCTTTATGGGTTAAATAAAGCCAAAATTTTATTCAATGTAAGCATTTCATTGTAATTATAACAATATTTTCAATCTTCCGGTTTTTTTAAAAAATAAATTGCACTTATCTATAATCTGCTAGCAATATTGAATAAGTCCTGAGAGCAACACCTTGTAAAACAGCAGCTGCATGGCCACCAACCATCCATCACAAAAACTATCAAAATTAGACGAACCAGACATGCAGAACACAGCAGGAGAAGTAAGGTCAAGCTCATAAGCGACATACTCCTGTGGACCCCTTAACATGGATGAGCAAAGGCAGGATGACCAGCTAGAACCTATATACAACAGCTCTATGCCAATTCAGGGTAGAGCCTGGAAGACCTCCCGGGAGAATTGAATGATAGAGACAGGTGGCAAGAGAGGGTCAGGGAGATCCGTGCTGGCAGTGTGACATAATGAGGATGATGATGAGGATAATCATTGGTTTAAAAATTTATATGGTTTCACATATTACTGTCTAATACAAATGATAATTATGTGTTTCATAAATTCCTATCTAAAGTAATAATTTACACACGAGTAGATGGTTGCAATAAAACTATTCCTCCTCAATAATAATAATGATAAAAATTATTTATTTGCACACATTGCCTTAAAAAAACAATGGGACATTTTGAAACAAATATTTGTTTTGACAAGATGCAAAATGGTGACAACGTTTACTCTGTTAACTTTTGAGATGGTATACAAATAGATATAATGAAAAATAACCATGTATTTTTGTTATTTTAAGGCACAGAAGGGTGGAAAAGAGAGAGAGAGAGTCAAGAAGTGTAGAATAAAAATTATATCTTATGTGAAGAAATTGAATGAAAAAATAGGTTTAGTTTGGTTTATTTTTTAAATAGTATTTCAAATCCTTATGAGTTTTTCATGACAAATTTTGATTTCTTTCTAAATGTTTCAGGATAATCATAACTATATTTTCTACATTCTACACTTATTTGTCTAAATCCATTTGTTGGCACACAGTTATATGATATCAAGTATTCTTATCTAACATAAACAATTTGCACACAGTTGTTTAATTTCAAGTATTTCTGTAACATAGGACCAACGTGTTGTGCTTTAAAGAAAAAAGTCCGCAGAAAAAGAAATACTCAGACTCAAAGGTAAGGGAAGAAAATATAGCAGTCGTTTATTATTCACTTAGGGCAATGATCATTGCAACTCGAAAAGTTCATTTTAGTTACGTTCTTCTTCTCCCTTCCTCTTGGTGGTGACGGCGGTGTGGGTGAAAGCTGGCTGTTGACACACGCCTGACAGATAGGTCGTAGCAGACTGGGTAGCACGGGTCGGGGCCTTGGAACCTTTTGATGCGCCTGTTTTGAAAGCTGCCTTCAACTCTGCCAAAATCTCCTGACATGTTTTCTTATATAGAGATTTTGGGGAACAAATCGAAGATCCCCAAATGTTCGATGTCACCAGTGAAACTGTCGTGAAACACGTGATAATTCATCTGTGATTATTTTAAAATCATGTCTAACTTTGCAGGTCATTCTGCCTGCACGTGTTAGTCTCGTGACACCTTCACTGATTGACGACAGCGCCCATCCGTTATATTACATTTCTATCTAATACTACTAATTCATAGACAATTATGTGGTTTTAAGCAACTATTTCTATTTAACATATTTCTATGTAGTCATTTGTTGGCACGCAGTTATATGATATCAAGTATTCTAATCAAACACAAACAATTTGCACACAGTTGTATAATTTCAAGTATTTCTATCTAATACTAATAATCTATAGACAATTATATGGTTTAAAGCAACTATTTCTATTTAACAGTAGTCATTTGTTGGCTCACAGTTATATATTTTCAAGTATTTTTATGTAGTACAAATAATGTGCACTCAGTTTTATGGTTTCAAGTAACTAATAATTCTTTGTTGTTTCTTAAGTTTTTTGCACATGGTTATATATCAAGTATTCCAATCTAATACAAATAATTTGCATATGGTTGTATGGTTTCAAGTGTTCCAATCGAATACTAATAATTTTTACACAATTATATGGTTTACCGGGCCATAGATCTATTGAGTAGAATGTTCGCCAATGGTCTGGGAGACTGGGGTTCAATCCCAGTTCGAATCATACCAAAGACTCAAAAAATGGTATTGATGCCAATTTGCTTAACACTCAGCATTACAGGGTACAGATTAAGGGTAAAGAGGAGCAATCCAGAGAAAGGAGTATCACCCTCCCCTGTGTGTAGTAGATATTAAAAAGAGAGCCTTTGGGTTGCTCTCGATTACGGTTGCTAATTTAAACTTACTTACTTAGCATATTTTAGAGTTATCTTTAATATTGTGTGGTGGGTAGAACAATGTTATTCAGCAACATTCTAATGAAGTGAAATTGCCAGTTTATAGATCTGCATATTTGAACAAATAGATATATTATTTGCAACTAATTTTTAGTGTGTTCCTTTAAAAATTTTATTTAATAGGTTGTCTTTGTTGAAATGCAAATCGATTAACTAAAGGAAGTACTTGCCTATATTAACAGCAGAAAGTGTTCGCCAATGGCCTGGGAGACCTGGGTTCAATCCCAGGTCGAGTCATACCAAAGACTCAAAAAAATGGTACTTGATGCCTTCTTGCTTAACACTCAGCATTATAAGGTACGAATCAAGGGTAAAGTGAAGCAATTGAGGGAAGGAGTAGCGCCCTCCCCTACACCTTGGTGTAGTAGCTATCGAAAAGGGAGCCTTCGGGTCACCCTCGACCATGGTCGCCAATTTTTACCTTTCTTTACTTATGCTTAGTTTTTTTTATTACGCATCATCATCATCATCTTGTCGTGCCACCAGCACGGATATCTCTGACCTTCTGTCGCCAATCCTCCCTATCGTTCATCGCTTCTGGCAGGTCCTCAGGGCTACATTCCGTATCTTCACAGAGCTGCTGTATGTAGGTTCGAGCTTTTCCACGGCCATGTGAGGGAGTCCATAGGAGAACATCACTTATAAGCTCGTCCCTGCTTCTCCAGCAGCAATTTATAAATTTATATATTAATTATCATATATTAAGCACTCCTGGAGATTTATAAGTATCCTCTCATATTCTCAAATAGAATCATTCCCAACTCATCTTCTTTGGATATATATATGCCGAGAGAGTGAGAGAAAGAGAGAGGTGTATATATATATATATATATATATATATGTGTGTGTGTATGTGAGCCAACAGCACACATCTAGAGAAAATATAAGTGATAGTCAATAGCAGTACAGATCAGTTGTCGCTAGTGGATACTGTGCCATACGTACTACCAATGCTCCAGTCCGACTGCAACCAACACTGCCGACCTCAGTCAACCCAACATTTATGAAGTCATTACCTAAGACCTAAGTTAAGGGTAACTATGTGTATAAATTCTGGTAAGTGATACTTATCATATACAATGTTTTGCCCAGTCAGCTAGGGCTGTAGAATGCACTGACTGCACCTTTGAAGAAGCGTAAGACCCCGCCCGACGATTGTCCTGGATATGACACTAAACAATCTGATGGTGAGGTTCCAGTGATGCTGGAACTTTGGGGAACGTGGAGTATCCCTTCATTGCTATCGCTCCCAGGTCCACTCTGGCCGTGAGTGGTAGCACCTGATCGGGCCCTATCAATGGGTCAAATAGAAATAAACTGCATACCTATGCTAAACTGAATTGTTTGAAATAGAACAGCTTTTGACATTTAATTGTGTCTAAAGGAAAACTATACTAATACTAAACTAAATTGTTTGAATTAGAACTGTTTGATTGAACTGAATAGCTTGAAATAGAAATGTTTTTGACAATTAAAGTGTACTTATGCTAAACTGAATTGTTTGAAATAGAAATGTTTATTTGTATAAAAATGGATTAGGCATTAAATAACCTATGAAGGTTAGTATGCCATAAAACTCAAACAACATGTACATTGTTCATTACACTCTCTTGACTTGATGAATCTTTTCCCAGAGTGCAAATCGGATCTACTAGGGATCTTGTTAATGTGTTTGTATCTTTCTTGATGGTACCTTGATCACCAATTATCATAGATATAACATATTCCCAAAATGGCAAAAAAGTATGCCAAGATTGCCTGTTGACAGGTGAAGCTATGTAAACAGACAATTTTGCTTTGAGTTATATCTAAACAATCATCTGAACATGTTTTAAGT
This sequence comes from Sepioteuthis lessoniana, assembly GCA_963585895.1. NCBI lineage: Eukaryota > Metazoa > Mollusca > Cephalopoda > Myopsida > Loliginidae > Sepioteuthis > Sepioteuthis lessoniana. The sequence goes on from OY757937.1 coordinate 13,279,725, forward strand.
TTATCTTTAATATTGTGTGGTGACTGGACGAATGTTATTCGGGGAAGTTTTAACAAAGTGACACCATTGGTTTATAGAAATGCATATTTGCACACACATACACATGTGCTATGCAAATATGAGTCAACAGAATACACACAGAACAAATATAAGTGGCGGAGTTCTCGAGACAGATGCCACTCTGTGCGTACTGTCGATGGTCTAATCCGACTACCAGTACAACCGTATAGTGCCAGTCAAAGACAACTCTACAAATATCTTATTTTTAATATCAAAGTCTGGGTTTCTTTAAACTAATCCAGTTTTCTACAAAAAATAGAAAACCTGATCCAACCAAAAGTGTTGCATGAAGAGGCAGCAATAATGGAAACAGGTCTGGATTGTAAACAGGGGAAAAAATATTAGAATTACTGAAGAGAAAATAATTTTTGCTCTGGAAGAAAAAAAAAAAAAAAAAATCAAAATTAATTTTCATTTTTTCTACCAAGAATATAAAAAGTTTGGCAAAATAAAGTCAGTTTATTTGATTTATTTTTTGAAAAGATTAAAAAAAGCTGATGTCAAATTGAAGCATCGATCAAACAGTTATGGAAGCAGTTCTAATCAACAAAGACAAATACTGTTGCAAAACTTAAAGAGAATAACTCATTTGCATAAAAGGTTACTGCCAACGATGTACTGGTTAGTTGGTTAGTTAGCCTTACAGACCATTGATAGTGAGTTCAATTGTCACAGACTACCCAGTACGTGGATAAAATAGGGGAGACTGTTTCTTTAATGTTGGTTAGGCAACCAGTCAAGTAAAAGGAAAATTCAGAATTCAAACGAGCTTAAAAAATGACCTTGTGTCACATCCTTGTGGAGGGGTCAGATAAATACAAATTCAATATCATGAAGATTTGAATCTATTCTCAATTGAATGTATTTTTAAATTTTATCAGTTTCAAGGTTTGGGTTGGGTTGGGTTGAGTTAAGTTTTATGACATATCAACCATTGTAGGTTATTTAATCCTATTTACCAACCCCTTCTGCTCGGGCAGGATATGACACAAGGTCAATTTTTTAAGCGGAGTTTAACAAGTTTGAATTCAGAGTTTTCCTTTTCCTAGACTAGTTGCCTCACCAAGGCTGAAGAACCTAGTCTGTCCTACTATTTACCCATAGCTGGAGGGAGAATAATTGGATTCATACCTTTCCCAAGGGTATTAGTGCTATGTGAAATGCAATCAGTCTCGTCCAGGATTTGAACTCGTGTCGCCATGTCCATTTCCTACGACGATAACCATTACACCATGGGCACCTCAAAACTGTTATTATGATGTATCATTTATTACTAAATATTCAAGTATGGAAATTTTCTAACCAAAAACAAACAGCCCAGTTGGCTTGGGCTTTAGAATAGACTGATTGCTTTTCTGCTAAGGGGTAACACCAAACAAGTGCCCTGAATATGATTCTATACAATTTGAAGGTGAGACTCCAGTAATGGTAGAACTTTAGGGAATGTGGAGTACTCCTTCATTGCCATCACTCCCAGGTCCACTCTGGCCTGGAGTGATAACACCAGATAGCATTCTATCTATGGGTCAAATAGAACTGTTTGATCATTTAAGCTGTGTGCAAACAAATGACTTATGTAAAATTGAATTGTTTAAAAAAGAACTGTTTGATCAATTAACTCTAAATAAATAATTGACTGACGTTTAATTGAATTGTTAGTGATATAGAGCAATATTTGGAACAAATTATCAACAAATGATTTTTTTGTGTAATTGCCATCTAGCTTCTTCTCCAGCCATTTAGTTCGCGTCCAAGTAGTGCATTTTTTGCGCGCAATATTGATCAAGTCCTGGCAGCAACATCTCACAAGGCAACAACTATACGGCCACCTGCCTCCCATCACAAAAACTATCCAAGTCAGACGAACCAGACATGCAGGACACTGCTGGAGAAGCAGGGACGAGCTCATAAGTGAAGTACTCCTATGGACCCCCATATATGGCCGAATAAAAGCAGGACAACCAGCTCAAACATACATTCAGCAGCTATGTGAGGATACGGGATGTAGTCCTGAAGACCTGCCAGAGGTGATGAATGAAAGGGAGAAGTGGCGAGAGAGGGTTAGTGATATCCGTGCCTGTGGCACAACATGATGATAATGATGATGATCAGCAAATGAATGAGCTTTGCTGAATAGAATAATTAGTGTTAAATAGCAATACTTGTATGCACTCCACTGCGTGCAAACAATATTGAATAGAATTATTAGTGATGGTAGCAATACTTTAAGCCATCTAATTGTCTGCCAAAAATTGAACTCAGGTTTCTTTGAAAATGCTATCAACAAAATGTGTTTACAAATCATATATATTTAATATATATGTATAAATAGAATTTCGAATTAAATAATCTATAAAGATTGATATGCCATGAAACCCAACCAAACCAAAATTAAAATGTCATAGATATAAAATATGTACTTATTTCAGTGACTGCTACAAATCCATATTTTTGGGAGGCATATTTAGCTAAACTGTTATCACAGAAGGAAATGAAATCAGCAACCCAATTTCAAATCCTGGACAAGGCTATTTGTATTTCACATCATGCTAATGCCCTTGGGAAAGGCATGAATTCATTTATTCTCCACCACTCAGCTCTGGGTAAATAGAAGATAAGGTAACCAGTCTAAGAGAAGGAAAACTTTGAATTCAAACCAGCTGTACTCTCTTTAAAAAACTAACATTCTGTTGCAATCCTGCCTATGGTGGAGGAGTTGGGTAAATACACATAAACATTGGAACTTCGGTTATCGAATGACTCAAGTTAGATTTCAACTCAAATATTTGAGCAAAAAATTGTCTCAGTGATCAAACAAATTTATCGGAGTTTGAACACAAGTCGAGCTGATGAAAACGAAATGCACGCAAATGACAGTTGAGGCAAACCGAACATGCCTGAATGGTTGACTGATTCTACCCAGGCAGTATTGTTTCAGTTCTTGAACAAATCGGTTGTTGAACGTAATATAGAAAGAAAAAAGAAAAATTCAAAGTTCAGCATAATTTAGGAACAAATTGTGTTCAACAATCAAACTTTCACTGTATTCACAGTTTTGGTTACAGAGTTTTAGTGCTGTAAAGCTTGGTAATAGATAATACCTAATAACATCCATTTTGATTGTATGATGTTGCACTTAAAAATTATGAATTCCTGGTATCTTTGGTTTAAAAGAAAATTAACTTTAACTTTTAAATTGGTTGGTTGTACTTATTGATGGATGATACTCGACAAGTTCATCATCAACATGGATTCCCTTGACTTTCTCTTGCCATCTATCACTATTAGCTATTGCTCTTGGTATGTCCTCTTGATGGCATCCAGTGTCCATACAGAGCTGATGAATGTAAGTTTTTGCAGGTCATTTCACACTGCTGGGTCCATGTGGAAGAGTCCATAAGAGAATGTCACTTATGAGTTCATTCTTGCTTCTTTAGCAGTGCCATGCATGTCTTGCTTGTTTTACTTGGATGGTCTGTGAGATAGGAGGTAAGTGGCCACACGGCTGCTGTTTTATAGGCTGCTGCTTCAAGAATCTGTTCAAAGCTGTAAGTAGCTGTAGTTCCCATCTAGCTTTCTCTCCTTGCATTTCGCTAGAGTCCAGGTGGTGCAACCATACAGTAGTATTGATATGGCTACAACTTGGAAGAATTACAACTACACCAATAATTATTTGGTAAAGAAACATTGAGAAATGGCAACACTGTTTCAAGACAAACTTTGATATATGCTATATAGATTGGCAGGTCATTAGACCTACGTCAAAAATCCCTTAGAGTAAAAGATATTTGTTTTTTTTTTTTGTAATATTTGTACTCTCTGACTTCAGCAAAATAAAGTCAATTTATTTCATTTCTTTCTTTCTTTCTTTTTTTTGGGGGGGAAATGATATGAGAGCTAGTCGTCAAATCAAGACAGGAATCAAATATCAATGGAAAAAAATCCTGATAAAAGAGACAAATTCTGCAAGAGAATTTTTATTTAAAGAGAACATCTCAGTAGCTTAACGGTTTTAATCAAAATCTCTAATTGTTGCATTCTTAATTTGACACCTACAAAAGTATAATAAAAATGGAGAATTTGTTTTTAATGTGTACACAGACTTTAAAATCAAATTATTCAATTAGATTTTTTGATCTAGAATGAAGCAATAAGAATATTTTGAAAAGATTTTTTATCAAATATCTACTTAAGAAAATAATCACAATGTTTTGATTTCCTGAAAGATTTAAGCAAATTCTCTCAATGCATTTATCTTCAGGACAATCTTTTAATTAGAAAAAAAACAAACTACAAAAACATATTTGAAATAAAGAAAACCCATTTGTTTCATATGGATATTTATTCATGGAGTGTGACATTGGACATGGCTAAAGTGTAAAGCATAGAACTGAAGGCCATGAAGTAAGCAGTTCCACTCCACAAAAGTTCAGTATCATTCATTAAGAAGATCCAAGGAGGATACACAGTCTCAATAATAAAAATGACCCAAAGAGGCTATACAGTCACAACTAGAAAGAAGACCCAAGAAAGATACATAGTCTCAACAATAAAAAAACAACTCAAGAAGGCTATACAGTTGCAACTAGAAAGAAGACCCAATGAGGCTATACAGTCTGAACAAGAAAGAAGTCTCAACAAGAAAGAAGACCCAACAAGGCTATACAGTCTCAAGTAGACCCAATGAGGCTATACAGTCTCAACTAGAAAGAAGACTCAATGAGGCTATACAGTCTCAACTAGAAAGAAGACCCAATGAGGCTATACAGTCTCAACTAGAAAGAAGACCCAATGAGGCTATACAGTCTCAACTAGAAAGAAGACCCAATGAGGCTATACAGTCTCAACAAGAAAGAAGACCCAATGAGGCTATTGTTATGGTACCTACCTTACAGACTATAATGAACTCTTCCTATTACTATGAATACCAGGAGAATATTCATTTCGGTGTAAAGTTAACTCCAGCCTAACAATTTGGCAGTCAGAGAGACATTCAACACTCTTTTACTTATGCTGTATTTATACTTTCATTCAATATACTTGTTTCATGTAATCCCGTGTGTTTCTTCTGGACCTTTTCTGGTCCACAACAGCTATACACTCTTAACTTGAAAAAACCCAAGGAGGCTGTACAGTCTCCACCATAAATAAAATAAAAGAGGGCATACAATCTCAACTAGAAAGCAGATTGAAGGATGATATACTGTCAACTATAAATAAATACACCTCAATCAGTTTATTATGATTGCACATAATGAATTGATACAGTGACCTTTGAGACGCGGGGGGCGGGGTAAGAACATTTAAATTGTTATTCTGAGAAACTGGAACACTCCAAATGACAACAGTACTATTTATTAAGAAAGTTCTGATAAGCAAGAAGTATTTCTTAGTTCAGCATTAAAGAGAAATTTGGCTAAAATTACAAAGATTTTATGAAATTTGATTAGTTTAAAGTTTGAGGGTATTGAAAAAATCATCAAAAATTGAAGTTTTGGTAAAATATAGCAACAATGGTATTTACTGTTATTGGCAATATTTCATTTTCTGCATTATCATTAGAAATAAACTGAAAATAACCAAATTTATATTAACTTGCTGTTTTATTATTTGTTTGTCTTTATTAACCATGACTTGCCAAAAGACCAAACCTTTTCATTTGTTTTGTTTTGTTTTGTTTTTATTGTTATATTTTATGTAAGCCCAGTCAACTGGGGCTGTAGAATACACAGACTGCATCTCTGCAGGGGGCAAGACTACACAAATTGAGTGTTCTGGATGACATTAAACCATCTGATGGTGAGAATTCAGTCCTGGAGATTTGAGTAGTGTGGAGTACTCCTTAATTGCCATTACTCCCAGGTCTACTCAGACCCATAGTCATAGTACCTGTTAGGGTCCCATTTATAGAGATTTTGTTTTTACATATTTTAGAGCATGAGTCTCTAACTCGAGGACTCAAAAGGGACATTATAGCCAGGGAGAGAGGCATTGCGAGCCAAAAGTGAGATGAGGTAGGGAGCATAAATTCCACCAGTTATAATCGTAATCCGCATTACACCTGATAGACTGCTATTTTTTTTTGACTAAAAGGACTCCATTCATGATAGGAAGTAGGATATATGAATTAGTATTAAAGTAGGAAGACAAATTTTCTTTTTTAAATTTTCCTTAATTCTATTTTTACTTTTGGTAAATTCCCTTTTTTTATTTTCACTTTTGATGAATTCAATTTTTATACTTTTATTGGTAAATTAGTAACAATTGTACTATAAATATCATTTATTTTGGAGGTGCCTGTAGTGTAACAGTTATCATCATAGGAAATGGACATGGTGACACGAGTTCAAATTCTGGACAAGACTGATAGCATTTCACATAGCACTAATACCCTTGGGAAAGGTATGAATCCAATTATTCTCCCTCCAGCAATGGGTAAATAGTAAGGCAGACTATGTTCTTCAGCCTTAGTGAGGCAACTAGTCTAGGAGAAGGAAAATTCTGGATTCAAACCTGTTAAACTCCGCTTAAAAATTGACCTTGTGTCATATCCTGCCCGAGTGGAGGGTTTGGTAAATATGTACGTATAAATATTATTTAGTCCAATTGGTTGTAGCTGTAGAATATGCTGGCTACATCTCTGCAGAGGGATAAAAGACCCAGAGAAAATGTCCTGAATTTCACACTAAACCATCTGATGATGAGGCTCTAATCCTTGAACTATGGAGAGTGTGGAGTACCAATTGATTGACATTACTCCCAGGTCCAGGTACCTGACAGGGTCCCATTTAAGGGTCTAAAAGAAGTGTTTAATCATTTTCTGTACTTGAAACCATTTAACTGAGTGCAAACAAAGGATTAATATTGAAATGAATCATTAAACTGGTTTACAAAGAAATTGAGGCAAGCACAAAAATACGCGCTTTTACCTAATTTGAGGGTGCTGAATTCAAATTTGAAATCCGTTTTTACTCATCACCTCTAGTTTTTTTAGATATGCATAGTGTGCTTTTTGTGCATATACAGTACATAAAAGCGTATATGAATTCAGGGTTAATTCTAATATTGTGAGACTTATGGTTTATTTTTTAGTTATTATGCACTAAATATAAGTGATAGCATTACATTATATATATGTATATACATATATATATATATAGTTATATATCAAGACGTATTTTAACAGTTAAGCCAGCAGGTCTCAATTCACACTCTGGCAGTCATTGGAAGAGGTTGTCTCACAGGTGGCGCAGGAGGTTGGTGTCCCTCAACTATCGTGTTACACATCTTTTGGGTTACTAAATATTAATATTAAATTTTCAAATGCACATTTAGTTTTACTTTGTTATATTTTCAGATTCTCCAATGGCTTCAAGCACGTCAAAATGTCAAGGATGCCTTAACAAGGCCAATTCTTTCTGCTACATGTGTGAGGACTTCACAACAGTTGCACAGCATCGAACCATCACTTCCCTCCTCAGAACTGCCTACTTTCACTATTTTGACTGTAAAATTGGTGATCAGGACAAGTCTTGGGCTTCACACATCTGTTGTAAACCCTGCTACAATGGACTAACTGCATGGTTTAATGGCAAGAAAAGGGCTTTCAACTTTCCAATCCCGATGGTTTGGAGAGAGCCGCAAAACCACGCAGATGATTGTTATTTTTGTTTAACTAATATAACTGGTTTCAATGCATCTTCTTGGAAAAAGATCAAATATCCCAACCTTCGATCAACTATGAGACCCGTTCCCCATTCAGATGATCTTCCTGTACCCACACCTCCAGTAAATAAGGAACTTCTTTCCTCATTAGATGAAGAAATGCCTTCAAGGGAGGATTCTGCCAAGTGAATATCTTTGGAAGATATTGAGTCTACATATTCAGGAACAAGTGGCAATGAGCCACACTGGATCACGCAAGAAGACCTGAATGATCTTGCTCATGATTTGTATCTGTCAAAACAACAGTCAGAGCTCTTGGCTTAGTGGAACCTAGTCCAGGAAGATGTAAGGATCACCAGTTTCAGGAATCGGAACAAATAAGGTCATTGGTCTTCTTATGGGTATGCAAGTGGGCTTCACAAAGTACTGTTGTTTTCTTTGTCTCTGGGATAGTCGAGCTGTATCCCAGCATTACAAGCAGAAAGACTGGGGGTCTAGAAGCACTTTTGTTCCTGGTGAACACAGCCTCAAGGAGAATCCTCTGGTGGACATGAATAAGGTGCTTCTTCCTCCTCTTCATATCAAGCTTGGTTTGATGAAGAATTTCGTGAAGGCGTTGCACAAAAATGGTGCTGCCTTCCAACACTTGTCTACTGTGTTCCCAGGTCTTAGTGCTGCTAAGCTCAAAGAGGGCATCTTTGTCAGACCTCAGATCCGAGAAGTGCTGAAGGATACTGATTTTGAGGAGCTTCTTAACTTAAAGGAACTGAGAGCATGGGAAGCATTCAAGTCAGTCTGTAGTGGCTTCCTTGGTAACACACACATACCAGATTACCAAGCCTGTATTGAGAAGTTGCTAAAGTCTTACAAGGATATGGGGTGCCGAATGTCACTCAAGATTCATTTTCTCCATTCCCACCTCAACTTCTTCCCACCAAACCTTGGAGCAGTTAGTGATGAGCATGGAGAAAGATTCCATCAAGACATTACGAAGATGGAGTGCAACTATCAAGGCAAATGGAACCCTGGCATGATGGGAGACTTCTGCTGGATGCTCTTGCATGACATCCCAGAGGCAAAATACACCAGATCTTCTAAGAAAACACATTTTTGACTGTCTGTGGTACTATGAATTGAGTAATTGTGTCATCCAAGTATATTGATTCAATCAGTGTTCTTTATCTATCCTGTTTTATCTGTTATAAGCTGCTGCAACTCTTGAAATATGCACATATATTCTCTGTTTATACTAAAATGAGACTAAAAGCCAGAAAACTAGAGGTGATAGAGCAAAACTATTTATAAATTTGAATTCAGCACACCCAAATTAACAAAAAACACCTATCCCCATTCTTGCCTTAGACCAAAAATTTATTTTTGTAAACCAGTCTTATTGTTATATGGCAATACCTGAAACCATTTAATTGTGCTTATTTAAAAATTGTTGCTTACAAACTATTCATTAAAAAAATCTCATATATTTCATATATATGTATAAAAAAAGATTTGGCATTGAATAACCTACAATGGTTGATATGCCATAAAAATCAACCAAACCAAATCCTATATATTTGATATATATGCGTATGAAGAAGATTTGGCATTAAATTACCTACAAAGGCTGATATGCAGTAAAAACCAACCAAAGCAAATCCTATATATTTAATATATATGTATAAAGAGGATTTGGCATTAAATAACCTTCAAGATTTGGCATTAAATAACCTATAAAGGCTTATATGCCATAAAACCCAACCAAACCAAATCCTATATATTTAATATATATATGTATAAAGAGGATTTGGCATTGAATAACCTTCAAAGGCCAATATGCTATGAGACACAACCAACAAACTTACAAATATTAAAATAAAGAAAAAAGAAAAATTCCAAATTTCATCACATTTAAAAAAGAACAACAGATATTATTTATGTTTATCTAACAATCCTATCTCAAACATTTTCTGTGATTTTTGATGGAAAAAATAAACAACAGCCTATCAGCAGTATTGCAGGTGAGCATTATAATAAGTAGAAATCATATCCCCATATTTCACTTTTGGCCCACTGTGCCTCTCTCCCGCAGAACGTAATAGCCTTTTTAAATCCTTGAGTTTGAAACCCTTTTTATCATCAACTCATGCTGAAGGCACCAGTTTCTGAAATATGGATCAGAAATTACTTTATTAGAGGTTTTTAATCCTACTGTGAAAAGAAGCTACAAAAATGATTTGGTTTGGTTGGGTTTTATAGCATGTCAAACATTGTAGGTTATTTAATGCCAAATCCTGTTTATACTTATATATTAAATATATATATTATTTGTAAACACATTTTGTAGATAAAATTCTTAAACGAGCCTGAGCTCTTTACTGCACACAGTTAAATGGTTTCAAGTATTGCTATATAACAGTCCAAATTTAACATCAGTCATTTATTTTCACACAATTCGTTCAATTTGACTCTAACCCTAACCCTATTTGTTCTATTTAACCCTAACCCTATCAGATGCAACCACTCTGGGACAGAGTGGACCTGGGAGCAATGGCAATAAAGAGGTACTCCACATTCCCCAAATCTCAAAGGCTGTTATCCTGTCATCAGATTGTTTAATGTCATATCCAGGACACTCATGGGGAGAGTCTTACCTGTCTGCAGAGATGCAGTTAGTGTATTAAAAATATGAGTCAGATCCTCCTAAAGTAATACTTTTTATCTCTTTCCACAGATATGACAACAGAAAGAGATAGTACAATAATACTGTTGGATAGCAGTGTACAAATTATTTGTATTAAGAATATTTACTCAAAGTTATAATTGTTTAATAAAGATTACTTGTGTGAGTCAAAAGTTTTGCAATGTCTCTTTACTTGATAGTTTATGGCATGGATATAACATGAAGTAACCGGCTCATTGGCCTAGTGGCTAGAGTGTTCGCCAATGGCCCAGGAGACCAAGGTTCAGTCCCATGTCGCGTCATACCAAAGACTTAAAAAATACCTCCTTGCTTAACACTCAGCATTATAAAGGACGTATCAAGGATAAAGTGGAGCAATCCTGGGGAAGGAGTAGCAGCCTTTCCGATACCTCTGTATAGTAGCTATTGAAAAAGGAGCCTTTGGGTTGCGCTCGACTATGGTCACCAACTTTACTATATCACAAGACAGAAGCAGTTCAACCCATGGAAAGAACAGTTGGGTTGGCTGAGGTCGGCAGTGTTGGTTGTAGTCATAGTCAAACTGAAGCGTTGGATGTACATACATGATGTTATCTACTAACGATCTGGACTGCTGTTGACCAGTACTTATATTTCCTCTAAATGTGTGCTCATAGCATGTGAATGTGTGCAAATGTGCATATCTGTAAGCTGGCAGTGTCACTTCAGTAAAACATCCCTGAATAACATTCTTCCAGCCGCCACACAAGAACCAAATGTGGTTGGTAGTATTGTGGTAGTTGGTGTGCTGACACGTTCTGCATTGTTTCTTTCCATGTGTAATTTCAAAGCCACACAGATGAACAGGCAATGTAGTCTCATTTAGGAACTTATGTTTTGCAAGTTTGAACTGGACTGTAATGCCACTGTGGAACAACCAAAAATATTTGTTGTGTGAAAGATGAAGATACAGTCGATCACCGTATGGTAATCAGATAGTTCAGGAAATTTTGCTTGGGTTGCAAGAACCTCAATGATCAAGCAAGGTCAAGTAGGCCTAAAAATATGGATTCTGAAGCTGTAGAGGTTTGTTTAGTTTGGTTTGGTTTTATGGCATATCAACCATTGTAGGTTATTCAATGCCAAATCCATTTTTATACATAAAACAGTTCTATTTCAAATAATTCAGTTCAGCATGAGAACACATTTTTTTTTGTTTTCAGACAGTTAAATGTCAAAACAGTTCTATTTCAAGCAATTCAGTTTTGCATAAGTACAGAGTTTAGTTCTATCTAACCATAGATAGGACCCTACCAGGTGCCACCACTCCAGGCCAGAGTGGATCTGGGAGAGAAGGCAGTCCCCCACAGCTCCAGCATTACTAGAGCCTCACCATCAGATTGTTTAGTGTCATACCAGGACACTCTTTGAGGGGGTCTTACCCCTCTGCAGAGAAGCAGTCAGTGTATTCTACAGCCCCAGCCCACATAGTTAAATGTGAAAACAGTTTTATTTCAAACAATTCAGTTTAGCATAAGTATGCAGTTTAAATGTCAAAAACAGTTCTATTTCAAGTAATTAAGTTTAGCACAATCACATAGTTTAGTTTTATTGACTAATAGATAGGACCTTATCAGGTGCTTCCTCTCTGGGCCAGAGTGGACCTGGGAGCGATGGCAATGAAGGGATAGTCTGCATTCCCCAAAGCTCCAGCATTACCATCAGATTGTTCAGTATTATAACCAGTACACTCATTGGAGGAGACTCACTCCTCTGCAGAGATGCAGTCTGTGTATTCTACAGCCCCAGCCAACTGAGCCACTTCTTGGGGAGTCTTATCCCTCTGCAGAGGTATAGTCGGTGTTTTCTAAAGTCCCAGCCAACTAGGCCACTATAGAGGTTAATCCTGTAAGTAGTACTCAGAGGGTATCAGGCAAGCTTGGTATCTTACAATCTACCATAGTTTGTCATCTTTACATAGCTGTTGAATTGGGCATCTCAAAAACAAAATACTGCAAAACTTTAGACTGACTCTAGTATTATTAAATAGGAATAGTTACTTGAAACTATACAATTGCTTATATTAAAAAATGAGGAGCATTGAATAACCCAAGCTGAGTTGATATCCTGTAAAACCAACCAACTTTTGTATTTTATCTTCAGATAAATTTAAAATGTCTTTCTTAATATCCATAGAATTCATCCTAGGAAAGCCATTTATGAAAGCAGATATAAATTCAAATATTAAAACCCATTTATTCATTTTAATCTTGGGATCTTTTTGTGCTTAACATTAAAAAGCTTGAAAGAAGGAATTTATCGATGTCTCTAGAATTGAATGCTTTGTTCCTCTGCAATGAACTTCCTGCGGATTTTCATATCAACTCTTTGAATTTCTTTTATTCATCAGATCTCAAATGTAAAAATTCTAACTTTTACAAATCATTCAGTTGTATATTTCTTTTTTTTTTAAATCTCACCATCTCTTTAATTTAAATGAATCATAAATCTGAGATATAACAGTTTCAATTTTTAAAAAAAATCCATGCATTTGTCATTTAGAGAGTTTAGTTTAATAAAAAGACAGAAGTATGGGACACTCAGTGAGAATGAAATTTACTAACAATGGTTGGTTGGTTGTTTGGGTTTTATGGCACATCAACCCCCATAGGTCATTTAATGCCAAATACATTTTTATACAAACAATCAGCCCTATTTCAAACAATTCAGTTTTGCATGAGTACACAGTTTAATTATCAAAAACATTTCTATTTCAAGCTAATCAGTTTAGTCAAACAGACCTTATTCAACCAATTCAGTTTAGTATAAGTATAGATTTTGTTTACACACAGTTAAATATCAAAAACAGTTCCATTTCAGTTTAGTATAAGTGTGCAGTTTACATGTCAAAATAAAAGTAAAAAAAATTCTATTTTGAACAATTTAGTTTAGCATAAGTACAGTTTTAAAAGTTCTATTTCAAGCAATTTAGATTAGCATAAGTACGCAGTTCAAATATCAAAGCAGTTCTATTTCAAGTAATTCAGTTTAGCATAATATGCAATACTCAACCAACACAGTGTAGTTCGATTTGACCCATAGATAGAACCCTATTAGGTGCCACCACTCTGGAGCCAGAGTGGACCTGGGAGTGATAGCAATGAAGAGGTGTTCCACATTCCCCAGTGGTTGATTGGTTGGTTTTACAGCATCTCAACACCTTTAAAGGGAACTCGTGGTGTAACACCTATCATTGTAGGAAGTGAACACAGCTACATAAGTTCTGATCATCATTGAGGTTCATAGCATTTCACATGGTTCTAATACTCTTGGGAAAGGCATGAATCCAACTCTTTTCCCTGTAGCTATGAGTAAATCATAGGGCAGGCTGGGCTCTTTTACTTAGGTATGGCAACCAATCTAGGAACTGGATAACTCTGAATTCAAACCAAGCCTGGAGAGGAATGGGCTCTGCTCGGTTATACCAGCCCAAAACATGCTACATAAATAGTAACCCTACAAGCAAACCAGATTATGAGACAAGTCTCTCCAAACCCTTATTTAAAGCTGAAATCAATCCTTTTTGAAAGAAGTTGTATGGTATCAAGTAACTAATGATTATAATTATTTGATTACACAGTGTTGTGTCAGTCTGTAAATAAAACTACAACACCACCAACATCACAATTCCCTTACTTATTTATGTTATATTCCCAATGATTAAAAAACGGGTCATTGACCAAGTGGGAGGAGTGTTCACCAATGGTCCAGGAGACCGGGGTTCAATCCCAGGTCGAGTCATACCAAAGACTTAAAAAAATGGTACTTGATACCTCCTTGCTTAACACTCAGCATTATATGGTACGTATCAAGGGTTAAGTGGAGCAATCCAGAGAAAGGAGTAGCGCCCTCTCCAACAACTCGGTGTAGTAGCTATTCAAAAAGGAGCCTTTGGATCGCCCTCGACTACAGTCGCCAACTTACTTACTTATTAAATAATAATCATTTAATCTTAATTAGTGTCTTACGTATTAATGATGTCTCTATTAAAGTCTAACTGAGTGAGATTTGCCTCAAAACTGTCCGTGTTATTAATATATTTTAAATCCTGCAATATGTGTTATATGTAAGTAAGAAATAAAAGTTTACATTATTTATAATGTGGATAATTTGCTTATTGGTTTAATAACTAATTACTTAGTGCAATTGATTTCTGATATTTTTTTTTATTCTTAAACTCATCAAAAGAAATCCTATGTCTAATTATATATAGAAATCAAAATCAAAATAGATGTAATTTTTTTTATATGCATTCTTATTTAGTTCCATTAGTTTTCTCATCTTGTATAATATTTTATTACATTAAAATTAAAATGCTTGTACAGGGTGGAACGATAAAACTGTCGCCCTAGAAAAGACGACATGATTCCATTTCCATTTAATGAAAACTGGTTTTCTCTTTTTGTTGCAGACCATCTACTAGTTGGCTAGTTGTGTACAAATCCCAAGAGCGATAGGAGCCTTCTATCATGTCTGAAAGTGACACAATGTTCAACGAGCGACATTAGAGATGCATTGCTGTACAACTCATGCTCTCTACCAATCCAAGTTATGACAACAGGACCATTGCCAGCACTCTCAAAATGCAAATCTGGATTGCCACGAATAACAGGGATGTGCCCAGGGTGATGAGAACAAAGTTTCCGGCTGCAGTTATGGTCTTTGGAGTGGTTTCAAGTGAGGGCCACATCATGCCACCTCACATCTTCGAAGTCGGTTTGAAAGTCAACACCAAAGTGTACCTGGGTGTGCTGAAGAGTGTGGTGATCCCCTGGTGCAATCAAGTGGCCAGTGGCAGACCCTGGGTGTGGCAGCAGGACGACGCCAGCCCACAAGTCCAAAGAGACCCAGGCTTGGCTTCAGAAGGAGTGCTATGACTTTGTACCCTTCTCTCACTGGCCCCCCTCCTTTCTCGACCTGAACCCGCTAGACTACTTTGTTTGGTCATATGTCGAGAACATCACCAACATGACCTCCCACAATACCAAAGCCAGCCTGATCACCACCATTCACCGAGCTCCCGCCGGCGCTTGTGGAAAAGGTATGCTCCCAGTTCTGGATCCGTATCGAGGCAGTGATTGAGGCTGAAGGCGGCAACATTGAATAGATGTCAGCTCTATTACATAATCAAGTTACCCGAATTGATTTTTTCAATAAAAGTTTTAAAATAAAGCTGTAGTGTTGTTTTCTTTAGGACGACAATTTTAGCGTTTCACCCTGTATTGAGAGGAAAGATATTTTTGTTTGTACTGATAATTTGCACACAATTATATGATTTCAAGTATTTTGAGCAACTACAAAATTTTATTTATCTATAAATAATAACAACATGATTTTATTTAACTAATAATAATAAACCTTTGTAAACAATCATAGCTTGTTTTTTTTTCAAGCTATTACATCATTTTAAGTAACTATTCAAATTAATTAATAATTATTTATGAACAATTATATATCTTTAATTATTTTTCTTCCCAATACAAATAATTTACAAAACTTTATGCAGAGTGTGGAAGCAAAATATGAAATAATTTTTAAAACATTCTTTTTAGTTTAATTTTTGAAAAAAAACAATAAATGTAAATTTTCCTGATTAGCTCTATTATTCAAGCACATTTCTTAATTAAAATTCAGCCCAAAATGAGTGAGCAAGAAAAGAAATAACAAAGAAGTGATGATTTGCTTAACTCTAAAACCAAGCCAAAATAAGATTTCCCAAATAACTGGAGTATCTTTATGGCCTCCATCAAGCACAGACCTTAACCCCCTTGATTACGTAATAAGGGGCGTTTTAGAAAACAAAACAAACGAAAATTCTCATCAAAGACTTAAGACTGCTGTTGAAGAGCAATGGAATAAAATGTCTGAAGAATTAATTTTGAAGTCATGCAAATCGTTTCGAAGGCGTATTGATACAATAATTGAAAAAAATGATGGCCATATTAAGTAAATTTACTATTTTGTGTATATCTTCTTATTTTGTTGTTTATTTTTGTAAATTAAGATTAATCATTTATCATTATACTAGAATATTCCGAATTTTGCTTTGGCACCTGGTATGGCTTTGAGTAATTATTTCAATCAAATACAAATAATTTGTGCACAGTTATGTGATTGACTGGACTGTAGAATAGACTGACTGTGTTTTTGCAGAGGGATAAAAACCATCACCAATGAGTGTCCTGGATATGATTCTAAACTGCTTCTGACAGTGAAAGTCCAAACCTGGAGATTTGGGGAATGTGCAGTACTTCCAGATCCACTCTAACCCAGAATGGTTTTACCTATTAAGGATCCATTTAAGGGTCAAATAGAAATATTCAATTATTTTCTATACTTGATATCATTTAACAGTACACAAACAAATGATTGTTGAATTATTTTTATTACATTGCAATACTTGGAACCATTTAACTGTGTGCAAACAAATGAATAATGTTGAATATTATGACTACTATTATATAGGGATACTTGAAACCATTAAACTGTGGGAAAATAGAACTATTAACGTTAACAATACTTGAAACCACTTAACTGTGCGCAAATAAAACTATTACTGTTAGATTGTACCTGAAACCATTTAACTGCATGCAAAGAAATGATGGTTGGTTGGATTTTTGGCATATCAACCTTTCTAGGTTATTTAATGCCAAATCCATTTTTATCTAAATCAGTTCTATTTCAAACAATTCAGTTTAGCATGAGTACACAGTTTGTCAAAAACATTTCTATTTCAAGGTATTCAGTTTATTCAAAAAGTTCTAATTCAGCTAATTCAGTTTCGTGTAAGTACAGATTTTGTTTACACTGTTAAATGTCAAAACAGTTCTATATGTAACAATTCAGTTTAGTGTAAATACAGTTTCAATGTCAAAAATTGTTCAATTTCAAACAATTAAGTTTAGGATAAGCACACAGTTTAAATGTAAGTATGGTTTAATTGTCAAAAACTTTTCTATTTCAAACTATTCAGTTTAGTCAAACAATTCAGTTTAGCATAAGTATGCCGTTAGTTCTATTTAACCCATAGATAGGGCCCTATCCGGTGCTACAATTCCGGACCAAAGTGGACTGGGAGCAATAGCAATAAAGGGGTGCTCTGTACCATCAGATTGTTTAGTGTTATATCCAGGACACTTGTTGGTGGGGGTCTTACCCCTCTGCAGAGAAGCAGTCACTGAATTCTACAGCCCCAGCCGACTGGGAAAACAAACAAACTGGGCGCATATAAAAATAGTTACCTACAAATAATTTGTTTACAAATCATAAATATTTAATATATATGTGGAAGTAAATCATGGAAATATAACTGACAGTATGAAGAAAATAGAAAAAGAAAGTATTTCAGATGTGATAAATCTATTTATGATGTCAATGTTAAAACATTTTGGTTTTATTAAACATTCATCAGGACTTTTTGATTGAGAAAAAATTGTTGCTTGACCAACAATGAATGTTTTTATTCAAATATATTAATATATATGTATAAACAGGATTGGGCATTAAATAACCTACAATGGTTGATATGCCATGAAACACAATCCAACCAAATCATATATATTTAATACATATGTATGAAGAGAATTTGCCATTAAATAACCTACAAGGGTTGATATACCATGAAAACCAACCAAACCAAATCATATATATCTAATATATATGTATAAGGAGAATATGGCATTAAATAACCTACAATGGTTGATATACCATGAAACCAAACCAAACCCTATATATTTAATATATATATATAAATAGGATTTGGCATCAAATAACTTACAATGGTTGATATGCCATGAAACCCAACCAAACCAAATCCTATATATTTAATATATATGTATAAAAAGGATTTTGCATTAAATAACCTACAATGGTTGATATACTATGAAACCCAACCAAACCAAATCATATATATTTAATATATATGTATAAAGAGGATTTTGCATTAAATAACCTTCAATGGTTGATATGCCATAAAAGCCAACCAAACCAAATCATATTTAATATATATGTATAAAGAGGATTTTGCATTAAATAACCTACAATGGTTGATATGCCATAAAAGCCAACCAAACCAAATCATATTTAATATATATGTATAAAGGGGATTTGGCATTAAATAACCTACAATATAAAACTCAACCCACAATTATGTTAAAGTATGTTGATGTCTTTCTGATCAACCAGAATGTTTTACTTTTTAACCACCCCATTTCTTTCACATCTGTAAATACAGAAAATCAGACATTTGAACCTGAATGACTCTGAATGTTATCTTGGCTTCCCAATGATGTTTTCATTTTGTCATACAATTCAAATTACCACTACAGAATTAAAGATTCATTATCGAAATCTTGTTCACTGATTTTTTGCACATAGATCTCAAGGAAATACGGTTCTCTGTTCTCATTTACACTGTGAAATTATATGTCATCTTGTCAGTTGATTCAAATCTTTCATTATTCAATTAAGACTTTGTTACTAAAAAGCTGTGAATATAACTAAGAATTATATGAAGAAGTTGGATTTTGATCCAGTAATACTGGAGCTTTAGGGAATGCACAGAACCCCTTTCCTGCCATTACTCCCAAGTCCACTCTAGCTCAGAGTGTTAGCATCTGATAGGGTCCTATATACAAGTCAAATAGTAATGTTTAACATTTAAACAGAGTATAAACAAATGACTGATCCTAAATTGAATTGTTAGAAATAGAACTGTTCATCTGTGTAAACAAATGACTGATGTTTAATTGAATTGTTAGTAATACATAGCAATACTTGGATCTATTTAACTTAGAATTATTTTTGTTTATTGCAGACTTTTTGTCCTCATCTTGGTAGGTTTTTTTTTTGTGTTGTTTCTTCTTTCAATATGTTTCGGCCAAATTTCACCTCTGGCCTTTTCAGGTGATTTTACCACGACCTCGGATAGGAATGCTGAGTCTTGTAATCGTATCCCCAGTAATTACTGCCTTCCATAGTTGTTGTCTATTGCACCATGTTTTTGACCAAGTAAACCTCTGGCCGGTTTGGGTAAGATTTGAAACTGCTATCTTCTGACAATGCTCACCTGGAACTGTAGAGAGTCAATGCCCCTATCCGCTGCGTCACAGGCCCCAAAGGGCGATCAAGGATGGATTTTTTGGTTTTATAAATCCTTATCTGGTCTTCCATAGTCGGGTTTGTACCGAATTTTTGTAATTGTCTTTAATTGGAATGATTTTGAGATGAGGTTTCTTAATTCTTAGTCCGCAATTAATAAAAATTAATTCTCAGATTAAGAAGCCTCATCTCAAAATGATTCCAATTAAAGACAATTACTATTTAACTTAGTTGACTTATGTTTACAAATCATATATATTTAATAATATGAATAAACCAGATTTGGTGTTAAACAACCTACTAAGGTTGATATGCTATAAAACCCGACCAAAGGAAATTCATGAATATATTTAATATATATGAATAAACCAGATTTGGCATTAAATAACCTACAAAGATTGATTTGCCATAGAACTCAAACCCAAACTAGAAAACCAAGAAAATCTGCTGGTATTGAAAGATATCGCTGGAGACACTTAGAGTTGATAATAATTTTGCTTTAGCCTCTCAACCATGCCTAACTGACCCCTAAGTCATCATCAGATGAAAACTTTGCAGGCCACAAAGTTGTGGGTTTTATGCAAAAGCAGGATTTGACACAAGGTTAGTTATTTTAAAAGAAGTTTAACAGGTTTGAAATCAGAGTTTTCCAAAACTAAAGAGCCCTGTCTGCCCTACTATTTCATCCATAACTGGAATGAGAATAGTCAGATTCATACTTTTTTTTAAGAGTATTCGTGCTATGTGAAATGCAAACAGCCTTGTCTAGGGTTGTCATGTTCATTTTCTATGATGACATCCATTACACCACAAGTGCCTCCTAAATACATATGTATGTACAGGGTGATCAAATGTATATATATATATATATATATATATAGGGTGATTGTATGTATGTATCGATATATGTATATAAAGGGTGATTGAAAAGTAATTCTAATTTTAAAATATCTAAAATATCATTTCTTGTAAATATTTTAGTAAAGAAATAAATTATAAGAATCTTAAAATAGGGAGTTACTTTTCAATATCCTAGTACGTGCGTGCGTGTGTATGTGTGTGTGTGTATATGACAGAAATATGTGGAAAGTTGGATAGATCAAACACTTAACTCCAAATTAGATGTGTGATATTTTGTTCTTTTTATTCCAAAGAAACTCAAACTTTGAAAAAGTTCTTTGGAATAAAAAGAATGAAATATCAAGTGTCTAAATCAGAATTAAGTGTTTGATAAACCCAACTTTCCACATATTTCTATCATACTATCAGATTCCCCACAATCTATCATTTCAACATATATATATATATATATATATATTATGAACTCACTGGTTGCTCTTGATATCATCATCATCATCATGTCGCGCCGCCTGCGCGGATATCCCTGACCGTCTCTCGCCATTTCTCCCTATCATTCATCGCCTCCGGCAGGTCTTCAGGGTTACATCCCGTGTCCTCACATAGCTGCTGTATGTAAGTTCGTGCTGGTCGTCCCACTCTTGCACATCCATGTGTGGGGGTCCACAGGAGTACATCGCTTATGAGCTCGTCCTTGCTTCTCCAGCAGTGTCCTGCGTGTCTGGTTCGTCGAACTTGTATAGTTTTTGTGATGGGGGGCAAGTGTCCGTATAGTTGGAGTCTCGTGGGGTGTTGTCGCCAGGACTTGTTTAAAACTGCTCTCAACATTCTTGTATAATTTCCGTCCAGCCTCCTCTCCAGCCGCTTCGTAAATGTAAGCTCTTGATATAAGAGCGCCCAACCATTCAGTTCAAGATGTGAATTTTTTTACTGTGAGGGCTTGCATAGGACTATCCATTCTTTTTGGATAAATCAATAAAAGGACCTTTCAAATAACATTCTATCAAGTTGGCTGGAGCAGTAGAATACACTGATTGCATCTCTGCACAAGGGGTAAGACCCCCCCTCCCCCCACCAATAAGTATCTTGAGTATGGAACTGCACTATCTAATGCTGGGCGTCTAACCTTGAGGGCTTTGGGGAATGTGGAGTGCCCCTTCACTGCCCTTACTTTCAAATGGTAGTACTTGTTAGGGTCCCGTCTATGGGTCAAATAGAAATATTTATTTATTTTCTATACTTGAAACCATTTAACTGTGTGCAAACAAATGAGTTCAGCCCATTTAAAAATTGTTACCTACAAACTATTTATTTACAAATCAAATGCGTTCAGTATATATGTATAAACAGGATTTGGCATTTAATCATATTTACCAACCCTACTGCTCGGGCAGGATATGACACAAGGTCAATTTTTTAAGCAGAGTTTAACAGGTTTGAATTCAGAGTTTTCCTTCTCCTTGACTAGTTGCCTCACCAAGGCTAAAGAACCTAGTCTGCCCTACTATTTTACCCATAGGTGGAGGTAGAATAATTGGATTCATACCTTTCCCAAGGGTATTAATGCTATGTGAAATGCAATCAGTCTCGTCCAGGATTTGAACTCATATCGCCGTGTCCATTTCCTATGATGATAACCATTACACTATGGGATTTGGCATTTAATATCCTGCAGGAGTTGAGAAATTTGTGCAGTAATAAGAAAATTATTAGCAATTTAATGAGGTGTCTTATACTTATTTCCACCACTGCATATATGTTTTTCTATACACTTACACTAGAGGTCACCAAGATGTGATAATAGCTTTTCATCCACTGGAATTGATTACAGTTCTATTTCAAACAATTCAGTTTAGCATACAAAAACAGTTCCATTTCAAACAATTCAGTTTAGCATAAGAATGCACTTTGAATTTTAAAACAGTTCTATTTCAAGTAATTCAGTTTAGCCTAAATACACAGTTTAGTTCTATTTGACCCATAGATAAGACCGCACTAGGCCAGAGTGAACCTTGGAAATATGGCTATGAAGGGTACTCCGCATTCCCCAAAGCTCCATCATAACTGGAACCTCACAATCAGATTGTTTAGTATCATATCTAGGATACTCGTTTGGGAGGTGGGTACCCCTCTGCAGAAAGCAGTCAGTGTATTCTACAGCCCCAGTCAATTGGGCAAAATAAATTTCTATTGTAAAATAAGTTTCAATGCATTTATATAGTAAAATTATTTTCAGTGAATTTCTATTTACGCTTTTAGTATTTTCTAAGTCACCACATATTTGGTAATTAGAATGAATGAAAATTTTTTTATATATTTGTTTTAATGAATCTTACCTAAGATAATTTTCAATATGCTTCTATTGTAAAATAATTTGCAATGAATTTCTGTATGTTCTCTGTACTAATAACGTTAAATGCATTTCTATGGTAAAATTATTTTCAATAAATTTCTAGATAAACTTTAATATTTACTGTGTCATCATATATGTAATCAGTAGAGTGAATAAAAGTTTTTATGTATTTCTTGAATAATTCCTATCTGTGATAATTTTCAATGAATTTCCATAATAAAATAATTTTCCATGAATTTCTTCAAAGTTTTGAATATATGCTGTGTCACAAAATATGTAATCATGAGAGTGAATGAAATTTTTCATGTGTGTTTTAATAAATCCTACCGGTGATAGTTTTCAATGAATTTCCATGATAAATTAATTTTCAATGAATTTCTATAGTAAATCAATTTTCAATGCATTTCTAAGTCAAGTTAGTGACTGTAGTTGAGAGGGGACCCGAAGGCTCATTTTTCAATAGCTACTACATCGAGGTGTAGGGAGGGGTTCTACTCCTTTCCCTAATTTAATTTTCAGTGAATTTCTATCAATTTTCAATGCATTTCTAAGTCAAGTTGGTGACCACAGTTGAGAGGGGACCCGAAGGCTCCTTTTTCAATAGCTACTACATCGAGGTGTAGGGAGGGGTTCTACTCCTTTCCCTAATTTAATTTTCAGTGAATTTCTATCAATTTTCAATGCATTTCTAAGTCAAGTTGGTGACCACAGTTGAGAGGGGACCCGAAGGCTCCTTTTTCAATAGCTACTACATCGAGGTGTAGGGAGGGGTTCTACTCCTTTCCCTAATTTAATTTTCAGTGAATTTCTATCAATTTTCAATGCATTTCTAAGTCAAGTTGGTGACCATAGTTGAGAGGGGTCCTGAAGGCTCCTTTTTCAATTGCTACTACATCAAGGTGTAGGGAAGGGTTCTACTCCTTTCCTTAATTTAATTTTCAGTGAATTTCTATCTCTGTTTTTAGTATTAGTAATTATATATCTGTACATATCTGTATGTAATCATTAGAGTGAATGAAGGTTTTGAGAAGTATAAAAAGGAAACGTACTTGCATCTTAACTCTGTAAAACAGTTAAAATGTTTGTGAAATCCCAAGTACCGCCTTTTCGAGAAGCTGTCTCAGTGGAACAAAAATGTTTTGTGACTATCAAATATTTCACCTCTGATTCTGTATGGAACTGGAACTGACATTACCATGACATTTTTGGAAAAGAAACTGTCTTTACCAATGTTGAGAGACGTTTAGAATACCATTCTTCTTTATAATTGGGTTATTTTCCTGATTTTTCTCTCTGATGCAAAGAAAGATTTCTTTATTGATTGCTGCGTTGGATAATCTATTAGAAATACCAAATTTGGCCGAATAACATTAAATGAGTGCTTGAGTCACTTTTGACCAGTCCATTATGTAGATTCTCTGCCATCTTTGTCTGAAAATGGTCAGCTCAAGGTTAAGCCAATGGATAATTAACTCCAAGAAAAACTAAGAAATATTCTTTAGTTGGAATTCTATGAGAGACCCACTGAACATAAAACAGCTTATTTATTTCCTCAGAAACTAAAACAGATAGAGGGGGCACAATAAGACCATTGGATAGAGCAAGTTTTCAGCTATAAATTTATTTTCCCACCAATATTGTCTCTGTCTGCAATGAACAAGTGTCCTTGTATAAGTGTCACCCCAAAAGTAATGTCTCCAATTTTATTATGTTTTCTTGCAAAATCAAAGTTGGATGTTAGTGGTACGGCAATAGAGGCTGAACCTTCCTGCTATTAGTCCATAATTTTGTTTGTCTTGTTACAAATAACAGTTAAATGACACTCAGCGAAAAATGACATGATATGAAAGTAGTGGGGTATCAGTCAATTCCTATGGAAAATTGTACCTACTTGTATCCAGAGAAAAAAGAAATATGTATATATAACTGTGTATAAACACTTGATTATAATTAAACAGAAATAATAACTTAAAACCATATAATTGTGAGCAAATTATTCATATTAGACTGAAATACTTGATATTATAACTGCGCATTAAATAAATGGTTATAAGCAATTAAAAAAAGGCAATTTAGAAAAATGTAATAGAACATTGAAAAGTGTTATAATTGCAATTAAACATTTACAAATTAATCAAATTTTAGCATTAAATAATCTACAAGGAGTTGATATGCTGTTAAACAAATAAAACAAATAAATGTTTGCAAGTTATTAGTATTATATAGGAATACTTGAAACCATATAACTGTATGCAAACTATTTGTATCAAATTTTGTCATTAAATAACCCATAAGGTATTTATATGCCATTAAACAAATAAACCAAATCAAACCATTCTTTCCATTGGTGGAACAGTTATCTTGTTTTTTATGTTCTGTTTACTTCATGAAAATAAGTAATAGGTACTTACTACTTTTCCATTTAAACCTGTTGTATTGTCTCTATTTAGCTCTTTGCCAAAAACTGAGGAAAATATGTGCCAGGTTCATTCATCGTTTGGCTGTGTAACAATATGTAAATAATTAATATATTACGATGAAAATTAGTGATGTAAGCTTCCTAAAACCATCAGTTTGAGAATAGATCTAAAAACAAATGAATCATCAAAATTATCCATAAGGTGTTTACATGCCATTAAACAAATAAAGCAAACTAAAACAAACCATATAGATGTTTGAAAATTATTAGTATTATATCGGAATACTTGAAACCATATAAGTGTTTGCAAATTGGAAAATTTTGTGAAACAAATTCAGTTTGAAATAATCCTTTGAACAAAGCATTGTTAATCCTTAGATGAGTGGTCAGTATTTGTATGGGTACCAAGGAGTACAGGTACCTGAAACTCCTGAATTCTGGGCTGAGGATTCCTTATTTTCCTCATCACTATTTTCAACATTGCTATTGCTTATAATTAACCCTTTCACAAGCAGATAATTTTTTTAAATCCTTGTAGAGTGGGCAAATTATTTTCAAAAAATTTGTGAAACAAAGAGTATGTTCACACAAATCAATTAATCAAAGGTAAAAAATAAAGCATTTGTAGTGTAATGGGGACGATTGAAAGAAATGAAGACAGTGATCCAAGTTCAAATCCTGGCTAAGTCTGATAGCATTTCACATAGCACTAATGTTGTATACTTACAACCACATCATAGCCATAATCATATCATAATCACAAGGATATCTCAATCCAATAGAACATGTACAAATTCAAATACAGGCAAATACAAAACACATTAACAAATGCATGCGCGGACAAATATTCAAGTGACTCTGTTGTTCAGGTACGAACGTTTATTAACTTCTTGACGTCTGTGTTTGGTTCTTCGACACGTGGAGAGAGAGACACAATTCTTAATCATTCTATACTAACAAAACTCCAAATGTCTGGTGGACCCCACAAACGTGCTGCGCATTCCGTAGTGTTTAAGATCTCTGTCGGTAGAGATCTGCAGAACTCCATGGTCAGACTTCAACTTCTCAACACTATAGTCTTAACTCAATTTCTCAACATCATGGTCAGAACCCAACTTCTACTGTCTGTCTACATGGCCCAAGTTGACTACCAACTCAACCGGTCCCTATTCGACAACCAAGTGGACTGGTCCCCACTAAACTACCAACTCGACTGGCCCACAGCCGAGACCCAACTCGACTGGCCCACAGTAAAAACCCAACTGACGTGTTTTTCAAAATACCCAAATTCTCAGCCCATCGCTTCAGGGCATGATGTCATTCACATTCCAGTCTCATTTCCTATCTGGGGTTTATTATGACAATTGTGACTGTCATATCCTCGGCGCGTGAGCGTAAACTGTACCCAAAGTCTGTGCACCTGAACTAAGAGCCAAATAGTTCAAAGCCCAACTAAACTGAAAGATAAAATATAATTAATGAAAAATGATTTATATAAAAAAATCATTCCGTGATTATATAACACAAATAGTCCTAGGAAAGGTATGAATCCAATTATTCTTCATCCAGCTATGAGTAAATAGTAGGACGGACTGTGCTCTTTAACCTTGGTAAGGCAACCAGTCTGGGAGAAGGAAAACTCAGAATTCAAACCTGTTTAACTTTGCTAAAAAAACTGTCCTTGTGTCAAATCCTGGTCATGTGGATATATATATATATATATATATATATATATATATATATACATATGAAGTAATTAATCTTTTATAAACTATTCTATAATTGTGATGGTGTGAAAAAACCCAGATAGTATAATTTGTGAATAAAATACATAGCACAAACTAGTATACGGGAAAAAAGTACCTAAAAAAAGGAAAAGATTAAAAGCATACGTACTACTTGAAAATAATCAACTATTAATAAATACCTAATCAAAAGAAAAAACACTGACAGAATTCCTTCAACTAAATGTAAGAGTATACATTATACTAAATAGAGCAAGATATATATATATATATATATATATATATATATATATATATATATATGAATAAAACAAACAAAACATGATAATTTGATCAGTAATTCTATGTCATAGTACAATTGCATGAAAATAAATCACGCTTGTGAAATTTTGCAAAACATCCTTTACATAATCCAGTGTCGTAGTCGGACTTCCAAGCACTGTTTCTAGGCATTAACACTGAATTGGTCAACAAGCAGCAAAGTAAGAAAATTCCTTACATTGAGCTACCATTGCAAAAATGTTGCTCTGTCTGCAAAAGAGTTAATGGGCTGTTAAATGATAAATTATCACATTTTATTTTTTTCAGTTATTTTTCAGCGGGCAGTGTAGAATGGATCACAGCATTGGGTAGAGTTGGTTAAATGTTAATATTCTCCTCCCCAGGGATATTTTGTGAATCAAATTATTATTTCTATATTTTTTCAATCTGACAAATTGCCCGAGTAGAGAAAGGTGTTCTGAATACTAATCTACAAAAATTAGTCAAAAATTGTTGGGTTTTTTTTGGATAGGACCCATCTTGTTTAGATGTACTGAGTGTGGAAGTAAAATTAGGAATATTCTAGTATAATAATAAACAACTATTATAAAACAAGATTAATCTTAGTTTAAAAAAATAAACAGTAAATTTACTCAATATGGCCATCATTTTTTTTTAATCATTGTATCAACACCCCTTTGAAATGATTTGCATGCCTTCAAAATAAATTCTTCAGACATTTATTCCTTTCCTCCCCAATAGTATTCTTAAGTGAACCAATATTTGAATGGGGAGTTGCATTTGTTTTGTTTTCTAAAATGCCTCTCATAACATAATCAAGAAGGTTATGGTCTGAATTTGATGGAAGCCATAAAGAAACTCCAATTATTTAGGAAATTTTCTTTGGCTTAGTTTCAGTGTTAAGCAAATCATAAAGTCTTTGTTGTTTCTTTTCTTGCTCACTCATATTGGGCTGAATTTTAATTAAAAATCGTGCTTGAATAATTGAGCTAATCATGAAAATGTAGATTTATTGTGCTTTTTACAAAACTGAAAGGAAGTATTCACCTTCACAGCCACTGCTCATATGGCAAAGACAGATTGGAATTGAATTGGCTCCAGGCACCCACTTTTGGGATAAATGCAAGGGAAAAATCAAGGATCATAAAAATATTTTCAGACAAATCAGAAACTGCAGTTCTCATCAAGCTGATCTGAACCTCCTCTGCAATAAATAAAAATGGCTGATTTGACCCAACAACAGAGAGTATACATAGCTCAACCATCTGTGATAATCCGCACAAGCCACGCTATGGTTCCATGTGGTCTTTCCCAATTATTCATATATGCAATATATCCTCACAAGCGGATTTTTCATCTGGTCCTTTTCAATGATTCATATATGCAATATATCCTCACATATAGATATTCCACATGGTCTTTCACAATGATTCATATATGCAATATATCCTCACATATAGATATTTCACATGGTCTTTCACAATGATTCATATATGCAATATATCCTCACATATAGATATTCCACATGGTCTTTCACAATGATTCATATATGCAATATATCCTCACATATAGATATTCCACATGGTCTTTCACAATGATTCATATATGCAATATATCCTCACATATAGATATTCCACATGGTTCTTCCTAATTACAACGCTGGTATGAAAGTTGTCTTTGAACAAAGAAATGAACCAAATCCTGAACAAACATAAATGAGTATAAAATCTCCCTTTTCATTTTGTGTATGTCTCTTTCTGTGTCGGCAGGGCTAAAATATGCTGACTATATGCTCTAAAGAGGGATAAAGCTCCTTCACAAAAAAAGTCGTGTCCTAAATAAGACATTAATGATGAGTTTTGGAGATCTGATGGGTGTGGAATACCCTTCAGAGGCATTACTCCCAGGTCCATTCTAACTTAAAGTGGTAGTACTTGTTAGGTTCCTATCTCTTTGATAAATCGATCTGTTTAAAAATTATTTCTATTTGAATGGAATACTTAATACGATATAACTGTAAGTTATTTGTATTAAGAATAGTTACTTGACACTATACTGGTTTACTTAGGATTATTATTAGTAGAAACCATATGACTGTATGCAAATAAATGACTATTATTAAATAGAAATAATGATTTGAAACTGTGGAATTAAACGAGTCAGTATACATTTTGTTGGAATTCATTCATAATGCTCGTTAGCTGTGAGTAAATACTTATTTACGTAAAGCGCTATGACTTGAGACGAGATTATATGGACATTGGGGTATTCCATTGTTCTCAAGCGGTTAAGTCCATTCTCTGGACAGTGATTGATTGCTGGCCCAGTGAATGGATATATTAGTGTGTGTATACACTGGCTTGCTTAAGATGTTACGGGCTTGGTATTGAATTACCATCCATTTTAATTTTTGTCTGCCAGCTGGATGCTAGCTGGGGCTGTTGAACTGGTAAGTCTTATTCTTGTTGTTTATTCCGCATATTAGAGTTGAGACTTCTGTTGAGTAGCAACAATAACTGGCTAGCTAACTATGATGGGATTTGTACATGTAGAATATTGGTTAGCTCAAGTAGAGTGGCTTCCAAAACTTCTCTGAGTAATTTGGTTGAGAATAAGTAGATGAATGGACACCACTCATGCATATGTGTTGGGTAGGTCCATTCTTGTAAAGTGAACCAATCCACATGCTGCTCATGCACTCTTCAATAAAAGAGGTGAGCTTTAGCTGGCTAGCTTTTCCGAGGAGGTAGCCTAGAGGACAGGAATTGGAGTTCTCCAGGAGTGCGATGGAGTGCTTATCTTATTTCATTTATTTATTGTTTACTTATATTATTTGCCATTTATTTATCTATTTATTTATTTATTCTCCTTCGGCACTATTTTCAACTGGTTAACTCCTCTTTCTGCCAGGTTTTACTATGGGGGGGGACCCCATACTAACCATCATAATGTGTACATACTTTGTTCATCTTTTGTTTTTAGGGGAATTGTATATATGTATATTTGTATATAGCTTTCTTTGAATTTTTAAATTATTCCCCTCCCCCTCACACTGTAAATATGGGATTAAGTTTAGAAGTTCATGGAGCACTAGTGTTGTTTTGGTGAACGTAGTTTGACAGTGATATGTTTAATTGAATTATTTTGGTGTTTTCATTTTGGAGATATGTATTGGTCAGTGAATGAGTCTAGTTAAGTTAGAGTTTAGGATAGTGTTGACCAGCCTTCCCCCTCCATTTTTTAGGCCTTGTGCCAAATTTGTAAATTGTTTTACAATAAATAATTTCCAAGGAGGCAGCCATGTTACTTTTGGCTTGTACAGGTGAGTGCTGTTTATTATTATTCTATAGTGCATGAAGTAATCGGTATTCATAGGGCTCCAGAATACTTCATTCTTGCATTTGAGTGGTCTCAATCCTCGACCTCTAATTGGCTGCTGGTTTCAGTATGGATATAATGCTAAATAAATATCCACCATTCTGTATTATGTTCCCAGTGACTGTATTGAGCTATAGCTTGTGCCCTTGTCTGCTAACTGGATGCTCATTAGAATCCCAATATGATGATGAGTACCTTATTGCAGAGGTGGGAGGTAAACTTTGACAGAAACTATTATACTAAAAAGGAATACTTGAGACCATATAACTGCATGCAAATTAATTTTATTAGATAAGAATACTTGAAATCATACAACTGTGTGCAAAAAAAAACTCTTAAGAAACAACTACACAAAAAAGTATCTATAAATGTACAATAAATACAATTCATTAATCTCTAGGCTTAAAATAACCTTTGACGGGTTGATATGCCTTTAAAATCAAACAAACATGTTTTGTAAGGCCGATCCTCACTTGTTGGTATTAGAGTTCATACAACATGTCTATTTAATGTTTCTTCAACTCATTCATATAAAAAATGGGCCAGTCAATATGGAAAAAGATTGATTGTATAATTTAGATCAGGTTATATTTGCAATCTCTCCGATAAAATAAAACAAGAATTATTGTAAACGGTAGCCATGTTAATACTACTCTATAGCTGCACCACTTGGACTCAAACAAAACACTTGGAGAAAAAGCTAGATGGGAACTCCACAAGGATGCTGTGTGCAGTTTTGAACGAATCCTGGAAGCAGCACCCAAAAAAACAGCAGTTGTACAGCCACTTATCTTCCATCACACAAACCATCCAAAAAAAAAAAACAAACAAGATATGTTGGGCACTCTTGGAGAAGTAAGGACAAAATCATGAGCCACATTCTTCAGTGGACTACTGCACATGGACACACAAGTATTGGCTAACCGGCAAAAACTTATATTCATCATCTCTATGCAGATACTGGATACCATGTAGAGGAGGATGGCAAGAGAGAGTCAAGGGAAACCATGTTGTCGGCATGCCATGATGATGAAAACCATTACAGTTATACAAGACCTATTTTCACTTGTTGGAGGTTTAGCACTTATTCAATGTTTCATCAAGTCGTTCATATAAAAAAATACACCAAAGTCGATATGAAAAAGGTTAATTCTTTCATTTGAATCAGGTTATATTTGTTGCTTGAGTAAATAAAGATATCATCAGAAGTCGTAATCTCTTCCCACTAACTATGAACCAATAAGACAAGTTTAAATCACAAAAATCAATATGAAGACATGGAACAAATGATATATTACAAAGAACAATGATTGCATTGTGACCAAAGATGAAAATCAATGCTAAAATAAAAATCAATAAAATTCAAGACAATGATTGATATGGGGAAAGGTGTGAAATAATGATTATAAATAAAATAGATAAATTTTAAAAATTTGATTAGAAAAAAGTTCACAGATCTGATTGGCTCAGAATAGCAATTCACAGACTAATGTTTTGTTTATCACAATGGAAGAAAAGTTGAGGCTTTTATAGAATAAATCAAATTGCTTGTACCAGTAAAATATTCTAGGGTGAAGGGTAGATGGTTTGATTTGCTTTCTTTGTTTAATGGCATATCAACCTTTGTAGGTTATTTAATGCCAAAGCCATTCTCCTAGAAGAACAGTAGTGGTACTATTTAGCCCATAGCTGGGAGGATAAGGGGGTTCATACCTTTCCCAAGGGTATTTGCCCGAAAGTGAACATAATAGCACGACTAGAGTACGAACTCGCTTACTGCGATCCCACAGTCCATCGCTTTAATCATTACACCATGAGGACACCTCCGTGAAGGGTAGAGTTAAATAGACAATCCAAACTTAACTCACAGAACATCAATTAAAAAAAAACCCACAAAAATGCATGAAATACTGAATATTACTCTGAAATTTAACATAGGAGTTAAATCTAACTGAAACATACACAAGCACAGCATCATAAATGAATTGTACATGAAATATAGAGAAATAAGCAGAGTATAGTATCAGTTATTTGGGTTAGGTAGAGTATTAAGTCTATTTTTATTTCTTTATATTAGCCTTTGACCCTCAAAAGGCAGTTCTCAGTGTTGTATACTACCACTGGGTCTTGACAAACGTATATATAAAAATATAATCTTATATTTTATTCTTTGATGGTGATGCTTGTCCTATTTACCAACCCTTCCGCTTGAGCAGGATATGACACAAGGTCAATTTTTAAGCGGAGTTTAACAGGTTTGAAATCAGTGTATTCCTTCTCCTAGACTAGTTGCCTCACCAAGGCTGAAGAACCTAGTCTACCCTACTATTTACCCATAGCTAGAGGGAGAATAATTGGATTCATACCTTTCCCAAGGGTATTAGTGCTATGTGAAATGCAATCAGTCTCGTCCAGGATTTGAACTTGTGTCACTGTGTCCATTTCCTACGACGATAACCATTACACCACGGGCATGATGGTGATGCTTGTATGGAGCGGAAGAGCAGTCGGAGAGAGTTTGCATACATAAAGGAGCTGTTGGGAGTCAAAACAGCCAGTGGGAAATGAATACAGCCAAAGTTCTACACCTTTTAGGGTCTTAAAACTCCCATCTGACCCATGTAGTCATGCCTCTTCACCAACGAAATGCTTGTTTTCCATTGGCCACAGCTTACACCCACACATTGGTTGTTTTTCATTGGCCATGGTTTACACCCACACAATGCTTGTTTTTCATTGGTCACAGCTTACTCCCATGCATTGCTTGATTCTGGTAATCACTTTGCTGATTTTATCTACAGCTGGATGTATCTGTCTACAACATCCACTGGGTTCATCGCAGGTCAAGGTGATATATAATATCAGCCTTACCACATTTATAGATTATGTTCTAATATCTGACTTTTACTGACTTCTTTTGATAGCCCCATCAACCACCAAAGACATGTATTTAAGACTTTGGTATTCTTTAGATATTCTTCGAACTGATCCTGATGGTTTACTCAATGTCAGGATATGGGGAAGCCATTTTTGTATATAACTTGTTCTAACATTTGTATGTGGACCATCAGTTGATCCAGAATTTGTATGCTGATCCTTAACTGATACAAAGTGTGTATACGGAAATTCAAATGATCTCAATTTCATATACTGACCTTTTATTGATCCCAAATTTTTTTATGCTCATCTTCAACAGATGTAAAATTTGTATAGTAAAGTTGGCGACCATAGTCAAGGGCAACCAAAAGGCTCCCTTTTCATTAGCTACAACACAGAGGTGTAAGGAAGGGTGCTCCTCCTTTCCCTGGATTGTTCTAATTTACCCTTGATCTTTTCTTTATAATGCTGTGTGTTAAGCAAGGAGGCATCAAGTAGCATTTTTCAAGTCTTTGGTATGATTCGACATGTGACTGAACCTCAGTCTCCTGGACAATTGGCAAAAACTCTACCCACTAGGAAAACGGGCTGGTAAAAATTTGTATACTGAGTCTTAATTGATCCAAAATTTGTATACTGAAAATCAGTTGATCCAAAATTTGTATGTCAACTTAAAGAATAAAGTAATTTCCAGTCCATTTTGAAACTGAATGATGACTTTATTGGTTTTGCAGTTTTTGATCATCTAAAGGAAGTATTGAAGAAACTTGACAGAAGATATGCTGAGTGTGGGATGAATATTTGGAAATACCGTTTTCTCTTTGATACTGTTTTTTTAATATTATATTAGATTTTTTAGATCATGACTCTTAAAAAATATTCTGAATTTTTTATTTTCATATATTTCTTTCTTTACACACTTCCAATATACTATCTGCATTCAAATTCTTGATAAAAGGAATATAACTAAAAAATGTTAATCAGAATCCTTAACTCCTTTCCTCCCTTGTCATCCTTCTCTATCAGCCAACATTCTAGCAGGCCTTATTGATGGCATCCAGTGTCCACACAGAGCTGACAAGTTTTTTATTGGTTAATCAACACTGGTGTGTCCATGTGTAGGAGTTCACTGAAGAAATTTGCTCATGAGTTTGTCCCTGCATCTCAGCAGTATCCAGCATGTCTTGTTTGTCTTACTTGGATGGTTTGTGAGATAGGAGGTAAGTGGCCATATAGGTGCTGTTTTGTCGGGTGCTGCTTCTTGCTATTGAAAATAGCATGCAATATTCTTGTGCTGTTTCCATCAAGGCTTTTGCCCAATCTTTTCATTAAAGTCAAAGTGAAGCAACCATACAGTTGTTCTAACACAGCTACAGTTTGAAAGATTTCCCATTTCACTAGAGAGATGAGATTGCCATATAGTCGATTACCTTTCAATACCAGTCCTTGTTTTTCCTATACTTATATTAGCAGCACTTTCTGCAGATGAGATATTCCTACTGAGGTATGTGATCTCATCAACTAATTTCAGAGGCATGTCATTTAATATGGAGAGGGCACCATCTTGTTTAAAACACATGAATTCTATTTTATCAGAGTTCTTAGAGACCAATGTTCATTGCTGCCCACTCCAGGCTATGCAGCAGAGATTTGGCTTGGGTAGGTATATTTGTGAGAAGTACCAGATTATCTGCATAGTCTTCATCCATAATAGTTTCTGTTGGATGATGTCAGGTTCATGCCTTTTTCAGATTTGTTGATATTTGTAGTACCTAATCAAGACAGATTATAAATGGAAATGGTGTGACTATATCTCCTTGCAAGATTCCTGTGAGAATGTTCAAGAAATCAGTGTTGCCATCGAGTGAGTGAACCATTAATAATAATAGTAATGAGATCAATAAAATTCTATGAAATTTTGAGAGACAAACAGATCACCTAATCTTTGCTAGACCAAGGGTTAATTAACAAGAAAAAAACAACTTGTCATGTACTGGATTTTGCCATCCCAGCAGTTTACAATGTATTGAAAATGAAAAAAAGTGAAAAGATAAACAAACACTTGCTGAAGGGCTGAAAAAAGCTGTAGAAAACGAAGATGATAATGATACCAATTGGAAAGGCGACTAGAGGAATTGGAGATAAGAGGAAGCATTGTTAAGATTGTCTAGAATACTCAGAAGAGTCTTGGAGATCTGAAAAGAGTTGCTGTCACTTAGCTTCAAGAGAAAGACCACCAGGTAAATCTCATGTGAAAACGATACTCAAAGGTGTCCTAGAGACCTGAAGAGACTTGTTGTTACTCAGACTCTAGTGAAAGACCACCAGTTAGAATATTGAGAAGAGCCCTAGAGACCTGAAGAGACTTGCTGTTCCTCAGACTCCAGTGAAAGACCCACCAGTTAGAATACTGAGAAGAGCCCTAGAAACCTGAAGAGACTTGCTGTTCCTCAGACTCCAGTGAAAGACCACCAGTTAGAATACTGAGAAGAGCCCTAGAAACCTGAAGAGACTTGCTGTTCCTCAGACTCCAGTGAAAGACCACCAGTTAGAATATTGAGAAGAGCCCTAGAGACCTGAAGAGACTTGCTGTTCCTCAGACTCCAGTGAAAGACCATAAGTTAAATCTAGTGTGAAAAACTCACAAGGGGTGAAACAATAATCTTAAAACTTTAACTTTAAGGGGGAGAATCTTCACTTCCTGATAAGCACAAGTCTTAGCCCCAACCTTGTCAAAAAAGATAAGAAAAAAAAAGAATGATTGATTGGCTTTGAAATTTTGCTTGATGCAATATATTCTTGTGGGAGATCAAATATAGTAGTCAAAATTAAATAATGCAAAGAATAATTAAAATATGTAATCTCTAAAATTCAGAAACTACTTCATATATTCCCCCGATATAAATTAATTTGTAAATTTAATATATCTCCAAATGAGGCAGGTTTGACTTTTCTCAGACTAAAAAAAAATTTTTTTTTTTTTTAATTGAAATAATGTTCTAATCTTATTTTGCTCTGGTTATTATTTTGATCGATTAATAGATATATGTCTCACCTTATTTGGTACAGAATGACCAAAAGTTATATCAATCGCCTAAACTCACGTGTTTTATGTTGTTATAGAGAAATATTGATTGGAATATGTATATGTTTATAATTTTGTTTCTCCTGATTTGAGTTTATTTTCAATGCAACTTTGGCGGGTTTTTTTTCGTGTGAACGAGTTCATGTGTTTGTTCTAAAGACTGTATAAATGTTATATCCTAAGACATAATGTAAAACTATATAAATTTTTATTTTTAGTCAGCATGAACCAATAAAAAATTGAATAGATACTAAATTTAAACTGTTATAAATTCTAAAAAGCCAGAGTCTATTACGCACGAGAATTTCTTCCAAAATTTTGTTGTTCAAAGTTAGGAGTGTGGGTTATACACAAATACTTATGGGCACCTTTGGTGGTGTAATGGTTAGCAAGCTTGACTAGCAAACCTACACGAGTGAGTTCGAGTCTTCATTGGGTGCCCCATTCATTCGGCCTTGTGCCACATCGAAGCGAAGAGCTTCGTAAATTACTATACACAAATACTTATGGTAGATATAGATATAGTAATGTACAGACACAAAGTCAGTGGTGCTCGGCGGCTGTCAATTTATCACTGATACAATCATCAAAACAACAGCATTTATTTACGAATCACCAATAAAAAGCAGCTTTTAAAGTCCACCACATTTATAGACATCCTTCTGACCCTGAAGGATTTATTGACCCCTTGGATAGTCCCATTAACCCCAAAGTTCTGTTTAGAGATAACTTAGATCTATATATGTTCTATCACTTTTTTATATATATATATAGCAAACTACCGGCTCATTGGTCTAGTGGGTAGAGTGTTCACCAATGGACTGGGAGTCCAGGGTTCAATCCCAGGTCACATCATACCAAAGACTTTAAAAATGGTACTTGATACCGCCTTGCTTAACACTCAGCAATAGAAGGTACATATCAAGAGAAAAGTAGAGAAATCCAGGGAAAGGAGTAGCGCCCTGCCCTACACCTCGTTGTAGCTATTGAAAAGGAAGCCTCGACTATGGTTGCTAGTTACATTACATATATATATATATATATATATAAAATGTAATTTTGATTAAAATTTAAAGCTAAAAGTGCTTTTAATTTGTAAAATAGTGCTCTATGCACAAAAATGCAGAGC
The DNA here is from genome assembly GCA_963585895.1 of Sepioteuthis lessoniana. Taxonomy (NCBI): domain Eukaryota; kingdom Metazoa; phylum Mollusca; class Cephalopoda; order Myopsida; family Loliginidae; genus Sepioteuthis; species Sepioteuthis lessoniana. Next base: position 13,317,391 of record OY757937.1, read on the forward strand.
AATATCACCATATTTCAATGATAGAATAAAAAAAAACATGATCAAAGCTCACAACTTTGCAGATTGACCAGGTGAAATTCAGTTGGGCGTTTTTATCCTGTTTTATTCTATTCTATAGTTAAGTTATTAAATATATGTATATGTAACTTAACTTTTGGTAACTATTAAGGTTGGTTATAAATGACTTTTAGAATTTCCATCTAACACATTGAAAGATTGTAACTTAGTCATGTGACTTATAGGTTATAACCACTTTGAATTTTATATTTTGTGTGTATGTGTATATATATATATATATATGTATATTTTGGCAGCATTTCTTTGTTAATACAAATTTCATTAAACATAATAGATATTTTATGTCTACATATTTTCTTCTGGATCCGTTCGAATTCCCGTATTACTTTTATCATATTCAGGGGGAATTGGTTTATGTATTGTCCATAGTTGTATGAACTTGCGTACTAGTTGAAGTGGAATCAACCTATTGGGGGGTAGTCAAATTATTCAACATGCAAAATAAACTGATGGATGTTCACCAATCAGACGACAGCAAAATACTGCCCTTTTCCACTTCAAACTTAGTCTCTTTTACATTCATCAAATCTCGCCACTTCACGGAGGCTTATCTCGTTCTCCTCCATAAAACAAGTTACACCTCTTGCATCCTTTTCTTCCACTGGTTTCCATGTGCCAGTTGCAGAGAGAGCACACCTTCTGTTTCCTTGAGGTAAGATTGTTCGTGGCATTACTACTACAGAAGGAAGTTCAATTTCAAAACATTTCCAAACCGAAGTCAGATTTTCACGTTGGTCAAGAACATAGAAGCTCATGGCATTTGCAAAGATCATTAGGCAATGTGCACATGTCACAAACATCTTCATATGATGCATTCAACAGTGCCTTCAACTGAATGATAAACATCTGGAGCAAGTACTCTAGGATTCCTCTTGACATTTTTGGTTCATCCTATTTACCCAAGCCCCTGCACTTGGGCAGGATATGACACAAGGTCAATGATTTTAAGCAGAGTTTAACAGGTTTGAATTTAGAGTTTTCCTTCTCCTAGACTAGTTGCCTCACCAAGACTGAAGAACCTAGTCTGCCCTACTATTTACCCATAGCTGGAGGGGGAATAATTGGATTCATACCTTTCCCAAGGGTATTAGTGCTATGTGAAATGCAATCAGTCTCGTCCAGGATTTGAAACCGTGTTGCCATGTCCATTTCCTATGACGATAACCATTACACCACGGGTACCTCTTGACATTTTTGGTTCATGCTTGAGACTAAATGGTTGCAAATCATTAAATTCTTCCCTTTTACCTTTTAATAAATGAAATTTCCATCACTGCATTCTTCATGTTTCTTCATTTGGACCTAATCATTTAGTTTCAAAAATTGTGAAACAACCAATATTTTAAAAATTTTATTAAAAAAAATGAAATCAAACTTTTCTTTGCAAAATCTTTACTCCTGACAATAACCTAAGGTTCAAACTAGTTGAGAACAATAAAAAAAATGAATAACTCTAAAGAAATATTCTTCTTTGTATTAATAATTTTGTTGATGTGTGTGTGTGTGTGTGTGTGTGTGTGTGTGTGTGTGTGTGTTTAGTCCAGGCTGGTGACAACATACTACCGAGACTGCCAAATATTCACACATAGAAGTGAGGAGACTGATTCTCAGGCTTGCCCTTTGTGTACAGGGAAATGCTCTTCATGACACATCTTTCGTAGCTGCCCCAAACTGGTATTAGTAGATTGGTTGGTTGGATGACTGGTTGGTCATTTGTTTGATGGGTTGGCTGTGTACCTGGCTGGCTGCTTGCTTGCTTTAGTTGATTGGCTAGCTGGCTGGTATGTTGGTTGGCTGACAAGTACTTTGGTTGGCTGGTTAGTTAGCTGGTTAGCCAATTGGTTGGTCAGCTAGACGGCTGGTTGGGTTACTGGTTGGCTGGCTGGCTGGTTGGTTAGTTAGCGAGCCAGTTGGTTTGCTGGCTGGCTGGTTGTCTGCCTAAGTGGTTGGTTGGTTGGTGTATGTATGTGTGTTTTTAGTTCAGGCAGGCTACAATATACTACTGAGCCTGGCAAATCTTCACACATGGAGGTGAGGAGACTGATTCACTAGTTTGCCCTTTGTGCATAGGGAAAGGCTCTTCATGATACATCTTGAGTAGCTGCCCCAAACCAAATGGTTGGGCTTAGTCAATAAGAAGACTAGACTAAGTGGAAAGAAATAATGTGACGAAAGATCACCAGCTCAGATTGTTGGTGATCTGACTTTAAACACTTTAGATTCTTAGTCCTTACAGGCAGTCTATGGCTGCCTATCAAGCCAGGCAAATATTCACACATGGCAGGAGGATTGATTTAACAACTCTTGCCCTTTGTGTGCCTGGGCAGGAAATTATCTTTTACAATAAGTAGTTTTAATTTCTGGGATACACTGTGCATATATATATATATATATATATATATGTGTGTGTGTGTGTGTGTGTGTGTGTACATTTATTTACTAAGTATATATATATATATATATACTTTGCTAGTAAATAAATGTACAATAAGTGGTTTTATTTTCTGGGATATACTGTATATATATATATATATATATATATATGTGTGTGTGTGTATGTGTACATTTATTTACTAGCAAAGTATATATATGTGGCAGAATTCTGTCATATATAGATATGTCATATTCTGATTTACTGCCAGGTCGTATGCACAAATCAGTGCTGAACTCACTGGTTAATTTCATATATCATTTTGCTTTAACACGCCAGAAGTTAGAGAGAAATAAAGAAATCCGCAGAATAAGTCACACTCTTTATGATTATATATATATTTATAATTTGATTGTGCACTCCTGATTATATATATATATACGATTTGATAGTGTAATAACAGATTGAAATTGAAAACGTAGTTCATTTCTCTGTCAATAATGAACAGCAGTAAAGTCAGTCTGCCAGAAGCCAAAATAACTTGTCTCGCTACACACAAATCACACGTTTCTAAATCGGCACATTTATGGATTCTTATTTTGCATGGTTGGATCTGGCGAATAAGGAATTCTCAAGAGAGCTGAATAATGAGATCAACTATCAGTTCCTTGGCAGACGGTTATGTTTGCAAAGGAAATCTTCAAAGAAGTATGACACAAAGACGCGGCTACTAACATGACAATTCTACCAAACATGTAACTGTTCAACTAGAGAATTGTATGAAAGATTGAAAGATATTACCTATTAAAAATGTTATCAATCACATATCAAGGAAACAATTACTTATTTATAAAGACCAGAAAAATCTGTATAAGAAATAAAAGAAAAATACTTATTTTTCAGAATTTCATTTCTATAGCAAATTAGATGTCCTTATGAAAAAGAAGCGCTAAGTTAGCCAAGACATTAACAATGAGTTTTCAAGCGTAAATAAGTTATGCGTAAACAACAATTCAGTGGCTTAAATTAGTTGTTTTTTTTTGTGATATGTGTATGTGGACTGACAACAAACTTTATATAGAGACTGCTGAATAAGTATGTACAGTTATAAGAATTATTCACCTCTACTGATGATGAAAAAACTCATAAGTTTTAACAAACTGCCCATCAATGTTTCCAGGCTAATATTAGTTTCTAGGAAATTGGTTTTGCTGTACTTATTTTGAGTGGTACTCTCTATTGTTATAAGCTCTTAGTAATAGTAAACAAAAAATGGTTTGGTTTGGTTTGATGGCATATCAACCATTGTAGGTTATTTAATGCCAAAGGTCTAGAATTGTGGATTTCAAGGCCATGCCCAAGTCAGAGAGGCAAATCTGGTGAGTAGCACAAAGAGAGTATCAGGCGAGCACAGAATCTCAGAGTCCAACATGGTCCATCATCTTCACAACCTTGGTAAAAACATCAGGAGCAGCCAAATTATGTCTCATATTAAAAAAATATTACAAAACTTTTGACTCACATTAGTTTCCATTTTAACATTTCTTTCCAATAAAAATAATCTTTACCTGAAATATTATCAAAGGAAGCAATACATACATTTTAACATGAAGTAAATAACACATTGATTTGAATTAAGATATTTAAACCATGACATTATCAAAATGTTCAGTATAAAAGCCCTTAGAAGCAAAAACAGGTGTTATCTGATGACATAAGACTTTTTCAAGAATGTGTCTGTGTGTGTCTTGCATCCGTAAACAGTATGAGAAGCTTTTTACAAAAAAAACCAAAAAAACAATTAGGATGAGAATGGAATTTTTCTTTTACATCTATTCAATCAACCCTACTTTTTAATCTAAAATTTGTTTTATTCTTTAAAAAATTATATATGTATTTACCAACTCCTCTGCACTGCCAGGAGGTGACACAAGGTCAATTTAAAGTGGAGTTTAACAGGTATGAACTCAGAATTTTCCTTCTACTGCATTGGTTGCCTAACCAAGGCTAAAGAATTCAGTCTGTTCTACTATTTACCAGAACTGGAAGGATAATAATCAGATTCATACCTTTTGCAAGTGTATTAGTGCTATGTGAAATATAATCAGCCTTGTCCAGGATTTGAACTCATGTTGCCATGTCCATTTCCTATGACAATTACCATTATGCCATAGGCACCTCCTTAAAAACTTATATATTCAATTGAATACTGAAATAAAAAGACTGTATCTGCCCAACCCCTCTAGATGACTGGTTGCCTTAACAGGGTTAAAGAGCCCAGTTCGAATTACTATTTACTCATAGCTGGTGAGAGAATAGCGGGATTCATACGATTTCACCAGAGGTATTAGTGCTATATGAAATGCAAACAGTTTTATCCTGGATTTGAACTTGGGTCACTGTGTCCATTTCCATCAACAACAACCACTATGCCATCTTACTTACTTGTACTTGTATCAGCTTTCACCCTGGTCAGGTTGAACTGGATTCCTCCCAAGCATGTTGCTCATTGAAGAAGATACTTTGGGATTTGATTTAGGGAAGGGTCCCAAGTCCTACCCAGAAAAACACCCTGTTTGCTGCAGATTTTCCACAAATGCATGGACAGAGCCGACCCGAGGCCGCCGGTTGCCAGAACAGACACCTTCTGGATTTTCACCAGAGCCGGGTTGTGGCCCTAATACTGCTGGGTGCCAGACCAATCCGCTTTGGGTGGCCTTACCAGGAATCAAAGTTCCTGACGGCATAGCTCTGGCACTACTCGTTGCTACCACCCTGCCATGTTTAGGAGGGGTTGGACTTTATGCCATTGGCGTCTCTTCAAACAAAAAGTAAATATCAAGGATGAGTAGATTAAACACTGGATGCTGAAGAGTAGGAATTCTTTCATGGTGTCTCGCAGACAAAAACCTTAAAGTGTGTTTAGAAAAATGACATGTTAAAAGAAGCTTCTTGAAAAAAACCTTTAACACCTTAAAATAATAGTCGCGGAGGGAGTTTCAGTGGCATGATGGCTGATGTGCTGGACAACAGCCTCAAATAAGCAGGGTCAAACTCCAGTCATGCTATAACATTCACTTTTAAACAAATACCTTTGGGAAAGGTATGAATTCCCTTATTTCCCCAGCTATGGGTTAAATAATTTAACTGTTGTTTTTCTACAAAGATGGCTTTGGCATTAAATAACCCATGAAGGTTGATATGCCATCAAACAAAGAAACCAAAGATAACCCTAAAATAAACAATTAAAAAATAGAGCTGAATGATAAGAATTAATAAGAAAGAAATGACAGGTCGTGTTTGCCTGGGTGTGTTCAATTTACGACATTCAATTTTAAGTATTAACTAATATATACAATATGATTTTTATCAAGGGGAATTGCTGATGGCAAGCATCATATTAGCAAAGAAAACAACTTCCTTCTATAAAAGCCTGCTCCAAGCAAACACTAACAACAATCTATGTCATTATGTGGTGCTTATATATCATCATACCGACATTGGCATAATGGTTAGAGTGATTGCCAATGGCCGAGTCATACCAAAGACTCAAAAAATGGTACTTGATGCTACCTTGCTTAACACTCAGCATTATAAGGTAAGGACCAAGGGTAAAGTAGAGCAATCCAGGGAAAGGAGAAGCACTCTCCCTTACACCTTGGTGAAGTAGCTATCAAAATGGGAGCCTTCGGATCACCCTCGGCTAAGGTTGCCAACTTTACTTATTATATATCATCATATGCATATTATGTATCATCAAAAGAAGAATTGATAATATGGTTGTGGGGGCTCAGTATATGCTGAATGTATCCCTCCCCTACAAAAAAAAGGTGCCCTGGATATGCTGAATGTATTCCCCTCCCCCACAAAAAAAGCTGCCCTGGATATGCTGAATGTATCCCTCTCCCCCACAAAAAAGCTGCCCAGGATATATTGAATGTATCCCCCCCCACACAAAAAAGCTGCCCTGGATATGCTGAATGTATCTGCCTCCCCGCCAAAAAAGCTGCCCTGGATATGCTGAATGTATCCCCCTTCCCCACAAAAAAGCTGCCCTGGATATATTGAATGTATCCCCCTCCCCCACACAAAAAGGTACTCTGGATATGCTGAATGTATCCCTCCCCCACAAAAAAGTGCCCTGGATATGCTGAATGTATCCCTCCCCGACAAAAAAAGGTGCCTTGGATATGACACTAAACTGCATCTGATTGCAAGGATCCTGTTCTGGAGAGCATCAAGTACACCTTTATTGTCATTACTCCAAGGTCCACTCTGACCCGGAGTAGTAGTACCCATTAGTGTCCTATTTATAAGTCAAACAGATCTGTTTGAAAATTGTTTCTTTTCAATAGAACTGTGTGCAAAAAAACCCTCTTGATTAACAACTGCATAACAAATATAAATTTGAATGTAAAATGAAAATATTGTGTTAGTATAACGTTTATTCCAAGGTTAATAGCAACAAATAAATGAATTAATACTTTGTTTAATTCTAACAATTTATTAATCAACATCTGTATATACAGTCCTTCCTGTGTATAAAGTTGAGTTGAAGGGACTTACTGGTGTGCTGAATTTGATATCTGGTATCTTAGGGTTGTCTTTCTGAGAGCTTTTAATGTCCCCACCTCATGGAACATCTGGTGGAAACTGTCTGACTGGATTTTGGATTTTTGTGCCAAGACTTCTGGGCTCATCATGTGATTAGTAGATCCAATCACAGAGAACCTCCCCCTCACTCACTCCATACACAGGAACTACTATTTTACTAACCCAACAAAAACAGTTCCCTAACCTCTCGGCATAAAATAACCCAAGACAGGTGGACATGTCATTAAAATCAAACAACCAATCATTTCTAAAAGTCTGTTCTCCACAAATAATAATGACAATCTATGTTACATTATAATGAGTACATGTGTGTGTGTGTATATATATATATATAAAGAAAATAGAAAAAAAAAATTTGATGAATTGATTATGATGGAAAGTCAATGTTAAACATTTCGGTTTTAATAACCTTCATTAGGACTTTAAGATGGTGAAAAATGTTGTTTGAACAGCGATGGATGTTTATTAAAGTAAAAAGTAATAATTCATCAAATTTGGAATACTTTGTTTTTCTATTTCCTCCATACAATCAGATTTATATATATATATATATATACACACACACACATTATATATGTATATGTATATATGTATAAACACCAAGGGAATTAAGATCAAATATTTTATATAAATGTATTTTATCTTCAATTGAATCTCCATATCTGGAATTAAGAGAATATTTTAAAAACTGATTTAATCATTTAATTGCTTCATGAAATCAGTTTAGGTATTTTTTAATGTTTCATTTGTTTATGTAGGAGTGAACACTTATTAATTTTAGATAAATTTGTACAAAGAAAAGTTTATTCTATCTTCAAAATCTATTATATCATCATCATGTCGTGCCACAGGCACGGATATCCTTGACCCTTTCTCGCCACTTCTCCCTATTGTTCATCGCCTCTGGTAGGTCTTTAGGGCCACATCCCGTATACTCAAGTAGTTGCTGAATGTATGTTCGAGCTGGTCATCCTGCTTTTGCCCGGCCATATGTGGGGATCCATAGGATTATCTCCCTTATGAGCTCATCCTTGCTTCTCCGGCAGTGTCCTGCATATCTGGTTCATCTAACTTGGATAGTTTTTGTGATGGGAGGCAAGTGGCCGTATAGTTGGTGCCTTGTTGGGTGTTGCCACCAGGACTTGTTCAATATTGCTCGCAACATTCTTATGTAATTGCTGTCTAGCTTCTTCTCCAGCCGTTTAGTTAGCGCCCAAGTAGTGCATCCATATAGCAGTATTGATATGATCACTGCCTGGAAGAAACTGCGTTTCATTTTATCGGTCAGGTCTGATTTCCATATGATCAATAGCCTATCAATAGCTGTCCATGCCTTCGTTAGTACATCTCAGTCGTAATATCCCATCTACTGAAAGTGATGTCAACGTATGCATAAATGAAATATGGACTAGATTAACAACCATATGGAAATCTGATCTCTGATAAAATGGGAATTCTTCCAAGCTTTAGCCATTTCAGTACTATTGTATGGCTGCACACTTGGACTCAACTGAAATACTTAGAGAAAGAGATAGGTGGTAACTACACAAGGATTTTATGCTGTGCTTTGAACAAATCCTGGAAACAGTACCCTTCAAAATAGCAGTTGTATGGCCATTTACCTCCCATCTTAAAAAACATACAAGAAAGGTGAGCAAGATAAGATAGAGAAGAAAGGAAAAACTCATAAGCAAAATTATCCTATTGACTCCTACACATGAACACATCAGTATTGGCTAACGAGCAAAAACTAACATTAACCAGTTCTCTGTGGACACTGGATGCCTTGTAAAAGACCTATGAAGATTGACGGTCAATAGGGAAGAATGGCCAGAGAAAGCTAAGGGAATCTGTGTTGTCAGAATGGCTTGATGATATATATATATATATATATATATAGGTTTAGTGAGTAGAATGGTCAAGGAGACTGGGGTTCAATACCAGGTCAAGTCATACAAAAGACTCAAAAAAATGGTACTTGATGCCACCTTGCTTAACACTCAGCATTATAAGGTACATATCAAGGGTAAAGTGGAGTAATCCAAAGAAAGGTGTTGTGCTCTCCCGTACACCTCGGTGTAGTAGTCAATGAAAATAGAGCCCTTAGGTCAGTCACCCTCGACTACTGTTGCCAACTTTACTTACTTTGATATATATATATATATATATATATATATATATATAATTTTTATTTTTATACCTATTCTATAATTCTGTCAGTGTGAAAAAAACTCAAACGATACAATTTGTAAATAAAATTTTTTATACAAACTGATATCTGGGGAATGAAATTCCATTAAAAAAAAGAAAAGACGAAGAAAATTTGTACTGCTTGAAAATAATCAATCAATATCACAATACTAAATCAAAAGAAAAAACACTGACAGAATCATCATCATCATCATCATGTCGCGCTGGTAGCACGGATATCCCTGACCCTCTCTCGCCACTCCTCCCTATCGTTCATCGCCCTAGGTAGGTCTTCAGGACAACATCCCGTATCCTCACATAGCTGCTGAATGTATGTTCGTGCTGGTTGTCCTGCTTTTGCACGGCCATGTGTGGGGGTCCATAAGAGTACATCTCTTATGAGTTCGTCCCTGCTTCTCCAGCAGTGTCTGCATGTCTGGTTCGTCTAACTTGAATAGTTTTCATGATGGGGGTAGGTGGCCGTACAGTTGGTGTCTTGTTGGGTGTTGCCGCCAGGACTTGTTCAAGATTGCTCGCAGCATTCTTGTGTAATTGCCGTCTAGCTTCTTCTCCAGCCGTTTTGTTAGCGTCCATGTAGTGCACCCATATAGCAGTATCGATGTGACCGCTGCCTGGAAGAAACTGTGTTTCATTTTATCGGTTAGGTCTGATTTCCATATAATCGATAGCCTATTGAAAGCTGTCCATGCTTTCGTTAACCTCGTTTCGATGTCCTTTTCGGTTGATTCGATGCTGCTTCCTAGGTAAGGGAATTTGTCTACTAGTTTAAGAGGGGTTCCTTCTAGAGTGGAGATGTCCCCCGTTTGATTATAGCACATATATTCTGTTTTGTGTGCATTAACATAGAGGGTGTCCTCGTGGTGTAATGGTTAAAGCGATGAACTGCGGAATCGTAGTACGCGAGTTCGTACTCCAGTCGCTCTATTACGTTCACTTTCGGGCAAATACCCTTGGGAAAGGTATGAACCCCCTTATTCTCCCTCCAGCTATGGGTAAATAGTAGGACGGACTAGGTTCTTCAGCCTTGGTGAGGCAACTAGTCTAGGAGAAGGAAAACTCTGAATTAAAACCTGTTAAACTCCGCTTAAAAATTGACCTTGTGTCATATCCTGCCCGAGCGGAGGGGTTGGTAAATAGTAACATAGAGGCCTATGCCTGCGGCTGCTCATTCCAAACTATGCAGTAGTGTTTCGGCTTGGTCGGGTGTATTTGCCAGTATCGCTACGTCATCGGCGTAGTCGGCGTCGGTAATTGTTTTTGCAGGGTACCTTCTGCTTCTTTTCTTCATCAGCTCGAAGCCATTCTCTCTGATTTTGTCAATCGATGTTCTAAGTACGTAGTCTAGACAAATGATAAAGAGGTACGGAGCCAGGGTGTCCCCTTATAGTACTCCTGCTACAATGTCGAAGTATTCTGTGTCTCCATCTGGTGATCGTACTTTTACTTTGGTGTTTCTATAGAGAATCGTTATTGCCGCTATGGTTTCTTTAGTAGGATTTGTTCCATCTTTCCTCTGTGAATGGAATCGAAAGCCTTGGTAAAGTCAACAAATATTAATGTCGCTTGTAGGTTTTTTACCCGTACACCTTCAAGGATTCTACGGATAGTTAATATTTGTGAGGTCGTGGATCTATTTCTTCGGAAGCCATTTTGGTTTTTTCTAAGTATGTTGTCGATTTTGGGTTCTATGCGGTTTCGTAGTAGGGCATTGTAGATTTTGGCTGCTATGGATGTAAGTGTTATGCCTCGGTAGTTCTTGGCTAATCCGAGGTCCCCCTTTTTAGGGAAGGGGAGTATGCATCCCTTCATCCATCTATCTATCGGATTTTGATTGTAAACTGAAGTTTAAATGTAAGAGTGCTCAATATATTAAGTAGAGTGAAATTCGAATACCTACAGAGCCAGAAGTAATCTACCAAGGTTTCACTTAACCAGATCATCTGGATAATATCACTAGGAGAAAATTTTTCTTAAGGCTTTATGATTATAGTTACTTTCTTATTTGCATAATCAGTGACTGGAGTTCAAATAAGGCTGGGACAATTTCTATACACGTCACTTAAATGTCCCTGGGAAAGATATGAACCCATTTTTCTACTTAGTTATGGGTAATTCACAAAGTAGTTGTTCCCTTGTAAAAACAATCTATCTTGAACATTTTCTCAGAGATCAGAAATAATTATTTGTTGTTGATACCTAGTAAACCAATAGAATCTGTGTTGAAATACGAAACACACTTGTAGTCAGTAGCTAGGCTAAGAGCAACGTCTTTAGCAAGGCTAGAACTAAAGTAAATCAGTCCTCAATGAAAGAGCTATTTATGGCACATTGGGAGATTCCAATGTGCACACATTGGCCGGTCCATTCCTTGGATAGTGATTGGCTAGAACATCTGATTGGCTATGTCTGTTCATAAATACCAACCCTGTCAGTAGCATTAGTATTGACCATGCTGGCCCTGGCCGGCAGAGATCAGTCTGGCGACAGATTGCTTGTGGTCATGACCTCTTCAGGTGCTGAGTAGCACTTTGGCCGGCCGTGGTGTCAAGGCGCGGATCTGGACGAGTGTGTCTCGGTGCCTGGGGAGTATTTCCTACGGCCTCAGGGGGCCTTCCCCCCAGGCTTTTACTCCCTTCGGGGAGGCTTGGTTTATCGCCCGGCGCCTGAGGCACCCCTAATAAGGGGAATGCCGACGGGGCCGTAGGCATTTTTGGGAACTCCGGGCGCGTGTGGGCTACGGCCCTGCGCCCGGTCCCACCTAAAAAAAGGCCTTGTGCCATACTTGCCCGTAAGGTGGGGCGGCCAACAAATACCTTGACTATGCTGGACCTCAGGTAAGTGTTGCTTGTTATGATTGTCACTGTTATTGTTGTTGTACATTGTTGCGTTCTACAATCTGTTACATATTACAAAGAGAAGAAATGAGTTCAAATCCTGGAGCAGGCAGAACGCATTTCACATAGCACTAATACCCTTGGGAAAGGTATGAATCCAATTATTCTCCCTCCAGCTATGGGTAAATAGTAGGGCAGACTAGGTTCTTCAGTCTTGGTGAGGTAACTAGTCTAGGAGAAGGAAAACTCTAAATTCAAACCTGTTAAACTCCACTTAAAAAAATATTGACCTTGTGTCATATCCTGCGTGAGCAGAGGGGTTGGTAAATATGAGAAATGAGCATTGCCAAATAGTCAACAGGGCTCCCATTGTAACAGTGGTCCTTGATGATATTGATGCTTCTCAGTTGCAAATTGGACTGGAAATGGCTTTATTTCCTAAATATTGAGAAATAAAGTGCTGTTTTTGTCGGGTTACTGTAACGTGTATGTAAATGAAAATTTTAGGAATATAAATAACTAATACAATAAATATTAAATATAACAAAGTTTTCCTGCAACTAGAATTTCATGAAAGCCAATTGTTATCCTGTTTGCACATTGCCCTGTCCGCTGAGGCTATAGAATACACCGTGAGCTTTGGGGAATGCGGAACACCCCTTCATTACCATTGCTCCCTGGTCCACTCTGGCCCGGCATGGTAGCACCTGATAGGGCCCTATCTATGGGTTAAATAGAACTAATGGCATACTTATGCTAAACTGAACAGTTTGAAATAGAAATGTTTTGACAATTAAATCGTACTTACATTTAAACTGCATGCTTATTCTAAACTGAATTATTTGAAATGGAAGTGTTTTTTGACATTGAAATTGTACTTACGCTAAACTGATTTGTTTAATATAGAACTGTTTTGACATTTAACTGTGTGTAAACAAAATCCGTACTTATACTGAACTGAATTAACTGAATTAGAATTGCTTGACTAAACTGAATAGCTTGAAATAGAAATGTTTTTCACAAGTAAACTGTACTTACATTCAAACTGCGTACTCATCCTAAATTGAATTGTTTGAAATAGAACTATTTTCATAAACTGTACTTATTGACAATTAAACTGTATACTCATGCTAAACTGAATTGTTTGAAATAGAACTGACTATCTGCATAAAAATGGATTTGGTGTTAAATAATCTACAAAGGTTGATATGACATAAAAACCCCTCCCAACCAACCAACCTGTTGGCACATTTAAAAAAAACACTGTTATATTAATTTACTTATTTTATTTACTTCCTTATTTATTTCCTTTTGCTGCTGACCTGAATACTGACAATCAAGAAATTCAAGTAGTAGGGAAACTTTGTGAGTCTTATATTTAATGTTCACTGCACTATATATATATATATATATATATACTCATTATTTTGATTTCCAATGATGTTCTCATCTCATCATACAATTCAAATGAATTATCAATTTATTATTGAGATCTTGTAAACTGACTTTGCATGTGAATTTCTTAGAAATTCTCTTCCCTTTCACATTGTCAGTTAATTCAAATCTTACATCATTGAATTAAGGCTTTGTTACTGGAAAATGGTGAATGCAACAAAGTATTATATGAAGTGGCAGCATCTTCTTCTGGCATTCACATGATGTGAATGGTATTCAAAGATACTGCTGGCATACTTTGGGGGAGTGGTAATGATGTATTGGCACTGAAACCATGCCTGACCCCCAGAGTTATAATCTGATGAAGATTTTGTTGGCAGCAAGGGGGTTATTTTGTTTACAGCATGTATATAGAATATAATAAATATATATATAAGTAAAGTTAGTGGCTGTGGTCATGGGCGACTCTAAGATTCCTTTTTCAATAGCTACTATACCAAGGTGTAAGGGAGGGCGCTACTCCTCTCCCAAGCTTGCTCCACTTTACTCATGATACATATGGTTTGGGTTCTTTGTTTTAATGGCATATCAACTCTTTTTAGGTTATTTAATGCCAAAGCCATTCTCCTCAAAGAACAGTAGAGGTACTATTTAACCCATAGCTGGGAGGATAAGGGGGTTCATACCTTTCCCAAGGGTATTTGCCCGAAAGTGAACGTAATAGCGCGACTGGAGTACAAACTTGCATACTACGATTCTGCAGTCCATCGCTGTAACCATTACACCACGAGGACACCCCCTCATGATACATATCTTATAATGCTGAGTGTTCAGCAAGGACGCATCAAGTACCATTTTTTGAGTCTTTGGTATGACTCAACCTGGGATTGAAACCTGGTCTCCCAGGCCATTGGCAAGCACTCTACACTCTAGGTCAATATATACATCAATTTTGGTTTCTTTGTTCAATGGCATATCAAGCTTTGTGGGTTATTTAATGTCAAAACCATCTTTGTAGAAGAACAGTACGGATAATATTTTGCCCATAACTGGAGAGATAATGGAATTCATGCCTTTCCCTAAAGTATTAGTCCAAAAATAAATGTAATGGCAGTGGATCTCAAACTCACTTTGAGGCCACAGTTCATGTATAAGCCATTTCACCCCATGTCTTTCCCTAATATATATATTGTTACGAGTCAGGAATATTAACAGAAGCAACCTCTGTAATATCACACAAACTAGTTCCACAATTTGTGAGAGATCAACCCGAATACATAGAAAATAAAATGAAATTATTCCATGAAGTAACAAAAAGGATGCAACTCATGTTAACTGTAGAAGTCAAATGACTCACCTTCTAACATGGCTGCCTTCTTGAATCTTCTTGGTAAAGGCAAACCAGCTAAATTTACCTCATTTATAGGAGAGCACCTAATGCAGCAGGTGGGTTGTTCTGTGGTGCCAGGATGACCTGCCTAACACATTTGCATGAGTGGTGTCTATTCACCCATATATTCATCCAGTAAATGGCAATGAGAATCATTCTACTTGTGTGTCAGACCACTTTCAAGTCAACCAATATTCATCAATCATCATCATGTCACATCATCAGTGTGGATATCCCTGACCCTCTACCACCAGCCTTCATCAGTTAACAACAAATAATTTTATTTGTGAGCTGTAGAATATACACAAACCTTCAGGTTAACAATCAAAATAAACCACAACCTATTATTCGGTGTGAAATGGAATGGTAAATGCTTGTGTTTTGTGCAAAAGGATTCTAGATATTATTTATTAATTAATGAGAAGAAAGGAGGATGTATATAAATAGTTGTTTTACTTAGCTCTCTGAGGTTGTCATAACTCTCACTACAATTCTAGTGTCATCCAAAGCACCTCGGGTGGTGTAATGGTTAACTAGCTCGACTAGCAAACCTACACAAATGAGTTCGAGTCTCATTGGGTGCCCCATTCATACTGCCGTGTGCCATATCTAAGCGAAAAGCTTAGTAAATTACTACTATTCTTGCATTATCCTCAATATTCAAAACAAATCAATTTCAAATTTTATTCAATCCTTGACAAGTTATTAAGGGCCAGCAAAAAGTTCTTAGGTGTTACACTTTCATAGTATTGTTGATGGTTCTTCCACTATCACCAATATGATAAAATGTAGATTTCAAAGGGTTGTTCTCTCATGCAGTCTTTTCATAAGATTTCATCATCTTATGGAACAAATCTTAGGGTTTGGTGAGCCAGATAAACATAACCACCTTCTTCGAAGTATTTCATCTGACTGACATGGTTGTCAGTTTGTATTCTCGATGCAAATGATTTCACTTTATCACATGTTCAATTTGCCCAGTCAGATGGTTCATTTAACATCAGTTGATCTTCATGTGACAAGGGGAAGGGATTTTGCACTGCAGCTTCGAATCATAAAATATCTGCAAAATACTTTGATTGACCCAATACGGAAGTTAGTCTTCAAACAGATGGTGGGTGGGGTATATCATCACAATATATTATCTAAAGGACGGTTTTGAAAACCAATCTCACTATTATGTTCAGTTTTGGACAAATACCCTTGTAAAAGGCATGAACTCCCTTCCTCCACAGCTAGAGGTTGAATAGTTCTATGACTGTTCTTCTTCAAGCATGACTTTGGCAATAAATAAACCACAAAGGTTAATTTGCCATTAAACAAAGAAATTGAAACATATATATATATATATATATATATAAGGCTGCTAATGGCTCTGAGGTAAGATATCCGACTGGCATAAAGTAAGCCAGATTTCGATCCAAACTTGAAGCATTTCATATGTCTAGCTACACTGATGAGTTGTAAAACAACAAAACAGTCTTTTTGTGGATGACAATATATATGCTCCCCACACGGGGGTTGAGCACTCTTGTGAGGAATTACCAATTGCCTCTCGCGTAATGCAAAGATCTTCAAATGAATTGAGCACTCCAGCAGCCATTAAGCGTATATGTAAACAAAGAAAAAATAATACATTTGTATAAAATTCCTTCACTTACACCAAGGTTGTTGATGGCTCTGTGGTAAGATATCTGACTGGTGTAAAGTCAGCCAGGTTTTGATCCCAGCTTGAAGCATCTCACATGTCTAGCCACACTGGTTAGTTGTGATACAACAAAACTGTCTGTCTGTGGACAAATATATATATATATATATATATATATATATATATATGAATTCTTTTTCATTTTTTGTAAAAATTATAGTTAAGAAATAAATTATAAGAATTTTTAAATGGGGAGTTACTTTTCAATTACCTTGTGTGAGTATATATATATATATATATATAAGATGAACAAAAATGATAAATCAAGTAAGAATATTTCATTATAAATACTAACTTTAAAATTTTTAATTGTTTTAACTATTTTCAATCTAGGTTATCATTAGTGGAAAAATTTTTTAAGAAAATTTTTTATGGCTTTTTAAAGATTTTTTTTTTTCAAGAGTTGATATTCCACAGAAGAAGCAATGAAAAAATGAACCAATAATGTAGTATATCCACTCATTAAATGAGAATTATTTTTTGATATTTAAGTGTTTTGTACTTACTCCACAAACTTTAAAAATATTATTTTTGTTTTATATAAGCCTTAAAAACATTGCTACCTGATACAAACTTTGAAAATATTATTTTTGCTTTATATAAGCCTTAAAAACATTGCTACATGATACAAACTTTGAAAATATTATTTTTGCTTTATATAAGCCTTAAAAACATTGCTACATGATACAAACTTTGAAAATATTATTTTTGCTTTATATAAGCCTTAAAAATATTATCTCTGCCTGATACAAACTTTGAAAATATTATTTTTGCATTATATAAATATTGAAAATGTCATCTTTGAATCAACAAGTTTCAATATTTTTTCTTTTTGTGTTGTTTTTTAACTCTCTCATCTCAGAGGATGATTCATGAAGGCACTTTTGATTTTAACATTGTCATATCTCCTGCAATAAGAAATGTGCAAAGAAAAATGCGTACTGAACCAAATGAACAGGAGGTCTAGCAAAAAGAAGGTATCGGCAAATGTAACCTCCACCCACAAAGTGATCCAAGCAGCTAGCATTAATGTCATACTCAGCTGACTTGTACATACTGAACAAAGACAAATATATGTTAAGCTATTGATCCGAGCAAGTCAAGGTTAAGTATGTAGGTAAAAGCCTGCTTGGGCAGGTAATATAATTGTGGGGAAGTGGTTTAGTTTAAGTGCTCATTCACCTACTTGACTTATGTTGACCAAGTGTAAAATAAACTGTTATATAGTCATCTACATGTTCATGCAGCATCACAACGACACAATACCAAAGAAAGACGCATGAAGGAAAACGCAGGAAGGAAGACGCAAGAAGACTTTTTTAGAAAAATATTCACCTCTCACTTTATTGCAAGGTTCGAAAGGGCTGTTCGAGGGTTTGCATGTGAGAGGGTGCTGGAGACCGAACATAAACTTCATATTTTTACCCCACTGTTATGACCGTCACGTTGTGTCTTTCTTGCTCTCCTGTTGTTCAACCGGAGGCCTAGGGCTCACTCTATCGGGGGTTTCCGAGAGCCCCCTCAGTCGGGTGTGGCTTTCACTACCACATCTGGTCTCTAACTCTCTGGACGTCTACTGGCAACTGCTTTGGCACCCCGAACTCAACTGAGTTAAATAATAATTCAACGCCCACACGATCGCCCACTGGATCTTTGAAATCGGATGTTTAATCGTCATCAAGCGGAAATAACTGTCATGCAGTTCAGAGGTTACTCTCTTCCGGTGCATCACTGTAGCGGCACAATGGGACCTTCACCTTGTCCCATATCATAAGCCTTAATCCGCCCTCGCGATCTCTTACTGGCCATTGGAATGTATCACTTCCTTCCGGTGTATCACCTTGGAATAGCATTTTTGGGCCGGGTCGAAGGGTCAAAACATAACAAAACAACCATCAAGTTACGCTGACAGCATGGATTTCCCAAACCCTTTCTCTCTGTCCTTCCCAATCATCCTGTCATGCAGTTCAGAGGTTACTCTCTTCCGGTGCATCACTGTAGCGGCACAATGGGACCTTCACCTTGTCCCATATCATAAGCCTTAATCCGCCCTCGCGATCTCTTACTGGCCATTGGAATGTATCACTTCCTTCCGGTGTATCACCTTGGAATAGCATTTTTGGGCCGGGTCGAAGGGTCAAAACATAACAAAACAACCATCAAGTTACGCTGACAGCATGGATTTCCCAAACCCTTTCTCTCTGTCCTTCCCAATCATCTATCACTCCTGGCAGGTCTTCCAAAGTAGATCCTGTGTTCACATAGATCTGATGTAAATAAGTTCTTGTTGGTTGGGCAACAATGACACATCCATGTACAGGGGTCCTAACGTTTGTAAATTCATATTTTCATTTCTTGTGCAGTTGTATTTTAATTTTTTTTTTCAAATAGTCTTATCAAATACAAATAAGTTTTTAACAGATTTAATTGACTCATAGATGGGACACTAACAGGTACTACCATCCCAGGTTAGAATGGACCTGAGAGTAATGGCAATGAAGGGGTACTCCATACTCCTTGGACCTCCAAAACTGGAGCCTCACCGTTATGTAGAAGTCACTACTCTAACGTGCAGAATAAACAACAAGAACAACACTTACCAGTTCAACAGCCCCAGCAGGCAGACAAAAAATAAAATGGGTGATAACCCAATACCGAAGTAAGCCAGTGTATACACACACTAATATACCCATTCACTGGACCAGCAACTAATCACTGTTCAGAGAATAGACTTTACCACTTGAGAGCAATGGAATGCTCCAATGTCCATATAACCTCGCCTCAAGTTGCAGCTTTGCTTTTTTACGCAAATCAGTGTTTACTTACTACTAACAAGCATTACGAATGAATCCCAACACATACTCCTTGGACCTCCAGAACAGGAGCCTCACCATTAGATGCAGTTTAGTATCATACCCAGCACACAGAAGAAAAAGAGAGAATGAGGTGAAAAATAAAGATGATGAAGAGATAGAAAGAGAGAGGAGAACAGAGAAAGAAGTTTTGAGTGGAAAAGAGTTGTCAGTTTCTTTGTTAAATGATATATCAACCTTTGCAGTTTGGTTTGTTTTTATGGCATTAACTATTGTTGGTTATTTGATGCCAAATCTTGTTTTCATATATATATCAAATATATGATTTGTAAACACATTTTGTAGATACACATGGTTAAACGATCAAACAATTCCATTTCTAACAATTCAGTTAACAAAATTGAATAGTTCCAAGTATTGGTATGTATCACTAACAATTCAACTAAACATCAGTCATTCGTTTACACACAGTTGAATGATAAAACAATTCTATTTCTAACAATTCAATTTACCATAAGTCATTTGTTTGCACTCAGTTTTAATGTCAAACAGTTCTATTTAACCCATTGATAGGACCCTATCAGGTGCTACTACTCCAGGTCAGAGTGGACCTTGAAGTGATGGCAATGAAAGAGTACTCTGCATTCCCCAAAGCTTCAGCATTACTGGAGTCTCACCATAAAATTGTTTAGTGTCATATCCAAGACACTCATTAAGATGAGGGTCTTACCCGTCTTCAGAGATGCAGTTGGTGTATTCTACAGCCACAGCCAACTGGGCTAAACCTTTGTGGGTTATTTAATGCCTAAGCCATTCTTGTAAAAGAACAATAGTGGTACTATTTAACCCATAGCTGGGAGGATAAGAGCGTTCATATTTTTTCCAGGTCCTTCAGCATAGATCCTTCAGCAAAGATATGAAGGACCTGGGAAAGCTCCTTCATATCTTTTCTCGCTCTTTCAGCATAGATCGATCCAGCATCTGAAGGCTTTCAATCGTCAGCTTCTCCTCCACAATCTTTGTCGCATGAGTTTTTGCCGAGTCAGTGGATATATCTGCCTGAATGAAGAAGCGTTCTCAATCCTTGGGTGTCATGAATCCTGTTCACAGCGCCATGTCGAATTTGTGAAGTTGTTCACCCAAGTTTTCAGTTATGTAGCAAACAGAGTTGCCTGGAGAAGACTGCTACTTGAGGAGAAGGACCATTTATCGAGTATCTGACTGTGTACATATGGGCATGTCATTGCATGGGCTGTGACATCTGATTGTCCTCATATGGGCACGTCATTGCATGGAGATTATGGCGGAAAGTGCTATTATTATTCTACAAGAGTTTTAGCCCAAAAGTGAATGTAATAGCAGAACTGGGTTGTGGTTGTGGTTTCTTTGTTTAATAGCATATCAACCTTCAGGGTTATTTAATGCCAAAACTATCCTTCCCCTAGAAGAACAGTAGGGGTACTATTTAACCCATAGCTGGGGCAGAACTGGGGTTTGAACTCATTTACTATGGTTTCGCAGTCCAACACGTTAACTACTACACCTCAGAGAGAGAGAGAGACAGACAGACAGACAGATGGTTGTTCTAAAATAAGGAATTTTTAAGTTACTCTAAAAAATTTGAAGAACTTTTTGATTTATTCACGGTGAGAAACTCCAAAATAATCCAAAAGATATTGGAAGACAAAAATCCTTTCACATTACCTGAATGAGGAACAAACTTCTGTAGGTATGATCTTGCACCTGTCAGGTGTCAGTAAACACTTACCTGCAAAAAATAAAAATAAATAAATAAAATAACAAAACAAAAATGACTTGATTCTGATAAATTTATGTGAATAGAAGGTAAATTTTCAATATTTTTTTTTCTTAATTTAAAAAATTTGTTGTTTAAGAAAAGGGAATTTTGGTACACATTTATTGTTAAGCATGCAAGTTACCTCCCCTGATACTCTCGAGAAGAGGAAATGTTATTTGATGACCGGAAGTAAACAAACAACCATATTGGTTTATGTGCAAGTGTAAGAAGAAGGGTGTAATAAAGGCGTCTCCATATGCAGAGTGTTATTGTCTGAGTTCTTTGTTTTTAACATTTAATATATAATTAAAAATTGGTCAGTTGAAGTATTTTTGAAGGTTGAGATTTGAAATAAAACTCAGGAGTGGATGAGTTGAGTTCTCACTAGGTGGTTCATGCTTTTGTTTTTGTCATAGTTTATAATCATTTTAAGATAACATCTTGGAAGGTTTTTTAGTGAGACAATCTAATATATATGTGTATATATATATTAATGATACAACTGGCTAAATTCATAAATAAAAAGATTGGTTTGGTTTGGTTTCATGGCATATCAACTATAGTAGGTTATTGTTATGATACTGGCAAAAAGAAAGACACGGGGAACACAAAAAGGTAGATAGAAAAACATATATATTCAAGAAACAGAAACAAAATACAAGTGAATCAGGTAGCTGAGTCCAGTCGGGTAGCGACTATTGTCCACTACGCAAGTGGTATGCAAACAGTCTTGTCCAGGAGTTGAACTTGGGTTGCCAACTTTATTTCTAACAATTATAACAATTACACTAAGTGTGACTCCAACATGTGACTCCAACATGCGCCTTACAAATGAAAAAAGCAAAAACAAGTCAAATGGATTCAGAAAATATTGAAAAAAGAAAATTCCCTTATGTAAAGAATAACTGGAGACTTGGATTAATTGATATCCCTAGACAGGTTGATGTGCTGTTAAAATTCATTTTAACAGCCCATCAACCTTTCTGGGGGTATTTTATGCTAAAAGCTTAAAGAATTCCATATATTGTATGTTTATATTTACATTTATTGTCTAGTTTCTGAGCTCGTTTTTTACACAGTTATATATTAAGTATTCCTATCTAATACAAACAATCTGCCAACAAGTTTATTTGATACATATAGTGGACCTGGAAGTAATGACAATGAAGGGGTTCTCCATACTCCTCAGAGCTCCAGAAATGAAGCCTCACCACCAGATCTGAGTAAGTGTTTGCTCAGGAGGTGCCTGTGTGTAATGGTTATTGTCGTAGGAAATGGATATGGCGACACGAGTTCAAATCCTAGACAAACCTGATTGCATTTCACAAAGCACTAATACCTTTGGGAAAGATATGAATCCAATAATTCTCCCTCCAGCTATGGGTAAATAGTAGGGCCGACTGTGTTATTCAGCCTTGGTGAGGCAACTAGTCTAGGAGAAGGAAAACTCTGAATTCAAACCTGTTAAACTCTGCTTAAAAAAATGACCTTGTGTCATATCCTGCCCAAGTGAAAGGGTTAGTGAATAAGGAAATACACTGATGTGGAGTTTCTCTTTAAACATAGACTTGTTGATTGTCATCTTCTGTCACTTTCTCTCTCAATCTCTCTCTCTCTCTCTCTCTCTCTCTCAATCTCACTCATTCGCTTGCACACTCTCACACATGTCTTCCCATGCAGCAAGGAATATTGGGCAATATTTTTGTTGATTTAGAATAATATGAAATCTATTCATTAGAAATTTTTTCATTATTTTTGTAGAAATTGTATTTTTTCTTTTTATGAGGCCAGTTGCTAGGTGACATCCAACCATCACCATGTCTTAACCAGGTTTGTGACCAGCAAGACCAGCTGTCACTCTATAGATTTTCCTTTTACATGATAGCAACTGTTTTGCTGAACTGCTTATAAATATGCTTGACTGA
The DNA here is from genome assembly GCA_963585895.1 of Sepioteuthis lessoniana. Lineage (NCBI taxonomy): Eukaryota > Metazoa > Mollusca > Cephalopoda > Myopsida > Loliginidae > Sepioteuthis > Sepioteuthis lessoniana. The sequence continues at coordinate 13,340,528 of OY757937.1, forward strand.
AACTTGAAACCACAGGGTTTTTCTGTATGATTCCCAACAAATAAACTCCTAATAAAAAACAAATAACCAATTAAATATCAAAAGTTTATCATTAATTCTTAAGACCTCTCCTTTGAATTTCTTTTCAGACTGATTTTCCTGAACTTGATTCGGCATTAAATGACCAATGAGGTTGATATGCTGTAAAACAAAACAAATAAACAAACGTTTTCTTTTCCTTTTATAACCTGAAATGTACATATGAGTAGAGTGAGAGAAGGTCAAGATGCACACAAATGGGGTGTGGTGTGGTTCATCTGTGAAAGCTCTTTCCCTTTCTGCTTCGTTCTGCCCGGGTTTATATAAATTTTCCAGAGGCACATGCAAATCCTTGTGGTTACAGATGTCAACATGCCTCCTTCAATCATGCCACCCAAGCAATTTATGTGATACTTCCACAGAGGAACAACCTGCATCCTGTTTACTTTAGGAAACAAGTGTACTTCCTGTTATGCTACCTATGCAACTTATGTAGTGCATTCAATAAGTTTCCATACTTTCTTTGTACAGGCATTTAAAATTGTCATAGACTCTTGAAAATTCAGTATGTTATTGCTATACATCTTATGAGATGACTGACCAATTTTTATGATTTCAGCTTCAAATGAACAGCTACCGCAGCAATTGGAAAAAAAGCCTGATTGTCACAACTGATGAATTTCAAAAATACAATCTGGACATGTTTTAAACTTGGAAAAAATGCCACAGGCATCAGTTTTTGAGTGGTATAAGAGATTCAAGGAAGGCAGGGAGTCTGTGAGGGATGATGAGTGGTGTGAGAGGAGTAAGGAAGTCAATACATCAGAGTTGATTGGCCAAAGGGTTAGGGTTAACATGTTGAGGTTTTAAGGGAGTTCAGGAAGAGATTCCTAGGGAAGAGGCCAGCACTCTTCAAATTGGGTCAGTGGCATTGCCAGCAGAACAATGCACCAGTCCACAACTCCATCCTTGTCACAGACTATTTGACCAAGATGGGCATCAAAGCAGTTCCTCATCCTCCCTATAGTGGGGTTAGACTTTCCATCAAAAAAACATTTCTAGTGGTAAGACCCTAGTTTTGGAGCTTAGAGAAGTATAGAGTCACCCCTTCATTGCCCTGACTCCCAAGTCTATGCTGAAACAGAGGTATCCATGGTGTAGTGTTCATCATTGTAGGAAATGAATACAGTGACATGAGTCCAAATCTCGGACAAAGCTGATTGCATTTCACATTGAACAAATACCCTTGGTAAAGGTAGGAATCCGATCATTCTCCCTCTAGCTATGGGGAAAATAGTAAGGAAGACAGGACCCTTTAACCTTGGTTAGGCAACCAGTCAAGGAGAAGGAAAACTCTGAGTTCAAACCTGTTAAACTCTGCTTAAAAATTGACCTTATGTCACATCACGTCCATGCAGAGGGGTTGGGTAAATACATACTCTAACCTAAAGTGGTGGTGCCTGTTGGAGTCTTATCTATAGATCAAGTAGATCTATTTGAAAATTATTTGTATTATATGTTAATACTTGATATCATTTGTATTATATGGTAATACTTGATATCATTTGTATTATATGGTAATACTTGATATCATTAGTATTATATGGTAATACTTGATATCATTTGTATTATATGTTAATACTTGATATCATTTGTATTATATGGTAATACTTGATATCATTTGTATTATATGGTAATACTTGATATCATTTGTATTATATGGTAATACTTGATATCATTGGTATTATATGGTAATACTTGATATCATTTGTATTATATGGTAATACTTGATATCATTAGTATTATATGGTAATACTTGATATCATTAGTATTATATGGTAATACTTGATATCATTAGTATTATATGGTAATACTTGATATCATTTGTGTTATATGGTAATACTTGATATCATTTGTACATAACTGTGCGCAAATAGTTAATTATTATTATTAAATTGAATTATCGATATTAGGAATACATGAAACCATTTAACTGTGTGTAAATTATTTGTATTAATAGTTACTTAAAGCTACAAGTGTTTACAAAAGATTATTAGTAATTTGAAACTCTATAATTATGGGTCATATAGATCAATTTGAAAGTGATTTTCATTAGAAATGTTTTAAACTTTACAACTGTGAGCAAATTATGCATATTAAAAAAAATTACTTGAAGCTTCAATTGTTTACAAAGGATTATTATTAATATCCAACACAAATATTTACTTGAATCTAATTTAATAGTATCAGATAAGAATACTTGAAACCATATAAATAAAAATTATCTGTATTAATAAGTTACTTGAAGCTATAATTGGTTACAAAAAATTATTATTATGATTAATTGCTTAAAAATCATATAATTGTACACAAATTACTGAGTAACATTACAATTTTTTAAATTAATGTTTTCCTCAAAACCAAACAAAGTCATGCTTAAATGGCTTAGTTGATGGTCAAAAATATTTGAACTCCATCTAAAAATGCTTTGAACAGTTTATACAAAGCCTCAATCTACATTTGCTATATTTTATTTGCTTGTAGAAAAAACTTAATGAAAAACTAAAACTAAATAAACAATCCATGTCTGCCATATTTAATCAAGAACTGAATAAATATAAGGAAACATTCCAGATTTCTGAAATTCAAATAAACATGCAATGATCTAAATTAAAAGATTTTAATGTAACAAACATGATACAAAAACAACAAATAACTCAATATTTCTCTAGCTTCTCGACAAAAGAGTCTCAGTTATTAATAACTAAACTTTCATTGGATTTTATAGAGAAAAGAGCATTGTGATTATACTTTTGATTATAAAAATTGATGAGGGAAAATGCTTGGGGAAAATTTCCTAACAAATATAGACAACAACAACAAAGAATCTATAAAAATATTAAAAAGAACATTGTCAATGCTTGGTTTGGTTTATTTGTTTAATGGCATATTAACTCTTTATGGGTTATCTAATGCTGAAGTTGAGGTGTCCTCATGGTGAAATGGTTAAAGCGATGGACTACGGAATAGTAGTAAGCAAGTTCAAACTCCATTTGTGCTGTTACGTTCATTTTCAGACAAATACCCTTGGGAAAGGTATAAACACCCAAATCCTCCCAGCTATGAGTTAAATAGTCCCACTACTGTACTTCTAGGAGAATGGATTTGTCATTAAATAACCTACAAAGGTTGATGTGCCATTAAACAAAGAAACCAAACCTAATGCTGAAATTTGATTCTTTGTTAATGCTTGATGGTAATCATAACTATTCATAACTTTTGTTTTATTTTAAATGGCATATCAAACTGTTGTGTGTTATTTAATGCTAAAACTTTATTCATTTGCAATTTGTTTATAATCATAATAATATTTTTCATGTTTCCTCACATTTGGAAAACAAATTGCACTTATTTTTGCATGATCATTAATTTTCACACAGTTATATGATATCAAGTATTCCTATCTAATACAAATAATTTGCACACAGTTGAATGGTATCAAGTATTCCTATCTAATACAAATAATTTGCACACAGTCATATGGTATCAAGTATTCCTATCTAATACAAATAATTTGCACACAGTCGTATGGTTTCAAGTATTCCTATCCAATATGAATAATTAATACACAATCACAATAGTCATTCAATTAAATAGGTGAAAAGAATTACAATTTCTTAAAACTGGGAATATCCGGGTATAGAACACAAAAATGTGCACAGATGACCTTTCCTTTTCTAAGGTCAGTTGGTTGTAGAGTTGCCAAAATGTTGACAGCAGAGTATAAAGCTAGTAATAACAGTGGAAACCATGAGTCAGTTAGGTTGGGAAGAGCTGCCACATTTTCCTGCCAGTCTAGATTTGGTCCCCTCTGATTTCCATTTGTTTGGCCCCCTCAAAGAATTTTGGTTTGGAACAAAGTTTTCAAGTTATTATAAGGTGAAGAACACCATGAGCAAATACCAAAAAATATTGAAGGAATACAAAAACTTGTTTTGCCGTTGTGTTTAAAAAAATAGAGATTATATTGTAAAAGAAAGCAAAAAAAATTTTCCTGGGTGAAATGGGGTTTGTTTTATTGCAGAATTCACCTTATCTATTGAGTGACCCTGGATTTAAGTAACTATTCCGATTTTATAATAATAATAATAATCAACAAAAAAAAAGAGGATTTTCAAAATTGTCGACTTTGTTGTCTCAGCTGATCACAGAATAAAACTGAAAGAATGTGAAAAGAAAGATAAGTACCTCGACCTTGCTAGAGAATTGAAAAAACTATGGAACATGAAGTTGACAATTATACCAATTGTGATTGATGTTTTTGACACGGTAACTAAATGATTATTGGAGGATTTGGAAGTTGGCAGCCGAGTGGAGACCATCCAAACAACAGCATTATTGAAGACGGCCAGAATACTGAGAAGAGTCCTGGAGACTTGAGGAGACTTGAGGAGACTTGCTGTCACTCAATCTCCAGTGAAAGACCATCAGCTAATGCTGATGTGAAAAACTCTAATGAGTAAATAATAATAATAATAATCATTTCTTCAGACGCAGTTGTATGGATTTAAGTATTCCTATCAAATAGTAATAATTTTCAGATATCTATTCAACCCATAGATGAGACCTTAACAGATACTACAATTGTGGGTGGCTTATTTTTCATTTTTATTTAATGGCATATCAGCCTTCATGGGTTATTTAATACCAAAGCCATTTTTGTAGAAGACGATTAGTGGTACTATTTAACCTATAGCAAGGGATTAGAGAGTTCTGATCTTTCCCAAGGGGATTGGTCTGAATGTCAATGTAATAATGCTACTGGAGTTTGAACTTACTAACAACAATGTTGCAGTCTAGCATGCTAGCCACAGTGCCATGGGGAGTTTTCTCTACTACACTGAATCAGAGTGAATCTGGGAGTAACAGACATGAAAAGGTACTCTACCCTCCCAAGAACTCCAGAAGTGAAGCCTTATTCACCAGATATAGGTGTGTATCATCACCAGAACAGCCCCTTTGAGGGAGGGTTTATTTTACTCCTCTACAGAGGATATAGTTGGTATATTCTAAGATCTGTCAACAAAGCAGAAACATTGTCTAAATTTTAAATCAAATGCATTTGAAAAATTTATGAAGAGTGATCAAAAAGTATCGAGACTGAAGATTTTGATTTTGAAAATTTAAATAAAGATATGTGTATGACTGATACTTTATACAGAGTCTGGCAAAATGATTTCCTGGATTTAAAATTACCACCAAACACAATGGGTCAACTGTCATCTAAATTATCCAAAAATAAAAATAATACTGACATCTCTCTTTATCAGATATTTGTTGTTGTTGTTATTGGCGACCATAGTCTGAAGGTTCCCTTTTCAATAGCTACTACACTGAGGTGTAGGTGAGGGCACAACTCCTTTCCCTGGATTGCTCCGCTTACCCTCGATATGTACCTTATAATGCTGAATGTTAAGCAAGGCGTATCAAGTACCATCTTTAAAGTCTTTGGTATGACTCCTGGACCATTAGTAAACACTCTACCAACTAGTCCAATAAAATTACATGAAAAATCTTGAAATATTGTAGATTAGATTTGTTAAAAAAAGAAAAGAAAAAAAAATGCCAGTGACTTAAACCATAGTCTCCAGATGATTTTGGAATCTCCTGTAAGCCTTTCTGACAATCTCCTTATTTAAATTGATAAATGCTGCTATTATTCTAACTTTCAGTTTATCTGTGATGCCACACAGAATTTTGTTGGTTTCTTGCCCATCAGCACCCAACAAAAAATAATCAAGGAGATTGCAGTCTAGGTGGCTAGATGTTAGGGATGATGTAGTTGAAGAAATTTTCTGACAGCCAAGACAGGGGTCTCCTGCTTGTGTGGTATGGTGCAAAGTCCTATTGCTAGACATAGGGTCTTCTAGCAGCGACCCTCTCTATCCAAAGCAGTACTACCTCCTCCAGATACTTAATGTAGACCTCTGTATTCAGTCTGATTGGTTGGTTGGATTTTATGGCATATCAACTTTTGTAGGTTGTTTAATACCAAATCCATTTTTATACAAATAATCCATTCTAATTGTCAAAATCATTTCTATTTCAAGCTATTCAGTTCAGTCAAACAGTTCTATTTCAAACAATTCAGTTTAGCATAAGTATACAGTTTAGATTTTAAAACAGTTCTATTTCAAGCAATTCAGTTAAGCATAGTTCTATTTGACCCATAGATCGGACCCTATCAGGTGCTACCATTCCGGGACAGAGTGGACCTGGGAGCAATGGCAATGAAGGAGTACTTCGCATTCCCCAGTATTACTGGAACCTCACCATCAGATTGTTTAGTATCATATCTAGGATACTTGTTGGGCAGGGGGTCTTACCCCTCTGGGCAAATGTTCAGTCTGAGGCCACCTGAGAAGAAGAATGGAGATATAATATCATTACCATTAGTAACCCCCCTCCAAACATATTGACATCTAAACACTCTGAAATCTTCATATTGGAGCTTCCAGCATGAATAAAATGCAGTAAGTTTGCGACTAGAATGCTCCCTTTTCAATAGCTACTACATCGAGATGCAGGGGAGAGCACTACTCCTTTTCCTGGATTGCTCCACTTTACCTTTGATAAGTACCTTATAATGCTGAGTGTTAAGCAAGGAGGTATCAAGTACCATTTTTAAAGTCTTTAGTATGACGCGACCTGGGATTGAACCCAGATCACCCAGACCATTGGTGAACACTAGTACAACATACCATTTCAAAATTTCTGGAGGAATGAATTGCATCATATTGCTGTTTTTCTCATGGGCAGTGCCCAACTGACTCTAAGTTTACTGCTTAACAGACAAAAACTGAAGCAAATAAAATGCATGTACAAAAAGTTGATAATTTAAAATAAACGACAATGACTTATCACACTCTGCATGTGTTGTTTCTTAATTGTTTAAGTTGTAAAAGAATAAAAACATAACATTACAGATGAAATATTTTAGGGTGTCCTTTAACTTTAAAGCCCAATGATTTTCAAGTGGAATATCATTTTTCTCATCTGTTATGACTATCTTTGCATTTCATTATCCTGTATTGGAAATTCAAATCAAATATAGACTCCATATTATAATATTTTAGTCTAAAGTCAACACTGATAAAACTCTGAAATAAATCATTCTTACAAATGTCTGTTTACCAATTGGCTAGAATCCCAGAAAATTTCAGAATATGGCCAAACAATAACACTGGCAAATATGCAACAGACATCTGCCCTGCATTTCCCAGCCTTTCCCTCATTTTGGCTATATTTAATGCCCAATTGTATTGTCATAACTCGTAAGATATTTGGTATTCGTCTAGTGAACCCAAACAAAATTAATATAAATGTCACCAAGTTATCAAAATTACAGGATTGAATAAATTAAGATCCACCACATTACCTAGCTGGAAAGAACAGCAAGAAAATTCCCATAGATAATATTCCTAACAATACCGAAAAAGGTCAGAGAATATATGAGGAGTTGTGGTAAGTGTTTTAAGAAGCAGACTTGATGAAATAAGTTCAGATCTTTGAATAGACAGTTTATTTCACTTTAAATTGATGCTCTTAGAAAAGGTATGAATCTAATTGTTCTCCCCCCACCCACCAGCAACTGGTAGACTGGTTATTTAGATTTGGTAAGGCAACTAATATAAGAGAAGGAAAACTCTGAATTGAAACCAGCTTTACTCTGCTTAAAAATTGACAGTATATCACATCCTGCTTACGAGCAATTGGTTGAGTAAATACATACTTTTTTAATTAATAGAACCCCTTGCTGAAGGTCTTGGAATTTTTAAAAGTTAATATGCTGAAAATGTTCTCCCAGGTGCCATGATTAATCTCTGAATATTTAATGGTAGTAGATCTAGTCGTCCTTTAATCATCCTTTTGTTATGCAAAATGACATTATAAATATTTCAAACTTCAAACACAGAGAGAAAGATAAATGGATAAAATATTAATTTGTTTGCATCTTAAATTTAAAAGACAGAAACATCTCAAATCACATTGCGATAGACAATACCGAAAAAGGCCTGAGAATATATGAGGAGCTGTGGTTAATATTTTAAAAAGTAGACTTGATGAGACAAGTTCAAAATCTTGACAAAGCTGTTTGTTTGATTTTGAATAAATGAACTTCAAAAAGGCATGGATACATCTTTTTTTCCCCCTCTAGCTATACATAAAGGCAGGCTGGGTTCTCAAGCCTTGTAGGCAGGTAGATTGGTATAAGAGAAGGAAAAAAACTCAGAAGCAGTGAATGTAGATTTAGTAACTTCACTCCAAAACACTTATTTACTATTGAAACAACAGTATTCTGATTGACATGATGGGGCTATGGCCAGATGCTTCCCAAGAGTCGACAGGATCAACCAAAAAATGTACTGGAATGTGCCCAAGCCTCAAAAGTGAAAGTGCCAAAAATAGCTCAGCTCTGTCGGCATCCCCATTTAGGGGTACCTCTGGTGCTGAGCAATAAATCAAACTCTTATAAGGAGGTGGGTGCTGCACCCCCTCCCGGAAGTTCAGCTTGTTAATTTTTAAGTATAACTCTGAATTCATTATCATCATCATGTTGGGCCACCAGCACGGATATCCCTGACCCTCTCTCGCCACTTCTTCCTATCGTTCATCGCCTCTGGCAGATCTTCAGGGCTACATCCCGTATCCTCACATAGCTGCTGAATGTATGTTCGAAGTGGTCATCCTGCTTTTGCCTGGGCATATGTGGGGTCTATAGGAGTACATCACTTATGAGCTTGTCTCTGCTTCTCCAGCAGTGTCCTGCATGTCTGATTCGTCTAACTTGGATAGTTTTTGTGATGGGAGACAGGTGGCCGTATAGTTGGTGCCTTGTGGGGTGTTGCCGCCAGGACTTGTTCAATATTGCTTGCAGCATTCTTGTATAATTGCTGTCTAGCTTCTTCTCCAGCCGTTTAGTAAGCGTCCAAGTAGTGCATCCATACAGCAGTATCAAACTCTGAATTAGCACTTGAAAATTTTTGGGTACAATTTTTGAACTTCTGTCATTGGTTAACCCGATATAGGTTAATAAGCTAGTCTGGTAGATGACTGTAAGGGGTTCAATCCTCATTGAGTACTCCATAATTTTTGCTTTGTGTCAAACTAAACTAAGTGAAATAAAAGACAGCATTACATCTCTAATTATAGATTAAAATTCTGTTGAATATCCCAGCATGCAAAGGAAATGTCTGGTTGCTTTACCAACTCCCCATGAGTCCATTTTTACAAAATTGTGGGTAGGGGAGAAATAGGAAGTGAGGGGCAGAACAGGAGAGAAAACAAGAAAACGGAGGAGGATATCATTCAAGCACATCCAAGAGAGTTGAGAAGGTGGGGTTTGGTTGTTTGAAGAAGACATTCCAGCAACATTTACAAAATTACAACAATTAGTAAAAGAAATATGCTTTCGATCAAGAGATGTGTGAGATTATGGATTTCTGAAGGAAAATAGAGGGTGTGGAGAGAAGAAGCAAGGAAAGAATAAGAGAACAGAGATTGGAGTTAGCTATAAATATCCTGATAGAATTAACATCAGTTACAGGCCAAGTCTAATGTCTCAAGAAATCAGCATAAAGCCACCACTTCACAATGTGTCCCCAGGCAGTGAGCCTTACCACATTAGCTGGAAATATCAGAGAAACAGATCAATAGCTTGGTGCCAGAGAGTCTAAAAAGCAGCAGTTTTAGAATATGATCCCAAAAGTGAAAAATAACAAAAAGGCAAAACATTAAAAAAATATATATACTCTAAACTGATTTGAAATGCTCTGTAGATAACATCCCTATTCTGTTGTTAATGCTTGCATTAATTCCTTGTCACCAAAAATCTTCTTGCCTTTTTTATAGTAAATAACATTATACTGACAGTATCGCATATAATTACACCATAACAATTTTCTCTAAGAAGTTAATTTTTTTCTAAACCAAAGATACTAGGATTTTGTCATTTCTTCTATTAAGTTTTGAAACAAAGACCCAAGGAGGATATACATTATCACTCATAAATAAGTACATCCCAAACAATTTTTTCTATAAAACATTTTTTCTTATCAAGTAAATTAGTAAAAATAATTTCTAACACACTTTTATAGTAAAATGTAATTTCCAATTCATTTTTATTGTAAAAAATAATTCTCAATGCATTTTTATAGTAAAAAATAATTTCCAATAGATTTATTTTGTAAAAAATGATTTCCAATACATTTATATAGTTAAAAAATAATTCTTAGTGCATTTTTATAGTAAAACATAATTTCCAATTAATTTTTTTTAATAAAAAATAATTTCCAATACATTTATATAGTAAAAAAATAATTCCCAATGCATTTTTATAGTAAAAAATGATTTCCAATACATTTTTACTCAAAAAAATAATTTCCACAACATCATTTGTAATACTTTTTTATTGGAAAATTCATTCTGAATACATTTTTACAATGAAATAATTTGTAATGCCTTTTTAATATAAAATCATTTCCTGAAAAACTTCCAAAGAAATTCTTTTGCTATTCATGTATACTAATAATTGAAACTAATATTTTATTTGTTAGAAAGAAAGAAAGAAAGAATTACAGAGAGAGGGAGTGAAGAGAGAAGAATGATGTATAAAAAGTTATAATAAAATTAATAGAATTGGATGAAAGTAATTCAATACAATAACTACATCCCAACAATGGAGTTCCCTATCTTCTTCCCCAGTTCACAATGAGACATAAAGTTACCATTTTTGATTTAATAGCACAATAGGGTCATACAGACAAAATATCGACCCCTTTATGTTATTGATATAAAGTCATTTAATCAATGATTAATTTGGGAATTTAATTTATTACTTCACACAATTCACATTATACCAGACATTAAAATAAATGCATTTCATTGATACTGCAAGAGATCAAGGGAATGAACTTAAACAATTTCAGATGTTCAATGTATATAAAATCAAATCATTATTCCTTGGGTGAACTGTCACTCAAAAAATAATAAAAGGGGGTGTACTTATAGTGTGAAAGTTATTGTTGTAGAAAAATGACTCAGTGACCAGAGTTCAAACCCTGGATGAGGCTGTTTGGATTTTACTGTGTTAATGCTCTTAGGAAAGATATAAATCTATGTGTTCTTCTCCCAGCTATGGGTAAATAGTAGGGGAGAAAAGGTTCTTTAAACTTGGTTAGGAAACAAGTAAATAAAGAAAAAATCTGAATTTAAACTGTAGTAGTACTCTGTTTAAACAAAATGACCTTGAGTCACATCCTATCTGTAGTAAAAGAACTGGGTATACAGAAAAATTTCTTTAAAAAGAGTTCAGTATTCATAGTTTAAGAATCCTACAGTGCCAGCTCATTGGACTAGTGGGTAGAGTGTTCGCCAGTGGTCTGGAAGACCTGGGTTTAATCCCAGGTCGCGTCATACCAAAGACTTTAAAAATGGTACTTGATACGTTTTGCTCAGCAATATAAGGTACATATCAAGAGTAAAGTGGAGCAATCCAGGGAAAGGAATAGTGCCCTCCCCTACACCTTGTAGTAGCTATTGAAAAGGGAGCCTTCTGGTCACCCTCAACTATGGTCGCCAACTTACAGCCAGGAATAGTTAACAAAAAAAAAAATAGGTTAATATTTCAAATAATTTTCATAGTCAATTAGGTTTTAACATAAATATGATCTTATCAAAACATCTAGGACCCCACCGACCTGCCCCCCCCCAAAAAAAATCTGTGGTACTCTCTTCTCTTTTTGTGCCCTGAATGTGTGCTTATTTTGCTTTATGGTTAATCTTATTGTGGATGGAAAAAAGATATCTTATCTATCATATTATTACCACTGAAAGAATATATAGACAATAGTGATGACTATTTAAAAATAAAATTTTGTATCTGAAAACTTATTCAATCCAATGGTGTGATTGCATGCTCTGTATCTGTTGTAGTTTCCATGGAAACATATAAGAGGCATTACTTTTGGTACACTCCTTATATAACTCACCATTAAACCTGAATAGAGGAGGAATCCCCAAGGCATGATGGCTAGAATGCTGGCCTGTGGCATAATAGTAAATGACTTCAAACTCCAGTCCTACTATGACATTCACTTTTGGACTAATATGTTTGGGAAATGTATGAAACCCCTTCTCACCCTGCTATGGGTTAAATGGTACCACTCTTGTCCTTCTACAAGAATGGTTTTGGTATTAAATAACCCACAAAGGTTAATATGTCATTAAACAAAAGAAACCAAAACTGAATCTGATTATAAGATCTAAATCATGCTACTTATATCAAACACAAAATTTTGTTTTTTTAGATATTTTTAGATGTCTACACCAGACTGTTTGTTTATTACTATCATTTATATTTTTATCAAATATTTTTACAATAAAATATCAAAAAATTCAGTCTCACAGCAGGAATAAAATCAATAATTCCAGTATTTTTTTTTGCAAACAAAATAATGAATGTTTTTGCAGCAAACTAACAAGATACTGTTAACCATTTATCTTAAGAGAATGCAGGAATTTATAGTTCTGCTTTCAGACTTTCCATTTTCCAAGAATTGAAACACTTTCTTTTCCAAGACACTGGCATCACATTAACTTCACCCACTTAAATTGACTCTGGACAAGAATGTGGAATACTGAAACCATCTTAAGAGAATTTCAAAAACAGAGATTCTCATCTGGGTTTAACAAAATGTAAGAAAAACAAATTCAAATCCTTGATATTTAGAAAATTATTTAAAAAGAAAATAAGAGTATTGTTTGCCGCTTCAAAAATGTCATAAATTTGGAATAGATTATAAAGAATGTTAGATTATCTTTTCAATTTATCTAAAACATGTAAAAAAAAAACAACAGTTTTAATTAAAAGGACAGGATAAACCTTTTGCTTTCTACATTATCATATTTTGATTTATCTTTTGGTCCTACAAAGCTAAATTTAATATCAAAAGATAGGACTGATACAAAAGGATCTTCCGACTTTCAATCATTCTCTTACATGCTGAAGGAATATCAAAAGCCAGGATTTCAAATACTGATAATTCAAGGTAGGTAGCCCACCCACCCCATTTGGAAGTCTGGTGCAACACAACCTCCTCATTTAGCTTTGTGTCATACTAAGCTAAGCTGAATGAATATCAAAAACCAGGATTTCAAATGTTCATAATATAAGGCAGTTAGGTGCTCACCACTAGAAACATTGGCACTACACCATCTTCTTCACATTCATTTTCTCTAAAATGATATTGTGCTACTTTTATGTAAAAACTTACAGGCTCTACTCACTTGGAAGATTGGTGCAAGACAATCTTCCAGCCTCTTTTCCTCAACTTTGTACCATACTAGTTTCAATAAATACCCAGCTGTTTTTCACTTCACTAAACAATCACCCCAAAAGATTAATTCATAGTCATCAACAAAGAGTAAAAGAATAAATTCCATTCGACTGGACCTTCATAGATTTATGTGTGTTTCCAAACACTCATCATAGAATCACAACTTTCTACTGAATCAATATATAAAGCTCACAACAATTTATTTGATTCCAAAATCAAAAAGAAAACAAAAAATAAATGAATAAATAAAAATAATCTGTAATAATTCTGTTCTTTTAAGGATTCTTTCATTTCGTTCAGGCAAATGGCAATTCTTAAGAAATATTCACTCAAAACATTTTTTATTAATCTTTGCAAATGCCCATTTTAAATAAAAAAAAATCTCAAGAATTCAAATTCTTTGCTTTTGTTCCAAATGGTTTATTTGTCCATTCTTTAAGTTTGTTTCATTATTTTTAGGTGAACCAAATAGCAAAGATTCGGAATAGATTAAAAAAAAATTTCACAGATTTCCTTCTTGTCTTATTTGAAAGCCAATGAAATACAACCTTGTCACAAAAATTGTCTTTTTAAATTTGAAAAAAAAAAAGGGTTTAATTTAAAGATGAGATTAATGTTTTGCTTTGCCGATCAGTGCATCTTAATTTCACTTGACAGCAACAATTTAACAATTGTCACTGGCTCTATTCAATTTAATGTTCAATCTGCAGACAACTCTTCACGTAGACACTCTCCTTCCAGAAATTACATGGCGACTTTGTCCGAATCAACTTTGAATAATTTGCAATGAAATATTTATATATTTTCTGTTACTTTTTTCAAGCACTTCTGAGATAAGCCATTTCAGTGCCAGTCATTTTGGCATTGGGTATTTCAAACAAAAAGAAAAAAAAAATTGTAGTCCTAAATTTGAACTTAGAGTTTTCCTACTCTGTTGAAGTAACAAAGCAAGAGACTTAAGTCTGACCTACTAATAACTGTCACTGAGGGTTGGGGAAAGAAATTGTAGTCCTAAGTTTGAATTTAGAGTTTTCCAACTCTGTTGAAGTAACAAAGCAAGAGACTTAAGTCTGACCTACTAATAACTGTCACTGAGGGTTGGGGAAAGAAATTGTAGTCCTAAGTTTGAATTTAGAGTTTTCCAACTCTGTTGAAGTAACAAAGCAAGAGACTCAAGTCTGACCTACTAATAACTGTCACTGAGGGTTGGGGAAAGAAGATATGGATTTTACCCTTTTCTTCCCTAAGGAAACAATAACCATATTACCATACACATCTCTGAAATATTCATGTATTTCATATGCCAATTGTTGCATTCAGTTCTGGTCCTGAGATTTTACAAAGAGACTATGTCCTATCAACTTTAGATAATCTGATATGAAAAGAAGAAATCATTTAAAAGAAAATTAAAAATTGCATAAATTCATAAGTGAACATATTTTTAGACTGTGACCTATTCCTCATTTTTGTTACAGAGTTTCAATGCTGTAGAGTTTGGCAATAAATAATACCTAATAATATCAATTTGGATTTTATAAAGTTCTATTAAAAATAATACCACTTTTATTTTGAAAAAAAAATTTCTAAAAATTATTAGGGATTGGCTTATTTATGGAGTACACTGTAAATAATACCTAATGATGTTTGTTTTGATTATATAATGTTCCATTAGAAATAATAAAATCCTGGTATTGGTTTAGTGGGTAGAGTATTCGCCAATGGTCCGGGAAAGCAGGGTTCAATCTCTGGTCGAGTCATATCAAAGACTCAATAAAATGGTACTTGATGCCGCCTTGCTTAACACTCAGCATTATAAGGTATATATCAAGGGTAGAATGGAGTAGAACCTTCCCTACACCTCGGTGTAGTAGCTAATGAAAAGGGAGCCTTTGGGTTGCCCTCGACTATGGTTGCCAACTTTACTTATCTTTGGTCAACAAGAAAATCAGGAAAATGAAATTGCATAAATATTTACATGATGTACATATTTTTGGAAAGTTACATATTCATATTTCTTTTTACAGAGTTTCAATGCTGTAGTGTTTGGCAATAGATAATACCTAATAATATCCATTTTTATTGTGTAGTTTTCTATTAGAAAATAAAAGTTGGCGACCATAGTCGAGGGTAACCCGAAGGCTCCCTTTTCGATAGCTACTACACCAAGGTGTAGGGGAGGGCGCTACTCCTTCCCTGGATTGCTCTACTTTACCTTTGATCCGTACCTTATAATGCTGAGTGTTAAGCAAGGAAGCATCAAGTACCATTTTTTGAGTCTTTGGTATGACTCAACCTGGGATTGAACCCAGGTCTCCTGGGCCATTGGCGAACACTCTAACTATATTAATAGAAACTAAGAAGCCGATAGAATTAAAACCTTTTAACAATGATATATTGAAGCATTTGTACTGACTTAAAAAATAAGATTTTGACTATTTGGGACTGCCTGATTTTCTGACTCCTTAGTCAATCTCCATCGCTAACCTGATTTTTCTGACTCCTTAGTCAATCTCCATCGCTAACCTGATTTTCTGACTCCTTTGTCTATCTCTATTGTTAACCTATCGTAAACCCAGAATAAGAAGCCAGCTCAAAAAAAAAAAATCTCAGGGTCAAAGCTTTTTCCAACTCTGAAAGTATTAAACAGTTTTTTTTTGTCTTTGTTTTTTGCGGAGTGTATTTCTTACACAGATATATTACACAAGATTCCATTAACGGATTAGGTTATGGATAAGCTACGTTAATCTCAAAACATTTCAAATTAATTCTTTTCTTACTGAAAGACAAGTGGAGAGTATCTGACAGTTTCACTTCTGCTAAAACCAAGACTTAACTGACATCTCGGCATTCAATTTGCAATTTTAAGATGGAGTGATTGTTCGTGCTTGGGTAGGCACTTCTTCAAAATGTCATGGCTGATTTCAACTGAATATTTCAAGTAATCTTTGTTTTATCTAACAATTTAAAATCAAGATTTTCTGTATGATTGGATCATTTTAAGTCAAGATTATATAAGGGTCATTCAATAAATAAGGGGAATTATTCTAAAAAAGCAAAAAAAATATTTTTTTCAGAATTGTTTTCCATAAATGTAAACCCTGCATTGTTTGGAATTGGTTGATAGAAAAAATCATCTTAATCTTGCAAAAATATTTGTTTTGAGGCTATTCAAAATGGAAGAAAATCAGAGTGTTCCTGGCCTGAACAGAGGTCTGTCACCAAATTTTTGGTTGCTGAGAATAGCAAATCATGAGAAATTTATGGGAGAATGTGAGATGCATATGAAGAAACATTTTTTAGTCAAAAAAATGTTTATAAATGGGCTAAAAAAAGGTTTTCTATCACTTAAGTTGGAAAAAAACAGTCCATAGTGGAAAAAACACACTCAGGTAAGGAAAAAATCCAGTAAAGAAGGTCATGCTGACAGTCTTCAGGGACAAGAAAGAACACATCACTATTGGTTTTCTTGAAAAAGGTGCATCTATAAAGAACGCTTCCATCTGCCAACTCCTTCTGCAAAATTCACTTCATTTATTGGATGACACTTGAGTGTGTGTGTGTGTGTGTGTGTATATATATATATATATATATATATATATATATATATATATATATGTTAGGGATAGCATAGACACAGGGCACTTGGTGACTGACAGTTTCTTGCCTACGTGATCATAGTTACCAAGTGGTACTCACATGATGGGTGTCCCTTTATATACTGTTGTGTGGGGGTATGATAAGAAGCATGTTCTAAAATGTTGGGCATTCTGGGAAGGGCACACTAGTTTATAAAAGCCCCACAAATTAAACCACTCTTCTTATTTATAAGGTGAATAGTTTGTAGGTAATTAGTTGTAAACAAGTTAGCTCATTTATTTACACAGTTAAATGTATTAAAAGTATTCATATCCAAGACAAATAATTCTATTCAATATTAATCATTTGTTCGCATAAAGTTAAAAGCTTTTAAGTATTGCTATTTAACACTAATAATTCTAATATAAATAATAACCCCTAGTAAAAGACTGTATACTTCTATTTGATCCTTACCCTTACAGATACCATCACTCTAGACCATAGTGGACCTGGATGTAATAGTAACAAAAGGATACTCCACATTCCTCAAAGCTCCAAAATTGAAGCCTCAGGAGGAAGGAGTCTTATTCTTTTGCAGAGGTGCAATTGACAAATTCTATAGCCCCAGCCGACAGGCCTACTGAAGCAATGAATTACCGAAACAAGTGACACCAAAGAAATATTTAAAAAACAAAGTACTTTTTGAGATTTACATATGAAAATACACACACATTGCTATTATATAGTTTTCAACTAGCAATAGCCACACCTCGGAAAATCCTCATTAGCTATGGTATCGCCTCTGCGCACACACACACACACACACACACTTCTATAAATCCATCCACATACAAAGAAATATATATATATATATATATATATAGAGAGAGAGAGAGAGAGACGTGTGTGTGTGTGTGTGTGCATGCTTCTATAGCAAGAAAGATCAGTTGTTTAACATTCAAATAAAACACAAATATGTGAGAAATTGCTGATGTAACAAGCAGAATTATAAACAACAAAATGATATACTGTCAAAAAATAAGTAAAGGCTAAATGAAAAAAAATTATATTTTCATAAAATTTCTTACTTTCTTTAATAGTATATCAAACTTTGTAAGTTATTTATTGCCAAATTCCAAATCCTGTTTTATATATATATATATATATATCATCATCATCATTATGTCATACTGCTAGCATGGATTTCCCTCTCACTGGCCATTCTTCTCTGTCATCCATCACTTCTAGCAGGACTTCTAGCCTTCTTCCTATGTCCATACAGAGCTGTTGTAGATAAGTTCAAGTTTGTTGTCCAACACTTGCACATCCGTGTGAAAGAGTTCATAGGAGAATGTCACTTATGAGTTCATCCTTATATCTCCAGCAGGGCCGCACATGTCTTATCTGTCTTATTTGAATGGCTTTAGAGATGGGAGGTAGGTGGCCGTGCAGTTGCTGTTTTGTTACTTCCAGGATTTGTTCAGTATAGCTTGTAATATTCTTGTACAATTCCTGTCTAGTTTTTTCTCTATATGCTTTGTCAGCATCCATTTGGTGAATCTATATAGTACAACTGAGACAACTGATGCTTGGAAAAAATTACGTTTTATTTTATCAGATTAGTTTGACTTCAATATGACCGATAACCTATCAATAGCAGTCCATCCATTTGCTAGTTGCAAACTAATGTCAGTAGATGAGATGCTGCTACTGAGGTATGTTAACTTGTTCGCTAGTTTCAGAGAATCACCATTTAGCATGGAGATGTCTCCGTTTTGAGTAAAACACATGTACTCATTCGTAAGCAAATGGTTTCTTGGCAACATTATCTTTAAATGAACCAGAGTTCATTTGTTTGCACTCAGTTAAATGGTTTTAAGTAATGCTATCACTAATAATTCTAAATGGTTTTAAGTAATGCTAGCACTAATAATTCTAAATGGTTTTAAGTAATGTTAGCACTAATAATTCTAAATGGTTTTAAGTAATGCTAGCACTAATAATTCTAAATGGTTTTAAGTAATGCTAGCACTAATAATTCTAAATGGTTTCAAGTAATGTTAGCACTAATAATTCTAAATGGTTTTAAGTAATGCTAGCACTAATAATTCTAAATGGTTTTAAGTAATGTTAGCACTAATAATTCTAAATGGTTTTAAGTAATGCTAGCACTAATAATTCTTAATGGTTTTAAGTAATGCTAGCACTAATAATTCTAAATGGTTTTAAGTAATGCTAGCACTAATAATTCTAAATGGTTTCAAGTAATGCTAGCACTAATAATTCTAAATGGTTTCAAGTAATGCTAGCACTAATAATTCTAAATGGTTTCAAGTAATGTTAGCAATAATAATTCTAAATGGTTTCAAGTAATGTTAGCACTAATAATTCTAAATGGTTTTAAGTAATGCTAGCACTAATAATTCTAAATGGTTTTAAGTAATGCTAGCACTAATAATTCTAAATGGTTTTAAGTAATGTTAGCACTAATAATTCTAAATGGTTTCAAGTAATGTTAGCACTAATAATTCTAAATGGTTTTAAGTAATGCTAGCACTAATAATTCTAAATGGTTTCAAGTAATGTTAGCACTAATAATTCTAAATGGTTTTAAGTAATGTTAGCACTAATAATTCTAAATGGTTTTAAGTAATGTTAGCACTAATAATTCTAAATGGTTTTAAGTAATGCTAGCACTAATAATTCTAAATGGTTTCAAGTAATGCTAGCACTAATAATTCTAAATGGTTTGGGAGTGTCCTCGTGGTGTAATGGGTTATTTAATGCCAAAGCCATCCTTTGAGAAGAACTGCAGCGATTCTATTTAACCCATAGCGGGGAGGATATGGGAGTTCATACTTTTCACAAGGGTATTTACCCAAAAGTGAACGTAATAGCGCGACTGGAGTACGAACTCGCTTAGTACGATTCCGCAGTCCATCACTTTAACCATAATCCAGTGATGTTCTACTTCTCAAGAAGCACAATCACCACTTAATCCCCCCCCTTCTTTGGTTTATTGTTTCATTGCTGTAGACCTTCTTAAGCATTTTAATGCTCTCAATTGTTAATTCCCTTGAATCAGACACAGAATTTGCTCTTGGTCCATCCTAAAATTGAATGGGTATCCATGGATGCAGTCACAGAAAGAATGATTGATAGTTTCTTGGTTTAATCAACTTTTGCTTAACGCTGAAACCAAACCAAAAAAAATTTCCCAAATAAATGGAGTTTCTTTATGACCTCCATCAAGCCCTGACCTTAACTTCCTTGATTACAATATATGGGACATTTTAGAAAATAAAACAAATGCAACTTTCCATCCAAATATTGGGTCACTTAAAACCACTATTGAGGAGGAATGGAATAAAATGTCTGAAGAACTTATTTTGAAGGCATACAAAATCGTTTTGAAGGCTTATTGATACAATAATTGAAAAAATTATGTTAATATTGAATAAATTTACTGTTTTGTGCCTATCTTCTTATTTTGTTGTTTATTTTTTTAAATCAAAATTGTTTTATAATAGATTTGTTTATTAATATACAAGAATATTCCCAATTTTGCTTCAATGCTTTGTACACATAGTTAAATGATCAAATGGTTCTATTTTAATGGTTGGTTGGTTGGATTTTATGGCATATCAACCTTTGTAGGTTATTTAATGCCAAATTCTGTCTATATGGAGATACATTCAACCAAAAATTTCTGAACAAATACTTAGGTAAAATGTTCTATGAGCAGGATTTCATTTGTTTGCACATTATTAACCAGTTTTAATTCGTCATATTTTTTCATACAAACCTGTCTCTTGCAAGAAGGACAGAACGTCATCTATTTTGACGTTTTTGAACAAATCAGTTAAACTATTCACGTTGAAAAATCGCTTTCTGATGACAGTGAAAGCTCTGCATTCTTTAAGAATGTGTTTAACAGTGCATGTTGTCTGTCAGGTCAAACACTGCTCAGTAGACTAGACTCGATGTCTAGTCATAAAAATAATTTTGTCTTGGATTTCAAGCCACATCAGAGTGAGAGGAAATGAAAGAGCAGACTCAGCAGCCAAATCGGCCTTAGATCTAAGCCCTAAAGTTATCTCCATCCCATATATCGATTTGAAACCGATAATCAGTAAATTCCTTCACACAAAATGGCAACAACGATGGGACATGAACATCCTTAATAAATTCTTCCAAATTCAGCCCACCTTGGGAGAATGGAAACCAGCTTTTAGAAAATCAAGAAGAGAACAAGTTGTGATATCCAGATCGTGCATTGGTCATACAAGGCTTACTCACTCTTTCATACTGAAACAGGAAATTCTATTTTAAGCAATTCCGTTTAGCATAAGTTATTTGTTTTCATTCAGTTTCTACTGAAACTGTCTTATCACCCCTGGTTGGTGGCTGATGAGGTTAGGGTATCGCATGTGCTTTCACACGTTGTATGATGAAAAAAAAATTTGTTTTCATTCAGCTTAAAGATCAAAGAGCTCTATATAACCCATAGATAGGACCCTATCAAGAGCTACCACTCCGGCCAGAGTGGACCTGAGAGTGATGGCAATGAAGGATTACTCCACATTCCCCAAAGCTCCAGCATTGCTGGAACCTCACCATCAGATAGTTTAATGTCACATCCAGGACCCTCATTGCAAGGGTCTTACCCCTCTGTAAAGATGCAGTTTATGTATTCTACACTCCCAACTGACTGGGCATGCAAACATTTGACTAATTTAATGAAATCCCTGTTTTTGATCTGTGCTTTTATAAAGTTGTTAAATAGAATGACTATAATTTACTAATGAGATAAATTTGCAGTGACGGCTAATTTAGTTGATCCCCAAAATAAATGAAATCCTCACAGTAGTTAATGATGCTTTCTTAATTAATCTAAATCAATGAATAATTCTCTTTATCTTGACGAAAGAGAACATGATTGCAATTTTACAACTCATTTGGTCAAGTTCAAAGAAAATCCCTGTGGTCAATTTTGCACCATCACTTAGAAATTGATCGTGTGTTACATCCTGTCTATAGTTAAGGGGTTGGATAAATATGCACATATGAAAAGGTGATTCAACAAATCCAAAATTAGCCTTGATATGACTTCTGAAATGACTAGCTTGCCTCTTTCTCAACAATGATACAGACATAGTAATCAAGAAGAGATAAGTATTCTCTCCATCAATTTAGGTGGGTCAGTTGGTTGGTTGGGTTTTATGGCATATCAACCTTTGTAAAGTTATTTAATGCCAAATTCATTTTTATAAAAATACTTCTATTTCAAACAATTCAATTTAGCATAAGTACACAGTTTAAACGTGAAAAAATTTCCATTTCAAGCTATTCAGTTTAGTCAAGCAGTTCTACCGTTAAATGTCAAAACACTTGTATATTAAACAATTCAGTTTAGTGTAAGTACACTTTCAATGTCAAAAAAACATTTCCATTTCAAATAATTCAGTTTAGCATTAGCACGCAGTTTAAATGTAAGTACATTTTAATTGTCAAAAACATTTCTATTTCAAGCTATTCAGTTTAGTCAAACAATTCAGAATAGCATAAGCATGCCATTAGTTTGAATTAACCCATAGATAGGGCCCTATCAGGTGCTACCACGCTGAACCAGAGTTGACCTGGGAGCAATGGCAATGAAGGAGTGCTCCATATTCCCCAAACCCCCAGCATTACTGGAACCTCACCATCAGATTGTTTAGTGTTATGTCCAGGACAGTCATTGGGGGGGGTACCCCTCTGCAAAGGTGCAGTCAGTATATTCTACTGCCCTAGCCGACTGGGCAAATCTATTTTGAAAATTTTATGTTCTATATATTTGTTATGTAATTATGTGGTTATAATTGAAATAATTCAGAAAAAATTTATTATCTTATTATTTCATAAAAGTTATGTGTCTTACATATTATAGAATACCTTAGTTTAATTTGGTTGAGTTGGGTTTTATAGCATATCGACTATTGTAGGTTATTTAATACCAAATCATGTTTATATGTATAACATATGTGGACCTCGGAGTGATGGTAATGAAGGGGTACTCTGCATTTTCCAAATCTTCAAGGCTGGAGCCTCATCATCAGATGGTTTAGTGTCATATCCAGGACACTTGGTGGGGTCTTACTGCTTTGCAGAAATACAGTCAGTGTATTCTACAACCCCAGCTGACTGGGCTGTAGAATACTTTAGGCCAATTGATTGATTGATTTTAACAGCATGTCCACCTGTCTAGGGGTATTTTATGCCAAGAAGTTAAGGAATCATATTCATTACACATTTATATTTACATTTTTGTGGAGTTGTTTTAGAGTGATTTGTGGGGGGGGGGTTGGCACATGATCCTATTGAATATAAGTAATTTCTAAACAGTTCTATTTGACACATTGATAGGACTACGACTCAGGATAGGCCAGGGAGTAATGGCAATGAAAGGATACTAACACTCACCAGAGCTGGAACCTCACCATTAGATAGCATTTAGTGTCATACCCAGAACACCCCTGTTTTTTAAGTGGGGGGTCTTATCCCTCTGCAGAGGATACAGTCAGTGTATTCTAAATAAGGGCAGGCCTTAGGTCGAGGAAACATATTAAAGCTTTAAAAGTATTGTTGCTGCATGATAGGTACTTAGTAATGTATTTACACCTTTTTAATCTACAAAATAAACGAAAAAATACAGAGACTGGTGAACTCTTGATGATTATTGTTCACTTTCTGTATATGACAGTCCAGGCTTATTTTGTTTTCAACAGTCTTAGAACAATAGTGATTTCACTACAGATGTTTAGATACATATTTCATTTTCAACCCTGTTGAATTATTAGTGTTTAATAACAATACTTGAAACCATTTAACTGTGTGCAAACAAATGAGCCCAGTCTCTTTAAAAAATGTTGCTTACAAACTCTTCTTTTACAAATTATGTTCAATCTATATATGTGTGTGTGTGTGTGTGTGTGTGTGTGTGTGTGTGTGTGTGTGTATAAACAGGATTTGGCATTAGAGGGTTGATATGCCATAAAATACAATTAATTAACCAATATTTAATTTTATATAAAGATGAAGACAATTCTTTTAAACTTAAATTCTTATCTTTTTCATTGACAAGTTGTTGTTAGCCATTGGGGAGTCTTACCCCTCTGCAGAAATGCAGTTGTGTATTCTGCAGCCCCAACTGACTGGGCCACCACTAGATGCTGTTTTCTGTTATATTCAGGACACCTTTTTCAAGGAGGTCTTACATGTCTGCAGGTGGATAATTCAACATATTTTGAGTCTCACTAACAGGGCATGGGAACTTGATTATATATACTCAAGGTTTTCTCAAGTGAATATCATATTCAATAACTTTAAACAAAACACTTTATTTAAACAAGTATTCTGTTTTCATTTGTTACTTTTTGCTTATATTAAGAATTCTTCCAATGGATTTCAAATTTGGAATCGTCACTTTTAACCAAAATGACTTCAGAATTAACTGGGGTAAATCAATGCTCAAAATTTTTTTCTTGTAATGAAGTAAAACAATTTCAGAGTAATGGCTATGTTGCTACCCAAGTTGCAGAAAGCAAATTAGCCAAAGAATTGACTGGAAAATCCATTAATGTAAAACTGGATTTACCTACATGTAAAAAAAACCAAAAAACTATCGAACCATTTTCTGTAGATATCAGGTTAAAGGTGAACAAAAATCAATGTCTTAAAGTTAAAAAAAAAAAAGAGAAAAATTAGAGAAAAGCAATGAATGAAAAGAAAACAGAAAAAGTAAAAAAAAGAAAAGAAAAAGAAGAGTTAAAAAAAAAAGGAAAGAAGAGAAAAGAAAAAAAGAAAAACCAAGACAAAGGAAAGTGATTGAAAACAAAGAAAGTAAAGTAAAAGAAAAAGAAAAGAAAAAAAGTCAAGAAAGAAAGTCAAGAAAAAGTAAAAAAGAAGGAAAGAAAAAACTCAGAAAGAAAAAAAAAGAAAAGAAAATGTCAAAAAAAAGAAAGAAAAGTACAGAAAAAAAGGAAAGAAAGTCAAGAGAAAAATAAAGAAAAGGAGAAGGAAATAAAAAGTCCTGAAAGTTAAGAAAAACCAAAAGAAAAAGAAAGAATAAAGAAAAAAAGAAGGAAAGAAAAAGTCCTGAAAGTAATGAAAAAGAAAAAGAAAAAAGAAAAAGAGAAAGAAAGAAAAAGTCCTGAAAGTAATGAAAAAGAAAAAGAAAAAAAGAAAAAGAGAAGGAAAGAAGAAAAAGTCCTGAAAGTAAAGAAAAAAGAAAGAAAAAAGAAAGAAATAAAGAAAGATAAAGTACAGAAAAAAAGAAAAGAAGAAAAAGTCCAGAAAATAAAGAAGAACAAAAAGAAAAAGTCAAGAAAAAAAAGAAAGAAGTATTGTAAAAAAAAGAAAGTAAAGAAAAAGTCAAAGAGAAGGAAAAAGTAAAGAAAAAGAAAAAGTACAGAAAAAAGAAAAGAAAAAGAGAAGAAATGAAAAAGTACAGAAAAAAAAAAAAAAAAGAAAAAGTCAAGAAGAAAGAAAGAAAGAAAAAAAACAAAGAAAAAGTCAAAGAATGCAAATAAAAACTAAAATAAAAAGCTTCTACAATATTAGAGAGTCACTCTGTAATAAATTCTGTATTGGTATGAGAAAATTCTTCCTCACACAATATATATAATCAAGTTTATATGCCCTATTAGTGAGACTCAAAATATATTGAATTATCCACCTGCAGACATGTAAGACTTCCTTGAAAAAGGTGTCCTGAATATGACAGAAAACAGCATCTAGTGGTGGCCCAGTTGATTGGGGCTGCAGAATACACAACTGCATTTCTGCAGAGGGGTAAGACTCCCCAAATGAGTGTCCTGGTGGTCAAGTTGGCTGAGGCTGTAGAATACACCAACTGTATCTCTGCAGAGGGGTGAGACTCCCCAAATAAGTGTCCTAGTGGCTGAGTTGGCTGAGGCTGTAGAATACAGCAACTGTATCTCGGCAGACAGGTAAGACTCCCCCAATGAGTGTCCTCGAGGCTGAGTTGGCTGATCCTTACTTTATAATGCTGAGTGTTAAGCAAGTAGGCATCAAGTACCATTTTTTGAGTCTTTGGTATGACTTGAACCTCGGTCTCCCGGGCCATTGGCAAACAATCTAACCATTATACCAATGTCCGGTTGTATGTATTAGTATATTGAAACAGTCTAAGTTCAATTTTACAACAGGCCTCAGTAAGTTGCATGATATGTGAATATATATGGTAATAAGTTGATTAAAAGTGAGGCGGCTTTTTAAATGTTTTTTTTTTTTAGATGCATGATAGACTTATAGAGGGAGAAAAATGTCATCATAAACAATTAAAAACACAAAATTGGTTTGCACATCTATTTTCTCTTCGATTCTATCATATAAAAGAGACTATTTATACATACATTCACTTACAAATATATGTTTATAAATATGCATGAATTCTTTATTTGTTCCCTAACTTGTAAATTAGCCTTTATTATTTCTGTTGACATCAGATTGTTTCTAAGAGGAGTTCTTTTTTTTTTTAATTGAAATCACTTTCAATAAAAAATGTCATTAAGGAAATAAAATGAGGGAAAAAAAAGAAAAGAGTAAAATACCAGCAATAGAAAAGAGAAGCCATCAGATATTTTATTTCCACCATTTTGCCAAGGAAGAGAGAGGAAAAAAAAAAAAAAAAAAAAAGGAATGACCCCGTTGCTGTTATTTTCTAGGACAGACATCAATTTGGTTTTGTTGACAAAAGAATTGACATTTTGATTTTCAGCCAGGAAATTAAAAAGGAGGAGAAACAAAGAAGAGATGGAAAGAAAAGAAAAAGTGTATGAGAAAGAGAAAGGAGGAGGACAGAGAAAAGAAGGGAGTGAAGATTAGAAAGAGCAAAAAAGAGAGAGAGAAGAAGAAAGAGCAAAGAAAAAAAAAGGGACAAAAGAGAGAGAGGAAAAAGCAAAGTAGAAAGGAAGAAAAAGCAAAGAAAAGAAAGAGAGGAGAAAAGAAGATAAGATGGGAAGAGAGGAGAGAAAAATCAAAGAAAAGATGGTGAGAGGAAGAAAGAGTAAAGAAAAGATGAAGGGGGAGAAAAAACAAAGAGCAAAGAAGAGAAGGAGAGGAGCAAAGAAAGAGGAGAGGAGGAAAGAGCAAAGAAGAAAGGGGAGGTAAGAGTAGAAAGGTAGGAGGAAAGAGCCAAGAAAAGAGGGGTTGCAAAGGGAAGAAGTGGAAGAGAAAGAAGAAAGGGGAGAAAGAAAGAGCCAAGAATAGAGGGGTAGGAAGAATGAGTAAAGAGGGAGAGAAGAAAGGGTAAAAAGGGAGGAGGAAAAAAGTAATGAGAGGAAGGAGAAGAAAGATAATGGTTAGCTTACTATGATGTCACAGTCCAGCACATTCCGTTTGGGAAGAAAAATAAAGAAGATAGGGTAGGGAGGACAGGGCAAAGAAAAGAATGAGGGTAGCAAGGAAGTGGAGGAGTAGGAAGAGAAAAACCCCAAAGAAAGTAAAGATTTTTAAAAGGGGGGGGTCTAAAAATCATTTTACTATAAATGATTATAATTTCTAAACGATAGCTAATGTTTCATGCCAGACGTGAACTATAATTCAATTTGAACAAAACAGTTTCTCCATGATGAGACCAGTCAGTCATCTTATAAGTAACTTTTGGCACCATTCACTAAGGGAATCGGTCTGTTTTGGCAGGGAGACCTGTCTTTGGCACCAGAACCTTTACAGAATTCAGACAGCTTTGCCAATTAACTTCTAGACATTGCAACAAACTTGGCAGTGAAAACCGTTTTCATTTTAGTTTAATCCTTTGGAGAAAGAAACAAAGGAAAAAGTTTAATTGCATGTTGAGTAACATTTTAATAGAATCTTACCAAAAAAAACAAACCCTCTTTCAAATTCAGTTGATATATAGCTATGTCAACAAGATTTTAGAATATGCTAACTATCCTCAGCAAAAAAAAAGTAGATGTGCATTGGGTATGTCATATTTCTGGAGATCTGGTGAGTGTTGAGTACTCCTTCATTGTCATTACTTCCAGGTCCACTCTGACCTGGAGTGATAGTACCTTTTAGGGTCCCATCTATGAGTCAAATAGATCTGTTTGAAAATTATTTATTGGACTGGGTGTATAAAAAAAAACTCTTAAACAACTACACAAAAACGTAAATATGAACATACAATGAACACAATTCCCTCAACTCATGGCATAAAATAACCCTAGACAGATTGACATGCCATTAAAAGCAATCAAGCAATAAATAAGTTAATTTATTATTGTTGTGGGAGCTGTACACATCTCACCATAATGGACCCTTCTCACCGTTATTAGTACTGAGAGATTTCGCTCCCAGAGAGGCAGATCAATATCAGTGTTATCCGAACAGTACCAGATTTCTTACCTTTTCTATGTAACTATCTTGTGTAATATAATCTGTTATCTAATATCTGTGTTTGCATTTTCATTAGTGACCCATTCCAGGGCCACAACAATTATTATGAAGGATTCTTTAAAAGGATATTTGCCTGTTGATTTTTTGTTTTATACCAAGAATGAAGAATGTATGAAATTAGAATCTGCTTCTTTTCTTGTCCTTTTATTACAAAATCTATGAAATAGTGGAGTGAAGGAGAGAGTCGAGGATGGCTTGGATAAACTCAGAAGGCAAAATCTATGAAATGGTGGAGTGAAGGAGAGAGTCAAGGATGGCTTGGATAAACTCAGAAGGCAAAATCTATGAAATGGTGGAGTGAAGGAGAGAGTCGAGGATGGCTTAGATAAAGAAGGCAAAATCTATGAAATGGTGGAGTGAAGGAGAGAGTCAAGGATGGCTTGGATAAACTCAGAAGGCAATATCTATGAAATGGTGGAGTGAAGGAGAGAGTCGAGGATGGCTTGGATAAACTCAGAAGGCAAAAT
Organism: Sepioteuthis lessoniana; assembly: GCA_963585895.1. Classification (NCBI taxonomy): domain Eukaryota; kingdom Metazoa; phylum Mollusca; class Cephalopoda; order Myopsida; family Loliginidae; genus Sepioteuthis; species Sepioteuthis lessoniana. Next base: position 13,369,449 of record OY757937.1, read on the forward strand.
CTATGAAATGGTGGAGTGAAGGAGAGAGTCGAGGATGGCTTGGATAAACTCAGAAGGCAAAATCTATGAAATGGTGGAGTGAAGGAGAGAGTCGAGGATGGCTTGGATAAACTCAGAAGGCAAAATCTATGAAATGGTGGAGTGAAGGAGAGAGTCGAGGATGGCTTGGATAAACTCAGAAGGCAATATCTATGAAATGGTGGAGTGAAGGAGAGAGTCGAGGATGGCTTGGATAAACTCAGAAGGCAAAATCTATGAAATGGTGGAGTGAAGGAGAGAGTCGAGGATGGCTTGGATAAACTCAGAATTCAAAATCTATGAAATGGTGGAGTGAAGGAGAGAGTCGAGGATGGCTTGGATAAACTCAGAAGGCAAAATCTATGAAATGGTGGAGTGAAGGAGAGAGTCGAGGATGGCTTGGATAAACTCAGAAGGCAAAATCTATGAAATGGTGGAGTGAAGGAGAGAGTCGAGGATGGCTTGGATAAACTCAGAAGGCAAAATCTATGAAATGGTGGAGTGAAGGAGAGAGTCGAGGATGGCTTGGATAAACTCAGAATTCAAAATCTATGAAATGGTGGAGTGAAGGAGAGAGTCGAGGATGGCTTGGATAAACTCAGAATTCAAAATCTATGAAATGGTGGAGTGAAGGAGAGAGTCGAGGATGGCTTGGATAAACTCAGAATTCAAAATCTATGAAATGGTGGAGTGAAGGAGAGAGTCGAGGATGGCTTGGATAAACTCAGAAGGCAATATCTATGAAATGGTGGAGTGAAGGAGAGAGTCGAGGATGGCTTGGATAAACTCAGAAGGCAAAATCTATGAAATGGTGGAGTGAAGGAGAGAGTCGAGGATGGCTTGGATAAACTCAGAAGGCAAAATCTATGAAATGGTGGAGTGAAGGAGAGAGTCGAGGATGGCTTGGATAAACTCAGAATTCAAAATCTATGAAATGGTGGAGTGAAGGAGAGAGTCGAGGATGACTTGGATAAACTCAGAAGGCAAAATCTATGAAATGGTGGAGTGAAGGAGAGAGTCGAGGATGGCTTGGATAAACTCAGAAGGCAAAATCTATGAGATAGTGGAGTGAAGGAGAGAGTCGAGGATGGCTTGGATAAACTCAGAAGGCAAAATCTATGAAATGGTGGAGTGAAGGAGAGAGTCGAGGATGGCTTGGATAAACTCAGAAGGCAAAATCTATGAGATAGTGGAGTGAAGGAGAGAGTCGAGGATGGCTCAGATGAACTCAGGTGAGCATAAATTTTCAGTGAACTGCTTTTTCATTATACTTTTGCAAGACTCGTACAGGGCCGACTCAAAACATCTAATCATCTAAGCTACTATATGTTTTTCAATTCCAGAGCCTTCACAAGGTTCCCCTTCTTTCTTCTGGGGTCATACTTGCTTTCTACTTTAGTTTGTTTCTTCACATTCATCTCTTCCTGTGTCTGGCATTGTCTCTCCGTATTTAATCATCCCAGATTCTTTTCGCTTTTGCAAGACTGTCTCTCCACATTTCTCTACTCACACGATACTATTTCTTCACATCTCTTTCTTCGTGCATCTGGCATTATCTCAAGGCATTCAATCATCTAAAATTCTCCTCACTTTCATGAAACTCACATAGCTCAGGCCTTTCTGTACCTCTCAACCCTAAGCCGTCTAGCACAAGGCTAATGCCCAGAGTGGCATAACATCTAGTAACTCTTTTGTTGGCTCCTTCATTCTCCTTTGGTAGAAAATCTTCAATCGTTATATTATTTCCCTTCTGGCATACCACCCATGCAATCTACATGGTATTTCCACTGTGTTTTGTTTACCTTAAAGCACAGATGCACATCCTGTTTGCCACCAATGTAACTTCAATGGCCTAACAAAGAAATCTTTCTGTCACTATTCAACATTCTGTGGAAACTACAATAGATAGAGGAAGTAGAATTACAATGTTAAGTAGAGTAAGTTTTCAACTACGAAAAACTATTTTCCTATCTAGCATTGCCCAGTTGGCTGGGGCTGTAGAATACACCGACTGCACCTATGCAGAGGAGTAAGACTGCCACCAATGAGAGTCCTGGATATAACACTAAACAATCTGATTGTGAGGTTCTAGTGATGCTGGAGGTTTGGGGAATGCGGAACACCCCTTCATTGCCATTGCTCCCAGGTCCACACTGGCCCAGAATGGTAGCACCTAATAGGGCCCTATCTATGGGTTAAATAGAACTAAACTGCTTACTTATCCTAAACTGAATTGTTTGAATTAGAACTGTTTGACTAAACTTAATAGCTTGAAATAGAAATGTTTTTGACAATTAAACTGTACTTACATTTAAACAGTATGTTCATGCTAAACTGAATTGTTTGATATAGAACTGTTTTGACATTCAACTGTATGTAAACAAAATCTATACTTATACTAAACTGAAATTGCTGAATTAGAATTGTTTGAATAAACTGAATAGCTTGAAGCAGAAGTGTTTTTGACAATTAAACTGTGTACTCATACTAAATTGAATTGATTGAAAAAGAACTACTTGCATAAAAATGGATTTGGTGTTTAGCTCTTCATTTTTACCAAATGCCTGTGTAAACTACTTATATGATGATGATAGTTATGGTGTTATTGATGATGATGATGATGATGATAGACAGTATCAGCAGCAAATCATTAGCAGCAGCATATCATTAGCAGCAGCAGCAACATCATTAAGCCATACTGACAGCATAGATTCCTCCGATTCTTTCTCACCCCCTGTCTCTATCAGCCATACATTAATGAACACTTGTTAATTCTCTTTGAGTTTTATTTCCAGTGGAGACTGTATATCCTCCTTGGGTATAATTTGTATTAGAGACAGTATATACTTCTTGTGTTTTATCAATAATGGACACAGTATATTCAGCAATGATTTTTACCAAAATTGATTAATATTATACATCCTCAAACAATTCTTTAGCATACAGGCATAAGGAATAATGGGCTGCATAAACATTAAAGACTTTTTCCTTAATATTGCATAAAAGATGGTACAAGGAACTTTATATATACTGTTATAAAACAACTGATATCAATAAAAAAAATCAATAGGGTTTTTATTCAATACTAACTACACAAATATTTAGAAAATGAAACAACAGCTTAGACGATGCTCAAAATAAGCACATCATACTCCGTATTCACTGACAGTAAATGGTATTAGAAACTTTGGTATCAACCTTTGTATAGAGAGTACTAATAATTGAGTTGCAAATTGAACTGGAAATTGTACTATTCTTGAGGTGAGGGAATATTGGGGAAAAAAAAGCGAGTTTTATTTTATTTTTTGCTCTATAGATATAAAAAACCAGGGCATTATGATATATATATATATATATATGCATGTGTGTGCTTTTATCCAACTCCACTCCCTGCCACCCACAAGCAGGATGTGACACAAGGTGATTTTTTTAGTGAAGGGAAACTTGTTTGAAATCAGTTTTCCTTTTCCTATACTAGTTGTCATACGAAGTCAAACAACCCAATCTGCCCTATTATTTATTCATAGTTGGATTCATACCTGTCTCAAGGGAATTAGCACCTTGTGACATGGCATAAACCTCATTGAGGATTTGAATTTAGACTGCTGAGTCCATTTCCTATGATGATAACCATGATACTAGAAAGCCTCCCCATTCAAATATTGATAATGTGTCTCTATTTGGTATAAGTAAGTTAGCGATCGTAGTCGAGGGTGACCCGAAGGCTCCCTTTTCAATAGCTACTACACCAAGGTGTAGTGGAGGGTGCTTCTCCTTTCCCTTGATTGCTCCACTTTACCCTTGATACTTATCTTATAATGCTGAGTGTTAAGCAAGGTAGCATCCAGTACCATTTTTTGAGTCTTTGGTATGACTCAACCTGGGACTATTTGGTATAATGAATATTTATTAACCTCATCTTTTGTTAAAATTGTATTTGGTTTTTAACTGATTCCTTAACTTCTTAAAGATTGCTAAAATATTTTTCTTGACATAACTAATTCATCAAAATTCTTTTTTTTTTAAATTTCTTTCTTTCTCCAAAAGTTTGGCCAGTTTCTTACAATGATTAACCGTAACATTAACATATAAAGAAACATACATGCATATATATATATATATATATATATATATATATACTTGCCCAGTCAGCTGGGGCTGTAGAATACACCGACTGCACTTCTGCAGAGGGGTAAGATCCCACCACCCCCATGAATGAGTGCCCTTGATATAACACTAAACAATCTAAGAGCAAGGTTCCAGTAATGCTGAAACTTTGGGGAATGGGGAGTACCGCTTCATTGCCATTGCTCCCAGGTCCACTCTGGCCCAGAATGATAGCACCTGATAGGGTCCTATCAATGGGTCAAATAGAACTAAACTGCATACTTATGCTAAACTGAATTGTTTGAAATAGAACTGTTTGACTAAACTGAATTGCTTGGAATAGAAATGAATAGCTTGAAGTAGAAATGTTTTTGAAAATCAAACTGTGTACTCATGCTAAACTGAATTGTTTGAAATAGAAGTGATTATTTGTATAAAAATGGATTCAGCATTAAATAACCTACAAAGGTTGACATGCCATAAAACCCAACCAACCAACATATATATACATACGTACAGATGTATATTCACATATGTATACATATATACATACATGCTTAATTTGAAAATTCATTTTTGACATAAATTTTTCAATTGAATTAAGTCCTTTTTTATTGGTGGTCTTATATTTAATATATATAGTCTAAATAATATAAAAGCTATTAAGGGGGGGTGTCCTCATGGCGTAATGGTTTAAGCGATGGACTGCGGAATCGTAGTAAGCGAGTTCGTATTCCAGTCATGCTATTACATTC
>OY757937.1:13379328-13514669 GCA_963585895.1 Sepioteuthis lessoniana
TCTTTGGACCTACAACAAAAAATTTATATATATATGTATATATACACTCACACACACACCTATTTTGAAATATTTTTATTCTCTCTTTGGACCTACAACAAAAAATTTATATATATATGTATATATACACTCACACACACACACATATATATATACATGCATGTATATATATATATATATATACACACACACTCTCACACACGCACATATATGTACATGTGTGTATATATATATATATATATATATACACATACACACACATGTACATTATATATATATATATATATATATATATATATACATACACACACATGTACATTATATATATATATATATATATATACCTAAACACACACCTGTGCATATATATATCACTCACACACATATATATCAATATACTCATACACTCACACATATATATATATATACATAAGTACATGATATACAGATAACCAATTAAAGATGTTTCATTTGAAATGTGAATGCTGTGATATGATGGATGTCTTACCAACCGACCCTAATTGTTAGCAATTTCTCATACATTTTTAAAGGGAAATATTATTGACCCAATTTGAAAGATGAGAATATTGTTTCGATGTGGTCATTATTGATATTTTGTGAAAAGTGATAATTCTGGCAGAGAATTATTTTCTGTTTTTCCTTTTCTCTGTTTTACCCCAAGAGAGCTAATATTTAAAGAAATGAACAAAGAAAATGGCAGAGAGGGAGACACACAAAAAGAAAAAAAACCGGAGAAAAAGGGAGAGGCAACTAACAGTAGAAAAGAAAGAAAGAGTTAATATGAACCGATGCAGGTGCCTGTGGTGTAATGGTTATCGTCGTAGGAAATGGACATGGCGACACGAGTTCAAATCCTGGTCAAGACTGATTGCATTTTACATAGCACTAATACCCTTGGGAAAGGTATGAATCCAATGATTCTCCCTCCAGTTATGGGTAAATAGTAGGGCAGACTAGTTTCTTCAGCCTTGGTTAGGCAACTAGTCTAGCAGAAGGAAAACTCTGAATCCAAACCTGTTAAACTCCATTTAAAAATTGACCTTGTGTCATATCCTACCCGAGCGGAGGGGTTGGTAAATAGGATAAATATAAGAGAGTTACTATGAACATTCAGAGAGAGCAAGAGAGAGAAATAAAAATCAGAAGAGAGAAGAACCAGAGAGAAAGAAACAAGGTAGAGAGAGAGAGAGAAAGAAAACAGAGTTCAACCAAAAAGAGAGTGAGAGAAGCAAAAAGAATTAGAGAAAGAGAGAGAGGAAGAGTCAAGGATAGTGCGAGAAAGAAATAAATTTTCACTTTTGAAAATTTTTTTTAATCCAATTTTGTTTATTCTGATTTATTCCTGACGCAATCCGACACTTCAACCAATTAGCCGCCAAATAAACTCTTCAAAAAATAGAATAAAAATTTTCAAAAAATGGAAACCATTTTTAATTGGTCCTGGTCGTTTGACCTTAAATTAGGAGTTCCAAGGCAATCCATTGATCATCTAAAGGCAGAAGTTCCTAATGAGAAAAAGATTTTTTTCTCATTCCACAGAAACAATTTTGATCTTTGTCAACAAACCATAAAAATATTCAGGTAATCTTTCACCCATAAATGAAAGCTCACTTTTCTTTAGCTAATGGTAGCCAATCAATTATATGATGACTGTCCTAAAAAAACAAAAAAAAACAAAGCAATCCTACATTCACTTACAAGGAATAATCTTCAGACTCCTTTACTAATACCAAGGTAAAAATTACATTATTTAAACAAGGTCTGATATAAGGCCAATATAAAAGAGGAATTGCATGTTTTGAAGAATTTAACATTAATTTCATTTTGCTTAGTAAATGAATAAAAGAATCAAACTTGCAACTGTGAAGGTTTTTTTTCAAACAAAGTCAATTTAACAATTATATTTTTCAATTATATACAGTACAAAATGTATTTTTAAAATCCTTTTAAATAGTAAAATTGACAACCGGAATCAAGGGCGACCCGAAGGCTCTCTTTTTAATAGCTACTATACTGAGGTGTAGGTGAGGGTGCTACTCCTTCCCTCGGATTTCTCCACTTAACCTTTGAGATATACCTTATAATGCTGAGTGTTAAGCAAGGAAATATCAAGTACCATTTTTTGAGTCTTTGGTATGACTCGACCAAGGACTGAATCCCAGTCTCCCGGGCCATTGGTGAACACTCTAACCAACATGCCAATATAATATATATATATATATGGAAATAGACAAGGAAAATAAATTTGACAGTATGAATAAAGTTGAAAAAAAAAAACAACATATTCGAAATTTGATGAATTTATTATGAAAGTTGACGTCAAACGTTTTGGATGATGATGATGATGACTCAACCGGGGATTAAACCCTGGTTTCCCAACTAGTTTTGATATCAATGTTTTAAGAGCTAATGTATGAATAAAGTTCACTTTGGGAGGTGCCCATGGTGTAATGGTTATCGTCGTAGGAAATGGACATGGTGATACGAGTTCAAATCTTGGACGAGACTGATAGCATTTCACATAGCACTAATACCCTTGGGAAAGGTATGAATCCAATTATTCTTCGTCCAGCTATGGGTAAATAGTAGGGCAGACTGGGTTCTTAAGCCTTGGTGAGGCAACTAGTCTAGGAGAAGGAAAACTCAAACCTGTTAAACTCTGCTTCAAAATTGACCTTGTGTCATATCCTGCCCGAGCGGAGGGGTTGGGTAAATATGAATAAAGTTCACTATCCTTTTACACAGGTAAACAGTTGTAGCACTACACACCAAATTGATGGTTATAACATTACATGGCACAAATAAAAGTTTGCAATGCTACGGTGTTCAAATGGAAGTTTGTGCTGGTGCAGTCCCAATAGACATTTGTATTACCACGTGGCGAATGGATTTATGTGTGTAGCACTACATCTTACAAGTCAGTTGTAACCTCGTCATGAGCAAAGTGATGAACACACAAAAGCCCTGTTTTGGTTCACTAACACAAAAATTTATTCACTGCAACCAGTAGTCGTTGTAAAGAGAAGAACAGTTTATGAAAACTGAGTCGACCATGTTAGCTCAACAAAGAGAAACAAAATGTCATGAAGAGAAAGAGAACAGAGACAGACCTGGAATTTTCTTTCATATTTTTTATTCTTGTTCTAACACATGCTTCCTCATAGGTTTGCGTCTGAGTGTGAGACCCTTTTTCAGGGCTCACCTCAAAATGGTTGCCACAACTTTTGTCTGTCTTTACATTTCTGTAACTGGTGTTCAACTCTCATCTTTACCTTGTCATGTCTCCCATTCAACTAATTCCTTTTCTGTTTTTTATCCTGTGGTTGCTCTTAACAGCTTTCCTGTTTGAGTCCTCTTCAGCTAATCAGAACATCGATTCGTTGCTGATATGTTTCTATTTTTAACCCAGGCATCCATAATTATCTTACACAGTTCATACTTAGTTGCAATATCAATATTTTAAAAACCAATGAAGTTTTGTTGTATCATGGTAAGGAAAAGATACACAGTGAAATAGAGTTAATTATTTATTAACTCAAATGGTACAATTCGACTAGTATAATAAGTCTCACACTGTAGGTATATTTGTCTCTGCCTCCCACCAGACAAGACTTGACTCAAGGTCAAATGGCCCGAAGGTTGATTATAGTGGGGATTTAGGGAAGGGGAAGGTCAGGTATGAGCTGAGGCTCAAGCCCAGCTGGTCTATGCTGGCCATCAGCCCACTTAGTGCAATGTGGGCCTGAAGAGCCTAGCTGGACTTGAACCCAAATCTGGGTCCAGGTACATCTGCCTGATTATAGCTTAAACTGGACAGCAAGGTCTGGTGCTATTCAAGGGGGACAAAGGTGTCAATGTTGCAGCTCACCAATCCAAAGTTGGCCCAGCCAAAGCTAGGGACCTTTTGGCCATAAATCTGCTTTTGTGGGACAATGCCCACCAGCATCAAAGCCAACAGCATATTAATGCTGTTGGCCTCAACGTGCTGTAGGTGTTACGTTCGAAGTTGGTCTTACTACTGACTGACGTCCTTTCAGAGCTATCTCTCTGCTTCTCTTTCTGCTTCTGCTTCCTTGTGCTTCAGAAACACAGTGTCTTTATACTTCAGCGATACTGGAAGTCATGTGGAACAAGCCATTATACAAGTTTAAAATCATTTCAAACATCATCTCAGCAAAATCAATCTGAACCAAAAATGGTACCCTAAAAGAAACTCTAACTCTACATTAGAATGGATCCAGAAATGATGGCAATTAAGAGTGGTCCCTACACTCTCTAGTGATCCAGAACGGCAGCCTCACCACTGGAAGATCTTTTCGGTTCACATGCACACATACAGACACACAAAGCTACATACAGACACACGTTCTTTGTTTGGTTGGATTTCCTCTAGTTGTATTGATGTCTGTATTTGTTGTACGTCCCACTGACTGGATGAGTGTGGTACAAGGCTTTTTTTTAGTTGGGTCCAGGTGGCCATTGTCCAGACATGCCTGGCAAGTGCAAAAATGCTTTGAGCCCCATCGGCATTCCCCTAAAAAAGGGCACCTCAGGCCCCAAGCAATAAACCAAGCCTCTCCAAGGAGGGTTAGAGCCTGGGGAGACAGCCCCTTGAGCCTCAAGGATGCCAGTCTTGGTACACTTGACATGAATGCCAGCTTCCTGGAATCCATGTCAGATGACCTTAACTCACTGCCATCGAAACCAGGACACACCTAACCAGGTCCGTGTACTGACCAACACGGCCAACCAAAGTGTGTCTTTATAAATGCAGCATTAATGTCTGACACAATGATGTCTGAATAATATTAGCTGTTAAGACTTAAAGACAATGATATATAGTGGGAAGATATTAATGTGAAAAGTATATCAGTCCCTGTTTACCAACAAAAAGAAACTTGGAATAATGATAAACAGAATTGTATCTGTCATATTTGAAAAGGCAGATTTCATTTTCACATATGTTCTTTTGGATCTCTCAAAGACATTACAGAGCAACCAAAAGCTTGCACGTCACACAAGGAGGCACTCATGGTGTAACAGTTATCATTGTAATAAATGGAATTGGCAACAAGAGTTCAAATCCGGAATAAGGATGTTTGCATTTCACTTCACACCAATGTCTTTGGGAAAAGCATGCATCCATCTATTCTTTGGGCAGATTGGGTTATTTAGATTTAGATAGACAACCAGTTTAGGAGAAGGAAATCTCTAAATTCAAACTAGCTGTATTCTTATCATTAAGCGTTTTTGGACTATTGTCTTCATCTTTATTGTTATTTCCACAACGTTTCAGCCGATATGTCCACCGGCCTTCTTCAGGTATATTCTGCTTGAAAACTGACCAGATAAAATCCTGTTCATGGGGGAGGGGTTGGGTAAATACATGAATACTTAAAAGAATTTATTTTAACTAGTGTTCGTTGGGATCTCAGAGTACCTCCCCAAACCCATTATAGAGCCACCAGAAGTTTGTACATTCTCCTTGGAGGTACTTGTGGTATGTAGAAAATTGAGTTGGCTTTCAATCGTATTGTTATATAGTCTTTTATGGATTCATCAATAAGATAATCAAACATGATTTACGAAATTCAATTAACGAAATGAAACACACTACTTTATAAAAATATATCTCTCTCATTTTATTCTCGAAAGGGGCACACAGTTTTTTTATAAGTTTGAGCGATAGATGGAGAGACATATACTCAGAGAGGGGACGTCTTGCCTCATATCTTCTGCCTGGAGCCAGGGGGTGCCAATGCTTGCACCCTCCTAGCAAGCCATATTGTCAGAGATGACACTAACGCCTCTGATCAGCTGCATATCCCTAGCTTGACTCTTGATTCTGACTGAACTGACTGTCTAAATCTGACTGCGTGGTTCTCATATCATGTGGTCTCCTTCCAGTTACACACCTGCTTGACCGGCCTACCCCGATGCACTGCTATGGCCCCTGTTCACTAATCACAATATGACAGCTTATCAAAGCACATGGGGTCACCAGGAACGAACCCCAAATCCATGTCAACAGTCATTATATAACAGTATTGATAGATCATCTTCAAGGGATTTTTTTAGTTACTGTTTATTTTTTATAGTTTGAGTGTGAGATTTATTATTTTATCATATTGAAGTGTTTATTATAAATAATAGTAAGTTGGCCAACCGAAGTCCTTTTTCAATAGCTACTACACTGAGGTGTAGGGAAGGGTGCTACTCCTTTCCCTGAATTACTCCACTTACCCTTGATCAGCACTTTATAATACTGAGTGTTTAACAAGGAGGCATCAAGTACCATCTTTTGAGTCTTTGGTATGACTCGACCTGCGATTGAACCCCAGTCTTCCAGGCCATTGGTAAACACTCACTATTGTACCAATGGCTAGTAAATAAATATTGCACCCAAATTATTAAAAACAAACAATATCTACACCCACCTCCAAAAAAATCTAGGCGTAAGCAGGTTCATTGTCATGGTGAAGCAGCCATGATTTGTCCTGCCACAACTCTCTTCTCTTTTCATGTACTGAGCAAAGCATTCATCACAGGACTTTCTTGTAGACTTGCTGATTGATCATCTGTCTCTGTGGCAAGAACTTGCTGTAAACAATGCCCCTCACATCAAAGAACATGACTTTTGACTCTGAACAAATCCTGAAAGCAGCACCCCACAAAACAGCAGTTATATAACCACTCAACTCCCACTGCAAAAACCATTCAAGTATGATGAATAAGACATCCTGGGCACTGTTGAAGAAGTTGGCAATCCAGTAAAAACTTACATATATTAGCTCTATGGGGACACTGGATACCATGCAGAGAACCAGCCAATAGCAATAGTTTATAGGGATGGATGGCAAGACAGAATCAAGAGAATCCATGCCATCAGTACAACTTGATGATTATATGTGCCTATAAAGTGAGAGAGAGAGAAAGAGAGAGAGAGAGAGGAATCAAGAGAGAAATCTATAATCTTTTATCTATTTTCTGCATAGAAATTTGAATAATAAACTTTTTTCTTTAGGAATATAAATGTGGTATTAGAGAATTAGATAATAAGAATAAGAATAATAACAATGATAACGATCCAAGAGTAATATTTATGGAAAAACTATTCAATTAAATCTACATGGGATGACTATAAAAGCCCAGACAATGATGGCCAAATGATGGAGGCTAAAACTGAATGTAATACTGTAGTATCGTCTTCCAAATAATGATATACTATGAAAACAATCAGAGGGAAAATAAAAATGCCATTAGAGTATAATATTACACTATCTTTAGATCGAGATCACAGCTTATACAAAACCAGTAATTCTGTTATTCGTCTTTTCTAGCCAATCAAAAAGGAAATATAACTAGCCAATCAGTGAAAAGATATATAAGCCTCCTTGCAAGACCATCACTCTTTTCATTTGTAAAGAATCTGCATCTATAAAGACTGTCTAGAATGTATCTAACCGTTTTTAGATATCAAGAACCGGCTGTGCAGCCTTGATATAACTAGGCAAATAATCAGACTGAACAGATACACTTCAGTCAATGGTTGGTTGTGTTTAAGGTTATTTAATACCCAATCCTGTTTATACATATAGATTAAATATATCATCATCATCATGTCATGCTGCTAGCACGGATATCCCTGACCCTCTCTCACCACTTCTCCCTATCGTTCATCACTTCTGGAAGGTCTTCAGGGCTACATCCCGTATCCTCACATAGCTGCTGAATATATGTTCGAGCTGGTCATCCTGCTTTTGCTCGGCCATATGTGGGGGTCCATAGGAGTACATCACTTATGAGCTCGTCCCTGCTTCTCCAGCAGTGCCTTGCATGTCTGGTTCGTCTAACTTGGATAGTTTTTGTGATGGGAAGCAAGTGGCCGTATAGTTGGTGCCTTGTGGGGTGTTGCCACCAGGACTTGTTCAATATTGCTCGCAGCATTCTTGGGTAATTGCCGTCTAGCTTCTTCTCCAGCCATTTAGTTAGCGTCCAAGTAGTGCATCCATACAACAGTATCGATAGGATCACTGCCTGGAAGAAACTGCGTTTAATTTTATCAGTCAGGTCTGATTTCCATATGATCGATAGCCTATCAATAGCTGTCCATGCCTTCGTTAGATTAAATAAATAAGATTTGTAAACAAATGGGTTTTAGGTAAGATTATTTTTAAACGAACTAGGCTCATTTGTTTCTACACAATTAAATGGTTTCAAGTATGGCTTTTGTTTTATTTGCATACAGTTAAATGGTTACAAGTCTTGCTGTGAAATACTAATAATTCAATTTAACATCAGTCATTTGTTTGCCCACAGTTAAATGGTTTCAAGTTTAGAAAATGGTTATATACTTCTGTTTGATCCATAGATAGGATCCTAACAGGTCGACCTGAGAGTAATGACAATAAAAGGGTACTCCACATTCCCTGGAGCCTCACCATCAGATACTTTAGTGTCATTTCTCAGACACTCATTAGTGGGTGTCTAACCCCTCTGCTGTGGTGCAGTCAGTGTATTCTACAGCCCCAGCTGACTGGACTGGTTGATAGTCGGATGAGATTGTGTACTGTGTGACGGACATTTACAATGACCAAGTTAGTAGAGTCTCATGCAATTTTCTAAATTTTCTGGCAACATATCACATCATTCAAGTTTGTAAGCACTCACACATTCTATCTTTGGCTCCCTGCTGCCTCTGGTTCTCCCCAAAGCTAAAACTGATGTGGATGAGATTAAGGAGAATAGACAGGGCAGTTGATGATGATCCCAGAAGAAGACAGTTCGAAAAGTAGGATTTTGAGATAAGTGTATGACATTCCAAGAGATTAAGGTGCTCTCATCCTAGATAGGCTATTATTATTTTCCCCCTTTATATCAAATAGCTGGGTGAATGCCGAACATATCCCTTATACCAAAATCATTGATTGACTTAACGGCAAGTCATCTTGTCTGGGGTTATTTTATGAATGGAGGTGAAGGAACTGTGTTTGTTATATATTTATATTTACATTTTTGTGGAGTTGTTTTTAAGAGATTTTTGTATAGTAATATAATATCAAGGGATTCTCTTACGATATTGTAAAAAGTAGACCTGGGAGTAATGACAATGAAAATTATCTCTCGCTCCCCAGTGGAGCCTCACCACCAGATGCCGTTTAGTATCATACCCAGGACATTATTTTTTTAGTCGGCATATTATAATAATGAACTTTCTTATAACATTCTAGTTTCTTACGATATTGTAATAAAAAAAAGAAAAAAAACCCTGGGAGGAATGGCAATGAAAGTTGGCTCCCTCTACCCAGATCTCCGAAACTGTATCAGATGCCAGGACATTGTTTGTTTTTTTTTGGTCGGCATATTATCATATTTACCAACCCCTCCGCTCGGGTAGGATATGACACAAGGCCAATTTTTAAGCGGAGTTTAACAGGTTTGAATTCAGAGTTTTTCCTTCTCCTAGACTCGTTGCCTTACCAAGGCTAAAGAACTCGTGTCGCCGTGATCATTTCCTACGACGATAACCATTACACCACGGGCATATTATAATAATGAACTCTCTTATAAGATTCTAGTTTTTTACGATATTGTAATAAAAAAAACCCTGGAAGTTATAGCAATGAAAGTTGGCTCCCTCTACCCAGATCTCCGAAACTGCATCAGATGCCGTTTAGTGTCATACTCAGAATACCTCTTTTTTGATGGGTCTTACCTCTCTACAGGACGTATATGCAGTGAATTCTAAGCCCTGCTGACAGAGCTATCATGTATTATGCATTTGCGTAATTGGAAAACTTGACAAATGAAATCCGCAGCGTAGACAAAATGTTCGATGCAGTAAAATTTCTAACTCCAAACTGTATGCATTGTAATTTTAAGGTCACCACAATTTGCTGCAGCAAAAGACGAACACCCTATAACTATTTGGTTATGCAACTTTCGAGATTTATAAAGCTGTCCTATTTTCTGGAAAATGAATAATTCAAACGTTCCACTTTGATTCTTGCTTTTGTCTATCTATACCTGAAGATAGATTAGAATGAAATTAACTTGTCAATAACGTAACACACACACATACAACTATATATATATATATATATATATATATAGAGAGAGAGAGAGAGAGGAATCCATTTTTCATTATAAAAATGCCTACCTGGTCAATATATCTAACTCATAAGAAATTACCATTACTTTGGCAATACAATGTCATGACGGAATATTCAGCAATCTCAAATATTCAATATCAGTGCTGAGAGCAAGAATAACATAACTTGCTCAGTACCCAGAATAAATAATGAGATTACATTTCAGCACTTGTGCTTTTCGATTGTTCCAAGATGATCGGATGTTGTTTTGGATTGACTCTGTACCTTCTGAAGTGAAAGAGTGAAAATCAAGAGTTTTTTTTTTCTAAGTCACCAGTCGAGGATGCACAAAGGTCTGACACACAGGATCTTTTCACTTCACCCCCAAAAATTCAGAGATGCAACTGTTACTTGCAATCTACCAAAACTACGATGAGTATTGACCAGTATTGACCCATAGATGTGACCTTAACAGGTATGACCACTCCAAATCAGAGTGGATCTGAGACTTTGAAAGAGTCAGACGTGTTGATTATTAGCGCATCTGTGAAATTTGAATTTTTATCCTGATTTTGTTACATGAAATTATGTTGTCATATTTCTCTGTGTTTTTGTAAAGAAAATTTGACAATTTTTCCTATTAATTAAAAATGCTTTTAGAGTTAGATTTTAAATCTCTCTCTCTCTCTATATATATATATATATAATACGAAAAATGTTTTGCACTTATCTGCAATTAGTTTATTTCCTGCTAAATACAAATGTTTTGTGTCTTATCTATTATTAGTTTATTTACTGCTAAATAAAAACTTAAATGAAAGTCTTCTCGGAATGCTAATTCGATAATTTTTTTTTACCTTAGCTTGTGGAAGTGAGAGTGGTGCATCTTTTTTTTTGGGGGGGGTTGTTTTGGTTTTATGGCCTATCAACTATTGCAGCTTATTTAATGCCAAAACCATTTTTATAAATATAAAACAGTTCTATTTCAAACTATTAAGTTTAGCATACGTACAGTTTGTTTTTTTTTGTTTACGAACACTTAAATGTAAAAAGTTCTATTTCAAACAATTCCGTTTCGCTTAAGTACACAGTTCAATTCTACTCGACCCATAGATAGGACCCTATCAGGTACTACCACTTCAGGTTGGAATGGACCTGGGAGCAATGGTAAAGAAGGGGTACTCCGCATTCGTCAAAACTCCAGCATTACTGGAGCCCCACCATCAGATTGTTTACTTTCATATCCAGGACATTCGTTGGGGGGGGGAGTCCTATCCCTCTGCAGAGATGCAGTCAGTGTATTCTACAACCCCAGCCGACGATTTTAACGATAAAAGAGATGATAAGGATACCATTACCTGTGATGAAAAATCAGGTGATTTTGTTTGTATATGATAATGTTGAAAAATCAACCCAAGAAACAAGCTTTTGAAACTGCAGTAATACCTTCGTGAATTTTCAGGGATCAATGGTCCCCAGGTTGAGAATTTTATCGGCACACGAATTTTGTCACAGAGAGAAAAAAATTTTTTTACCCCACCTCAAAGATAAGAGGGAACATTATTCATGGGTCGTCTAGTAACAGAATTTTTTTGCGCAGGGAATTTTTTTCCTTTACGTTAGAAAATTGATTTCTCTCCACTTCATAAGCAGACAGATTTGAAAGAAAATTGTTAATTTTGGCAGTGAGCGGTTTTTTTATTTATTTATTTATTTTTTGTGCAGAAATATTTCAATTTCTCATTCAAGTTTTTCTCTAAAGGGGTTGAAATAAAAACTACTTTTTTTTCTTTCACAATTTTGTGATCAACATCTTTTTCTAGTATTTAATAACTATATTATTGATGTCTAATCAACTCACCACTTTTCAAATTGGCTTTCAAAATGTTTTACATTTCATCAAAGTATGTCAATGTTATATGATTAAGGAATTAATTTTTTTTATATTAATCATTTTTCGTTAATCATATTTTATCATTCAGTTTGGTTGGGCTCTTAGTTCAGGTGCACAGACATTGGGTACAGTTTTACGCTCGCGTGCAAAGGATATTACAATCACAATTGTCATGATAAACCCCAGATAGGAAAATGACGTCATGCCCGGAAGCGATGGTCCTGAGAATTTGAGGATTTTGAAAAAACGTCAGTTGAGAGTTGACTTTGAGCCATGTAGACAGACTGTTAGGTTGTCTGCCATTGAGGCAGACAGTTGAAGTTGGGGTCCGACCATAATGGTGAGAAGTTGGGTCCGACAATGATGTTGAGAAGTTGGGGTCCGACCATGGTGTTGAGAAGTTGGGGTCCGACCATGGTGTTGAGAAGTTGGGGTCCGACCATGGTGTTGAGAAGTTGGGGTCCGACCAGGGTGTTCAGAAGCTGGAATTTGACAATGGTGTTGAGAAATTGAGATCTAAAACTCCACGAGATGTGCCGAACGTTGGGGGTGTTGTTAGCAGAGTATGATTACGAAAGACTTAAGAATTGTCTCTCTCCTCGTGTAGAAGAACCGAAGTTAGAAATTAATAAACGTTTCGTACCTGAATAAAAGAGTCACCTGTGTGTTTGAGTCTGCCTATTGTGTTTTGTATATGAACCGTTGTTATTATTATGATTATGGCTATACAAGACCAACTCCATGTTTCTCTTTTGCTATCTGGCCTTATTGGCTATTACTCTTGATAAGTCCTCTAGACGGCATCCAGTATCTGTAAACTTGTGTGTCCATTGGAGAATGTCCTTTATGAGTTCATTCTTCTTTCCTCTCCAGCATGTCTTGCTGGTCTTGGTGTGTGAGATGAGAGATAAGTGGCCGTACAGCTGCAGTTTTATAGGAAGGTGTGTTTTATTTTATTTTATTAGAGAAATTGGATTTCCGTACGGTCGATAACCTCTCGATAGCAGTCTATACTTTACCTATGAATATGTTGACATCACTTTCAGTAGATGAGATATTCCTACCACGGAATATGAACTAGTTTACTAATTTCAGAGGCTTGCCATTTAATGAGAAGATGGTACTATCTTGATTAAAATAAATGGACTCGGTTTTATCTGAGTTCACGCGGAGACCAATACCTTTTGCTGACTTCTCCAGGCTATGCAGCAGAGATTCAGTTTGAACAGGTGTATTTGCTAGAAGCGCTAGATCATCTACGTAGTCTGCATCAGTAACAGTTTCCGCAGCATATTGTCTGCTTCTTGCTTTTTTTTTTTTTTTTAGTGTGAAATGATTTTCTTTCATTAGATCAACTCATGTTCATGTGTAATATAATGGCCGAGGGACTTCGTTTTATATATCTTGCGTTTCGATTTAGTTAGGCTGAGAACCTTTCGCTTAGCGCATGGGTTAGTTAGGTGCAACATGAGCGCAGGTGTTCACGCGCGCGCGGGGAGGATGTGTCGTTCAGAGATATCAAAATAAAAATCCCAGATAGAGGATATGACCAGAGGATGTGAATGACGTCATGCACCGGAAGCGTGCACGGAGGATTTGGGGGATTTGAGAAAAGTCAGTGAGTTGAGTTTTAGCGTCCGAAGAAGACGGTTGACTTTCGGGGCTCGCCGAGGCCTTGCGGTGGGTGCCGCACGTGGTTCGGGACAGATGGAAAAGTCAGCATAGAAAGATTGTGTATCTCTCTCCTTATGCCGAAAAACCTTTTAACTCAAAAGGTAATAAAAAGTTTCGTACCTGAACTAAGAAGTAAGTGTTTTTCGTGTTTCGGGATTCCTATGTTCTATGTATATATGTTACGAATATTCTATGTACGTTTCACATATTCATGTATGTGTATATCACAATAAGAAAGAATACAAACAGTAAAAGAAAGGTGGTATAGCAAAACATATGAAAACAAGACCCCCACACACACACCTAACGAGTGTCCTGCATATGACACTAAACAATCTGATGGTGAGTTTTCGGGAATGTGGAGCACCCCTTCACTGCCATCGCTCCTAGGTCCACTCTGGCCTTGACTGGTAGCACCTGATAGGTGTTATCTATGGGTCAAATAGAACTAAAATGCGTATTTATACAAAACAGAATTATTTGAAATAGAACTGTTTTGACATGTAAACTGAGTACTTATGCTAAACTGAATAGTTTGAAATAGAAATGTTTTTGTATGCTGATTTGTTTGAAGTAGAACTGTTTTTGACATTGAAACTGTACTCACGCTAAACTGAATTGTTTGAAATAGAAGTGTTTTGACATTTAACTGTGTAAAAAAAATTTATACAATAATAGAACTGTTTGAATTAACTAAATAGCTTGAAATAGAAATGTTTTTGACAATTAAACTGTGTACTTATGCTAAATTGAATTGTTTGAAGTAGAACTGTTTTGACATTTAATATACTTATACTAAACTGAATTGTTTAAAATTAAAATTGGCATTAAATTACCCGAAAACGGTTGATACATGGTAAAACAAAACACCCAACCAATGTGAATCCTTATCAAACTGATCTATTTTACCTAATGGGACTCTAACAGGCACTATCACCCTGAGGCAAAAATGGACCTATGAGCCGAGAATAATAGCAAAGAGAGCGT
The DNA here is from genome assembly GCA_963585895.1 of Sepioteuthis lessoniana. Lineage (NCBI taxonomy): Eukaryota > Metazoa > Mollusca > Cephalopoda > Myopsida > Loliginidae > Sepioteuthis > Sepioteuthis lessoniana. The sequence goes on from OY757937.1 coordinate 13,393,996, forward strand.
GACTCCTGATCTCCAGAACTGGAGTCTCAGATATGGCTTAATGTCATACACAGGAGAGTCCTTTTGAGGCGGGAGTCTTACCCCACTGCAAAGGATACAGTTAGCATATTACAAACTCGATCAACAGGATGGTAATTCTCATCGAGTTTTGGTTTATTTGTTTAATGGCACATCAAACTTGTCGGGAAATATAAAACAAAGATAATAACATGAAAAATATTTTAAAAATTGCTAAAATAACTGTTTCATAGGAGGCCTTTGACAGGAAGCGAAATGGGTGCATGTCTAAAAAGAGAGGCTTCCTGGTGCCAAAGAGAAACTCGACCTCAAAAGCTTTTATCACCTTGACTAAGACAGATACACCTTTTCCTCTCGGCTTCTAGTAGGGAGCATACGTCCCGAACTTAACAGCAGTCTCTGCTGATTCCATTATGTCCTTCAAATGCCTGGTCTTGGGAAGCACGACTACTTCTACTCGTTCATGAAAACATTACACACCATAGAATTGTCGTAAACCTAAAATAAAGTTTGAGTCTAAAGGCATTTATGTCTTTTCCTTTCCGTTCCTTAATTCCCTCACAGCTTCGACAGATAAAAAAAAAAAGAAGTCAGACACAAACCTCAGAATCTCCCAACAGTTCATCATCATTATCATCATATTGTGCTGTCAGCACGTATCTCCCTGACCCTCTCTTGCCACCCCTCTCTATCGTCCATCGCTCCCAGCAGGTCTTCAAGGCTACATCCTGTATCAGCACAGTGCTATTGTAGATAGGTTCTAGTTGATCGTCCAACCTTTGCTCGTCCACGTGAAGGGTTCCACAGGAGTATCTGTCCTTACTTCTCCAGCAGTGTCCTGCATGTCTGGTTCGTCTAGGATAGTTTTCGTGATGGGTGGTACAGCTGCTGTTTTAAGGGGTGTTGCCTCTAGGACTTGTTCAATATTGCTTGTAGCATTCTTGTGTAATTGCCTTCAAGCTTTTTTTTCCCATACGTTTACGTAGCATCCATGTGGTGCATCCATATAGCACTATCGACACGGCTGCTGCTAGGAAAAAACTGCGTTTTTTATTGGTCAGGTCTGACTTCTATATGACAGATAACCTATCGATAGCTGTTCATGCCTTTGCTAGTCGCGTGTTGCATGTGCCCGATAACCTTCAGAAGTTATTTAATGCCCAAACCATTCCTCGTAAAACAGTAGTGGTACTTGTTTAACCCATTGTTGGAACAGGAAATAAGGGGATTCATACCTTTCCCAAGGGTATTAGTCCAAAAATGAACGTAACTGGAGTTCGAACCCACTTACTACCGTACGTTAGCCACTACACTACAGTGACTCCCTCCACCAATTGTCATCTGGGTGATAAACGTAAGTATTATATTTCTATGGACACGGCGATACGAGTTCAAGTCCTGGACCAGACTGATTGCATTTCACATAGCACTAATACCCTTGGGAAAGGTATGAATCCAATTATTCTCCCTCCAGCTATGGGTAAATAGTAGGGCAGACTAGGTTCTTCAGCCTTGGTGAGGCAACTAGTCTAGGAGAAGGAAAACTCAGAATTCAAACCTGTTAAACTCTGCTTAAAAAATTGACCTTGTGTCATATCCTGTCCGAGCGGAGGGGTTGGGTAAATATGATAAATTCATTGGTGGGCTATTCAGGATAAGTACCAATCAAAACTCGTAAATTAGCGCTTATTTTTTTATAACGAATAATTCGACTTATACAGTGGTATAAACGGCATTCCCATCGGTTTAAAAATATAATACTTATATTCACGTTCTAGATAAATGTTTCAATCAATTTTTTAATTGAATATTTATAAATAAGATCATGTCTTCAATTCGCTACGATTCACCCACCTGCTATATCTAGTTTTTCAGCACCCATCCACCCAACCATTAATAAGGTGGCAACACACAGTCAATTGCTGAGAATTTTTGGAACTGTTCAATAATAAATAAATAAAACAGAAGCATATGACGAAAACTTACTCTTATTTAGCCTGTGAATGTAAGCATTATATCTAGAGAACTTTTTTTTTTTGCATATTACCACAAATATCGCCTCAATTGGTTATTCTGGATAAGTATCTGATTATTGGTTTTTATATTATATTTCTATAATCTATAATTATTTTATTTATTATAATTTTTTTTTATATTTCAACTTATTTTTGGTAATTCTTATTATCATAAAAATTTATTATTATCTATTATTTTTATTTATTTATTATTCTTAAAATATTTCTAGTGTCATTATTATTTTATGTTAGAATAACATTTCAATCATACATCCTAGATGCATCAAGGTAGGTCCTCAGTGATGCACTGTCTTCATCGCCGATTTCGGGTTCTGCATCATATCAGCTCGGACAGCAACCCCGACATGACTCTGGAAGACCCAAGCCGCCTCCTTGATCGCGACGTGCTACGCGCCGTGCCTTTGCCAAAGCAATAAAACCCGTAAGGCCGGACTTCGGTCGTTCTTTATAGACATCTGTCCTTCAGTATCAGCCAATGAAAAACAGGGCATTTCATACTTTTCTACTATATAATACCATCTTTACTTCATCCGGTTTCGGCTGACTACTTCCGGATTCGATACATTATATTGTTTTAGATTTTTATATATTTCCTTAATAGTATACACTGATTAACTTGGACTAATGTCGGTATTTTGGGTGTTATAGTCTCCACATTTAAGTTACTAACCCTCCAGCCTTCTTCACGCTTCCATCATAGTTCGTAAACTTCTTGGAATTTCTGACTGAACCTTTTTATTCAATCCGCAGGTGTAAATCTATTTCCAACTGTTGCCCGTGCTTAGAGCTACTTTATCTTGAGATGAGGCTTGTCATTTACACTGATACAAAGATAACCTTTTTTTATGTACAATCCAAAGCAGGGATTGAACTTGCAAACCTCAGGGTAGGTTCTTTTCATCATGAATTCAATTAATTTGTTCTTGTAATGTTGCATGTTGAACCAGATTATAATGAGATTCTATTTATTTATTCATTTTCCCAATATACGGTCAAGGGATTAAACTCATGTCAGTCACGTTACTAGATACGGCTCAGTAACATTTTATTCAACTAGGCCATTCTGTCAACTCTTTTAATAATAATAATAATAATAAACAACGCACAATTGTGAATTGTCTGTTCCTGTGTGGCGATGAATAATTCACAAAAAGAAAGAAAGAAATACTTCTATTGCCACTCACCAAATTATATATGAAACGAATCTCATGCTACATGCTAATTCAAACAGATCCTAGAAGCAGCATCCTACAAAACAGCAGTTTTACGGCCACTTACCTCCCATTCATGTAAGATGAGCAAAATATGCAGAGAGATAAGGCCGAATTGATAAGCGACCTTCCCCTGTGGACTCCAACACATAAACACACTAGTGTTGACCAACCAGCAAAAACTTGTATTCATCGTACAGACACTGGGTACCGTCAAGATGACTTAACAAGAATGATGCCTGTAGGGACGGATGGAAAGAGAGAGACAATGGAATCCATGAAATCAGCATGGCTTGAAGATGAAGATGATAATAATGAAAATAAGCAAGAAAGCAGAATGACCAATTTGATGATGTTGAAATTAAACTCCAGAGAGGAAATTTTTAACCCCCCAAAAGCAAAACAAGACACCAAAAATTTCAAAAACCCCAAAAGACGATTTTGAAATCCTCTATATTATTTCAACTCCTCTAAGGAACTACAGTGGGACCTCGAATTACAGGGGATGTCCTCGTGGTGTAATGTTTAAAGCGATGGACTGCGGAATCGTAGTAAGCGAGTTCGTACTCCAGTTGCGCTATTACATTCACTTTCGGACAAATATCCTTGGGAAAGGTATGAAACCCTTTATCCTCCTAGCTATGGGTTAAATAGTACCACTACTGTTCTTCTAGGAGAATGGCTTTATCATTGAATAACCTACAAAGGTTGAGATGCCATTAAACAAAGAAACCAAACCAAACCTCGAATTACAAAAAAAAACATTAAACGAAAAATTAAGAATACGAAACGGACTTCGAAGAAATTTCCGTCCCATTGTTCTAAAAAAAAAAATATATGTATTTTCACTAACCCTCCGCCATGAGCAGAATGTGACATTAGGTCAATTTTTTAAGTGGTTTAAATTCTGAATTTTTCTTCTCCTAGACTGGTTGCCATACCAGATCCAAAAAGTCAAGTCTGTCCTTCTATTCAACCATAGTTGGAGGGAGAATAGTTGGATTCATACATTTCCCAAGAGTATTAATTCAATATGAGATGCATATAGCCTCGTCCAGGATTTGAACTCGGGTCATCGTGTTCATTTCCTAAGGCGATAACCATTATACTATAAGTATCTACATATGATTAGATACTTATATACTGTGGAACCTCGAATTACAAAAACCCCATAATACGGAAAGTTAAGTTAGACGAAATGGGCTTCGAAGAAATTTGCGTCCCATTTAACGAAAAAATATTCAAGAAACGAAAACGAAAATCGAAAGGTAAAGTGTCATTATTCGTAACAACATTTATAATTATTTTTCATTGATTTTATTATTTTCTCATTGCTTTTTAACATTCATGTAAATTACTATATTGTCATTAACGAACATATTCCTTCGGGTGGGTATAATATTTACACTTTATATGACTGCTTTTGGGGGCTGGAGCAAATTACGTCATTTATAGTGTAAATCCTGTCTCATAATACGAAAATTCTTAGATACGAAATCCCCTCTGGAACGAATTAATTTCGTATTTCGAGGTATTACGGTAATCTTTTAACCATTCAACTTTTGACTTGATTTCTCTTCCTTTTATTGCTAGCAACCGACTCAACTCTGTTTAGTTTATCAAATAAATAAACTAAAAAAAAAAATAATAAAAGAAATGAATTTTGACATGCCTTTTAACTGATTTAGTTGCCATATGACCTGTTTCCAACTACATCCACGTGTACTATCAGTAGTAATATAAATATTTGAAAAATAGCTCCCGGTGATTCCTTTTTCTTTTGTGTGAAAGATTCAAAATTTGTAACTGACATTATGATTTGTTGTTTTCAAAGACGTACTTCCCATATGCTCTTTTTCACAGCTTAAATGTGTGAGCGACAAAACTATTCATATGATGGTATCTAGGCTACTGTCTCGATGAGCTGGCGCCAATTTAAAAAAAACCGTCACTGAACAGCTGTTTTTGGTAAAACACAAGTTTGTAAAAATGCAATACCCTCTACTAGACCTAGCTCCTTGTGACTTTTTCTTGATTACTAAACTGAAAAGCCGTCTCCAGGATAAGATTCCAGAACATGAAGGATATTAAAAAAATAAAATGGTACAGCTTCACACCATATTTTAGAGCTGCTTGGATCAATGAAAAACTCGCTGGAATAAGTGTATTAATGGCAAGACGTAGAAATTTAATGTTTCATTCATAGTTCATTTCTATCTTGGTAAATACAGCTTTAGTCTCCACACTTTTTAAAACATTTCTGGGTGTTGTAATGGTTAGCAAACCTTCACGAATGAGTTTGAATCTTACTGGGTGCCCCATTCGTATGGCATTGTGTCACATCTGAGCAAAACGCTTAATAAATTACTAATTTTTGAGCATTTTTGGCTACTTCGGGTGGTGTAATGGTTAGCAAGCTAGACTAGCAAACCTTCACAAGAGAGTTCAAGTCTCATTGGGTGCTCCATTTATACGGCCTTGTGCCACATCAGACAGGACAGAAAATACGAAGCATAAGATACAAGAAAAAATCCTAGTCAAACCTTAGCTACCCATAAAACGTATCTATAAAGATGTTTTTAACGGCATATCAAGTCCTTATGGGTTATTTAATACCTAAATCAGATACAAATGATTCGCACAGAGCTATATAGTCAAAAGTATTCCCATCTAATACTAATCATTTATATACAATTCTATAATTTCAAGCAAATATTTCTATCTAAAAATAATTATATGTTAGCACACAGTTATATAAAAGTAAGTAAAGTTAGCGACCGTTGTTGAGGGCAACCAGAAGGCTCCCTTTTCAATAGCTACAACTCTGAGGTGTAGGGGAGGGTGCTACTTCTTTCCCTGGATTGCTCCACTTTACTCTTGATACGTACATTATATTGATGAGTGTTAAACAAAGAGGTATCAAGTACCATTTTTAAAGTCTTAAGTATGACGCGACCTGGGATTGAACCCAAATCTTCTGGACCATTAGCGAAAACTCTACCCACTAGATCAATGATCCGGTAACATAGTTATATAGTTTCAAGTATTCTAATCAAATACTAATATTCTATACACAATTATATAGTTTCAACTGACTACCATTTTAATAATAATAATAATAATAATAATAATAATTTTTTGCACTTATTTGAATTATATGAAAGGATTCCTATAGAATACTTTCACTGCCTGATCCTATTTACCCAACCCCTCCTCTTGGGCAGGATATGACACAAGGTCAATTTTTAAGCGGAGTTTAACAGGTTTGAATTCTGAGTTTTCCTTCTCTTAGACTAGTTGCCTCACCAAGGCCGAAGAACCTAGTCTGTCCTACTATTTACCCATAGCTGGAGGGAGAATAATTGGATTCATACCTTTCCCAAGGGTATTAGTGCTATGTGAAATGCAATCAGTCTCGTCCAGGATTTGAACTCGTATCGCCGTGTCCAATTCATACGACGATAACCATTACACCACGGGCACCTACTTTCACTGCCTGATCCAAGGACAGAACTCTCAATCACCAGGCAACTAGATGCAATACAGCGACACTTTTATCTACTCAGCCATTGTATAAAGTATGCTGAAGCAAAATTAGGAATTTTCTAGTATGATAATAAATGGCTCTATAATAAAACAAGACTAATTTTAATTTTAAAAACTAAAAAACGAAATTAGAAGAGAGACACAAAACAGTAAATTTATTCAATATGGCTACCATTTTTCAATTATTCTATCAACAAGCCTTCGAAAAGATGTGCAGGCCTTCAAAATAAATTCTTCAGACATTTTATTCTATTCCTCTTCAATAACAATCTTAAGCAAACTAATGTTTGGACTGGAAGTTGCATTTGTTTTGTTTTCTAAAACGCCTCACATAGCATAATCAAGGGGGTTAAGGTCTATGCTGAAATCTTACTTAATTTCTGTCCTCACAGTTTTCTCATGGATTTCTAATTCATTAGTGTGCTTTCTTATTAACATTAGAGGGTCCTTCTTAATCACAATAGCGAGAGTAATTAAAAAAAAAGAAGCCTTTTCATTTTTGGTTCAGTCCTCCACTCCTCCTTTTTCTTAAAAAGTTATTTTTCTATAAATTTTTTCTTTGCTTTGTATATGGTAGACAGAGAAACTTTGGCATGCTTTCGGCGTTAAGCAAATCATAGATTCTTTGACGTTTCTTTTCTTGCTCACTCATATTGGGCAGAATTTTGATTTTAAAAAAGTACTTGAATAATTGAGCTGATCATGAAAATTTAGATTTATTGCGTCTTTTTTTTTCTTTCAAAAATTGGACAAATCAGACGTTTTAAAAATTATTCCAAATTTTGTATATTTCCGCACTCTGTATACAAAAAGGGAGGTCAATCTGGCGCATGGGCAAAACAAGTTCTTGATCGGTAATGACAAACTAGAGTTTTTCTGATTTGTGTCAAGTGCGACATTAACTATGTTAAGATAATTTTAATCCTCAACTCGAGTCAACACAAAGAAGAATCCTTTTTCCCCACCATCACACACACACACACACACACACTCTCTCTCTCTTTCTCTCTCTCACATACACACACATATCTAATTTTTACTGCATTAATCTTTGATCAAAATTGTGAAACTGAAAATGAAGCTTTATACAAAAACTAGTTGGTATAAATTTGCTTTATGACAAAGAGACAAATCTTGAAGAAAATTAATGTTTCGTCCATTGTTCTTTTCTGTCCTGGTAAATACAGTCTCAATCTTGATACTTTTTTGAATACACCTAGTATTTAGAATAAAATTATTGTTTTAGTCATTATTCATTTCCATCTTGGTAAATACAGCTACAGTCTCGATACATTTTGAACACAGGTCGTATTTTGAAGAAAATTAACATTGCATTCATTGTTCATTTCTGTCTTGGTAAACACAGCTCCAGTCTTGATACTTTTTGAACACACTTCAAAAATTGTTGTAGAAAAAGTTAAACATTAAATCTTTGTTATTTTCGATAAAATATGCCTACTAAAGAAGCTGCCGCCTAAATCCACATAATATAAATACCAAATTTTGTAGACGTTCTTCAATAATGATCAGTGATCAATCATGTTCAAGAAACTCACAGAAACTAATCACAAAGTCTAATGAATTGTTTGTCTATTAAGCTGAGAGTAAGGCGATGTTCAAATAGAAAAAGAGAGTAACAAGTCATAAAAATAAAACATCCTACGAAGAAAAGCAACAGGTATCTGACTCTTCATTGAAAACATATTGTAAATATGACCAAAAACTGGAGAGTAAGGAGATGGGTACTTGAAAGGAAATGGGGGAAGGAAATCACATGATGAACAAGTGCTGATAGGTGACTAGTCATTAAAGATACCCTACGCAATGAAAATGTTCAAAATTAAAAAGCCTTATATACCCATGAAACACTCAATAAAGCTGTTTTTTTTTTCTCTGGTTTTTCTCACATGCAATATTGACCGTGTTCAATCAATTCTAATCCCAATTCTCAGTCAACAAAGAAAGTTTTTTTGTGGCCAATAGCAGATTTAGTTGACGTTCTTCAAGGAAAACCCATTTCAAAGGTAAGATTTCAGGACACAGAGGGCATTGAAAAGAAATACAACTTCACATCATATCAAATAAGAAGTTTTAGAACTGTTTTAAATTAAATTAAAAATTTTGCTGGAACAAGTGTGTAGAATGCTAAAAAAAATCATTTTGAAGAAAATTTATGTTCCATTCATTGTTCATTTCTGTCTTGGTAAATTTTAACATACCCTGTATACTACTACCTTAGACAAGACAGAAAATATAAAGAATCAGAAGATACCTTAAATAAACAAAAAAAACCCATCTCATTCAAGCCTTAAAAATCAAGGAAAAATCACATGATTACTGTTCATGTAAAGATTCCCAAACCCAACCAAAATTTAAAAAAAAATGCCTTTAGATATCTACATCATGTACACATAAAAGTGTTTTCCCTAGTTTTTCTTTGAAGCAATGTTGACTGTGTTCATATAATTATAACCTTTGACGCCAATCAACAAAGAAAGAGCCTTTTTGCGGCCAATATCAAAATTTGAAGACGTTCTTCAATAATGATCAGAGATTAATTATTTTCAACAAATTCACTGCATTCACCAACCACGTATAGAATTTTTGTTCTCTTAGCATTGTAGTTAAGACAAAAAGTCACCTTTGATATATATACACACTGGATGTAATCTGACATTCTAAATGCATTCTAACTCGAGTATTGACAAACAAGCTTCATGTTTTTCTTCTTCTTTGTGTTTGTAAAAAAAACAAAAAAAAAAAAATACATTCAATGAAGAAGGAAGATTTACGCATAAGTAGATCTTTCTTCAACGGCTGAAATTCCATCCGATTCCAAACAAATGCAACTTTGGTAAGTAAAGAATTTAATTGTGTCGTCTTCTAAGAAACTCAAAGCACAACCATCTTCGGTTTTCTCCAGGTTCTTTTTTAAACTTCTTTTACTGATATTCTAGTTTATTCTTTTCAGACTGTAGGCATTTACAAGAATGGTAATCAAGTGTTAACATGCACAGTGAACTAGGCAAAATTATTTTGAATAATTACTCTCTTAATGGCCACTAAAGGCTGCCTTTAAGTTTGATGACAATATAATTTTTAACTGGCATAGTACCCATCATAAATGGTGGTATTATTTACATATAGTTCGGAAGATCTGCTTGTCTATAGGTTAGCATCCGCCATGCTAGAATATTGAGAATGGAAGAGCATCACTCGACTGAAATCCTTTCAAATCACTTAAGAAAACATTGAGAAAAAGAAAGCGAAGAAAAATAAGTTGGAAGGAGAAAAATTGAAAAAGATAAAAAATGCACTAAACGAACGCAAAGAAAGACGACTGAATATTGGGGGGGGTGCGAGCGTGACAGAGAGAGTTGGTAGTTTACCTTGCATATAACCAGTGGAAAAAAGGCATATATTTGAATTTCGAAAATTCTTCATGTTACCATGATAATAGAATTTTTCGTAATAGTGTTATATATATATATATATATATATATATATACGTGTGTGTTTTGTGGCTGTTAGGTTTGGTGTCAATCGAATTTATAATGAGTATAGTACCGATCGTAATTGATAATGTTATTAACATATGGTTCAGAACTTGTCACAAGGTTTTTTTTATAACACACACACAAGTGGGTGGGCTAAAAAGTTAATATGATGACGTAATGTATTTCCAGTTGACTTTTTTTTACCAATGGGACCCAAGCACTGCATCACTAATGGAAAAAGTGTGCGGACCGAAAAGAGGACTATGTTGAAAAATAAACTTCATTTGGTCACATTTCATGAGAGTATCTTGGTGAATCAATGAACTTTTAAGTCGACCCTCGTGTGGTCTCTCTCGCTCTCTATTATATATATATATATATATATATATATTCTTTGCCAATCATAATTACACATTGAGCAGTGGACTAACTGATGTCAAATATATTTTCCTCTCCTTACATAAATAATGTATCTGGTTAATAAACGTAAGTAAGTAAAGTTGGCGACCGTAGTCGAGGGCGACCAGAAGGTTCCCTTTTCAATAGCTACTACACCGAGGTGTAGGGGAGGGCGTTACTCCTTTCCCTGGATTGTTCCACTTTACCCTTGATACGTACCTTATATTGCTGAGTGTTAAGCAAGGCGGTATCAAGTACCATTTTTAAAGTCTTTGGTATGACGTGACCTAGAATTGAACTCAAGTCTCCCGGACTATTGGCGAACACTCAACCCACTAGGCCAATAAGCTGTTAGTAAAGTGGGCGACCAGAAGGCTCCCTTTTCAATAGCTACTACACCGAGGTGTTGGAGAGGGCGCTACTCCTTTCCCTGGATACCTCCACTTTACCCTCGATACGTACCTTATATTGCCGAGTGTTAAGCAAGAAGGTATCAAGTACCATTTTTAAAGTCTTTGGTATGGCGTGACCGGGAATTGAACCCAGGTCTCCCGGACCATTGGAAAACACTCTACACACAAAGCCAATGAGCCGATCAAATGACATTTTTGTTTATAAAAGATGCTTATGTAAATAACGTTTAGAATAACAGGTTAAAACTCCTAGATGCAGTATACTCATGAGAAAGCCCAAAGAGCTTACTGGTCAAAATGAGATTTTGAAACAGTAACAAACGATACTAAAAAAAATGTTCAAGTCTGAATTATTCCTTTTCGATTATGAATACTTCAGCTCTGAATTTTTGAAGAGATTCAGACAAGTGGAAAGAACACTAATTGAAATGGAATGGTCGAAACGAAGACGAGGAAGCCTACTTCAGATAATTCATGAAATAAAGAAAATGATTCATCTCAAAATTTCAGACAACCTTTCTACAGACAGATACTCCTCGGAATAATGTATGTAATCAGGAAAATTCTTTATTTGACAACTTCAGACAACATTAAGCTATTGATTCCGTCATTGTTCAAAACATCTGTCCAGAGGTTTTAAATTGGCCCCAGTGCCCGATGGACATAGAATTCAACTTTCTTAATCGATATTTTTGAGATGTAAGTTTTCCTATAATCATTTGTTACGCTTAAACTAGTCAGGCACAAGGCCACAACAACAGAGAGCTCGGTCTACTGAAGTCAGCGTATTATTTCGTCTACACCTTAGCACTCAAAGATGTCAGAGTCAGTTCCTAACACTTGAGGAGGCCTATAAAGAGGAAAGCTCAACAGAATTAAGCTATTTTGGCACCACCTACACGTATCGATACTGCTATATGGATGCACTACTTGGATGCTAACTAAACGGCTGGAGAAGAAGCTAGACAGCAATTACACAAGAATGTTGCGAGCAATATTGAACAAGTCCTGGCGACAACACCCCACAAGGCACCAACTATACGGCCACCTGCCTCAAATCACGAAAACTATCCAAGTTAGACGAACCAGACATGCAGGACACTGCTGGAGAAGCAAGGACGAGCTCATCAGTGATGTACTCCTATGGACCCCCGCATATGACCAAGCAAAAGCAGGACGACCAGCTCGAACATACATACAGCAGCTATGTGAGGATACGGGATGTAGCCCTGAAGACCTGCCAGAAGCGATGAATGATAGGGAGAAGTGGCGAGAGAGGGTCAGGGATATCCGTGCTGGCGGCACGACACGATGATGATGATGGCATGAGCGAGCTACTTTTAAAAAGTGACCATGTGTCAAATCTGCTTTTCTCAGGGTGGATAATTAAATACTAATTAGAGAACTTTCAACGATGGGTGAAATTGTTATTATGAGGGAAGAAAAGTTGTAACGTGCGTATGTGTGTTTGGTTACTTCCTCGCTAAGTTTTAAAAGTAAATAAATGAGAGAGAGAGAGAGAAGTATGATGTCGAAATGTTTTATGAGGTTTTATATTGGTAGAAAGAGTTTATGTTTATGCTGCAAGTCTCGTAGGAAGGAAAGAAGTGAGGGAACGATTTGAAGTTATGAGAGAGTGGAGAAAGCAGCGCGTGTTGTTGGACGTGCAAGGGAGATATGTTCGCCATAGTGTAGCAAAAGTTGCGTTTGCTGTTTGAGGAGAGAAATGTTGAAGTCACCGTGAGTTTGTGGTTATGGTTGTTTCGGGGAGAAGAGTGAATGTCTCCAGAAAATGTTGCCCTGAGGTGAAGTCGCTAGGTGTCGGAGCGGAATTCTGCATCGCCGTCGACATAGCCAATTTTGGGGGTGACGTAAAGTTGTTCCTGTGTGTGGCGTATTGAATTTATCAAATTCATATTCAACTGGGAACCCTTGGTCTAAGAGAAATAGACGCCAGGGGTCCATAAATTAGATAGCTTCCCTCATTGTGTCCACACTGCTGCTGCTATTGAAGAGCAGACAGAGAGACGTCCGCACTGAACGAGGTTGTTCAGCCAAAGAGGGTGTTTGACGGTTTCCCCAATTTGTGCTGCCCAGAAAGGTGATTCGTTATGAATAGGATAAGTCATCCTGATTATGCGTCGACCCTAACAGTCGAATTAAATTATGCGCCAAACAAAAATGAGTAATTCCTTCAGCTATAAACTGATCTCAAAGACAAGCTAGCTTTCAATTGCACTGTGATGTAAGATTTTAGAATTTATCGAGAATTTTTTTAAAAAGTCCTTTACGAAAAGACTCCATCTTTAAAAAAAGATCTATTAACTGCCATTCAGGAAAATTGGAACCAATTTGATAAAGAATATTGATTTGAATTAGTGAAATCCATCTTTGAAAGAATTAAGGCAGTCATAAAAGCTTGAGGAAAAACAACTAAGTATTAATTGTAATTTTTTGTCAATGAATTCTATGATTTTTTTTCCTTTAAATATTGGATTATTTCATAATATTTTCCTCCCCATGAAAAGAAAATGATTAGCTTAAGTAATTTAATCTAGTTTGTTAAAGTTATATTTTATGAGGCCAGAATGTTCAGCTATTAAATAAAAAATGCATTGAATCTTATCAATTATTAGTTTATTGACTGCTAAGTAAAAAAACTACGGTGAACATTCTCTAATTGAGCTAATTCCATAATTTTGCCAGTGGTAATTATATATATATATATAAAAGTAAAGTTGGCGACCATAGTCGAGGGTGACCCGAAAGTTCCCTTTTCGGTAGCTACTACACCAAGGTGTAGGGGAGGGCACTACTCCTTTCCCTGGATTGCTCCACTTTGCCCTTGATCCTTACCTTATAATGCTGAGTGTTAAGCAAGGTAGCATCAAGTACCATTTTTTGAGTCTTTGGTATGACTCGACCTGGGATTGAACCCAGGTCTTCTGGGCCATTGGCGAACACTCTTTGGTTGGGTTGGGTTTTATGGCATATCAACCATAGTTGGTTATTTAATGCTAAATCTTGTTTTTACATATATATAAAATATATCATTTGTAAACACATTTAAATGATCAAACAGTTCTATTTAAAAAAATTTAATTAAGTCAACAAAGTTAAATAGTTCCAAGTATTGCGATGTATCACAAACAATTCAATTAAATATCATTCATTTGTTTATGTACAGTTAAAAGATTAAACAGTTCTATTTCTAACAATTCAGTTTAGCATAAATCATTTGTTTGCACTCAGTTTAAATGTCAAACCCATAGAAAGGACTCTTTCTGGTGCAACTACTGTAACATATTGACCCTCGATGGAGCCGTCAACCTGTGTAAATAAGCTGAAGAACAACAAAACAGGTTCATCCAGTCAAAGATATTGGAATATCACCTTAACCTGTGGATGTGGTTGAATTCGGTGCAGATGCGTATGCCCACAGGAAACAGGTGGACGTAAGACAATTATATAACCAGGTGCCACAGATGGCTTGGGTCAGTCAGTTCGAGTTCCAGTTGGAGTCAGTTGGGGGACAAGATGCCAGCGTGAGAATCCGCTTGCAGACTGAGGGCTTGTGGCCCTCAGTGACCCATGGTTGAGCAGCCCAGCCAGAATGCGAAAGAAGTGCTGCTATGGTCAGAAGAACTTTGGGTCAATATGTAGCAGTTTGTCCCCATCTCCAATACACCTTTCACACACAACCAACATCAACCCTTTCGAAAATAAAGTGTGAGAGGTATATTTTTATAAAGAAGTGTGTTCGTTTGTTCATTGAAGTTCGTTATTATTCCGGTTATATTTGTATATGTATATGTATGCAGCTATACAACACAACCCTGGGTCAAAGTAGACCTGGGAATGATGGCTTCCAGTGAAACTTACTTTTGCATTTATTCACCTTATTTTTTCAGGTTATTGATTTTTTAAAATTTCTTTTTAATCTCTACAAGTGTCTATTCTCACTTCATCGAATACACACAACACATTGTTTATATATATATATATATATATCCCAATTACACCTGCACCTCCTAAGACTGGCTCGGTTGAAAAGGCAATTTCTAAACAAACATATATCTTAAGTGTCATGCATTGAAATTTAAAAAGATATATCTTCAGTTTGGTCGCTTTATTTAATGCCAAGTCAACCTTTGTAGGTTATTTAATGCCAAAGTCATCCATGTAGAAGAACTGCTGTGATACTATTTAAGCTGTAACTGGGGGATAAAAAAGAAAGAAAGAAAAGAGAACCTGCCAAATAGTGGACTTTGCCGTTCCGGCTGACCACTTGGTAAAACTGAAAGAAAACGAAAAGAGAGATAAGTACTAAGACTCTGCTAGAGAACTGAAAAAAAATGACTTTGGAACATGAAAGTAACGGTGATACTAATTGCAATTGGTGCTCTTGGTACAGTCACCAAAGGTTTCGTACAGTGACTGGAGGATTTGGAGATAAGAGGATGAGTAAAGACCATCCCAACTACAGCATTGTTAAGCTCGGCCAGAATACTGAGAAGAGTCCAGGAGACTTGCTGTCATTCAAACTCCAGTGAGAAACCATAGGCTAAGGTTTGTGTAAAAAATTCTCAAATGAGTAAAATAATAATTATTATAATGTTTTGATGATGACTGTTTAATTATATTATTATAAGGCCTATTCTCACGCGTCGGTACTATATCTAATGCTATAAGGTTTGTTTTTTTTAATCAACATTATTATTGGTACGTTTATCACGAAAACTATACAAGTTAGACGAACCAGACACGCAGGACACTGCTGGAGAAGCAAGGACGAGCTCATAAGTGATGTACTCCTATGGACCCCCACATATGGCCAAGCAAAAGCAGGACGACCAGCTCGAACTTACATACAGCAGCTATGTGAGGACACAGGATGTAACCCTGAAGACCTGCCAGAGGCGGTGAATGATAGGGAGAAGTGGCGAGAGAGGGTCAGGGATATCCGTGCTGGCGGCACGACAAGATGAGATGATGATGATGATCTTACTGTTTTATTTTTTGAGTTTCGAAAGTACCAATTAATTTTTCTTTTGAATCGTTTTTCTATATTATTCATTCATTATCTCTCATGTAAATGATTTGTAATTCTTTTTTGTAAATAATTTTGAATAATATTTTCTTTCATCTTTTTATTTTTCATAGAGACTCGAATAGTTACTTCAATGACATCAAGGAAAATACATATCCGAGAGAAGGGCAACAAATAAGCTTTGCTGAAAGTCAAACATACAACATCCCCTTTGTCTTGAGGAAGGCTTCTTTGTTGTATTAAGTGCATTATCAATTATTGCTTCTATTAGATGAATTTATAAGTGTCCTTTCAACTTCTGCTATGTTGGTAATACAGATGCTTTATAAGAATATTTATTTAAAATATCAATAGAATAATACATACACGCATTTGTTTGAATGTTACAACCTGTCATCACCTCAGATAAATAATGGACCATTTCGTTTTGATGAAAGATAATAAAGAAAAAAAACTCTCTACGCTTCAGGGAGAAAAATAAAGAAAGAAAGAAAGAAAAGAAAGGGAAGTGATAACATTAAAGAGGTGCCCGTAGTGTAATGGTTATCGTCATAGGGAATGGACATGGCGAAACGAGTTCAAATCCTGGACGAGACTGATTGCATTTCACATAGCACTAATACCCTTGGGAAAGGTATGAATCCAATTATTCTCCCTCCAGCTATGGGTAAATAGTAGGGCAGACTAGGTTCTTCAGCCTTGGTGGGGCAACTAGTCTAGGAGAAGGAAAACTCAGAATTCAAACCTGTTAAACTCCGCTTAAAAAAAAAAAATGACCTTGTGTCATATCCTGCCCGAGCGGAGGGGTTGGGTAAATAGGATTAAAGAGCATTTGTTTATTGTTGACTTCAATAGAATCGAAGGAAGAAAAGAAGGGAAAAAGATAGACAGAGTGCACAGGGACAGAGAGAACGATCAAAAATATACTGAGAGGGATTAATATATATGTGTGTGTGTGTGTATATATATATATATATATGAGAGAGGAGGGCTGAGAGAGAAAATAACTATTAAATAAATAATGCAAGGTTATTTTAACAACTAAATTTGGAAGTTTATTTTACAATGAAAATGATTTGTCAGTCAAGAAATTATTCAATTTTAATTAAAAAAATTTCCTTACTTATCAATTTTATCATCATCATCATCATCATTATGTCGCGCTGGTAGCACGGATATCCCTGACCCTCTCTCGCCACTCCTCCCTATCGTTCATTGCCCTAGGTAGGTCTTCAGGACAACATCCCATATCCTCACATAGTTGCTGAATGTATGTTTGTGCTGGTCATCCTGCTTTTGCACGGCCATGTGTGGGGGTCCATAAGAGTACATCTCTTATGAGTTCGTCCCTGCTTCTCCAGCAGTGTCCTGCATGTCTGCAATCTGAACTATAGGGTGTCTTAATATCCATGGGACCCATAAGACTGCTAATAATTCAACTACAAATAGTGTTGTTTTCTTTTTTGTTTCAGATTTGAAAATAGTTTACTATAACATCTATTAACCCTCAATCACAATGCCTTTGACAAGAGAGAAAAAATATTTTGCCTCACTACTTATCTGGAGACAAAATCATTCAAAACTGTCTCAAAATAGATGCAACCGATTGATATAATAATGATTTATTTATTAATGAAACAAGAAATTAAAAAAACATTGCATGTCCTGGAAGCTGATATAATGACAATTAAAAAAACACAAAAAAACATTGATTTGATGTCTCTTGCTCAGAGGATGCATTTTTTACAGGACGTGTACCAAATGACTGCCATTGAGATTGTCTCTGTAATAAATCATTATCATATTAATGGGTTGTATCTATTTTGAGACACCCTGTAGTTTAATTATCTTTATTTGTTTATTTGTAATGAAGCCAGAAATGTAGGTACGAACAACATGGCTGTCATGGATCTTTCATATAGCAACAAATCACTACTCCTGATGGAAAAAAAAAATTGACAAAAACCAGGGAAATATCCGATTTTAATTTTCAGTGTTCATTTATTTATAAATCAATTTTACAAATACATCCGTTGTTTTATCAAAAAACTGGTCACTTGACTTTAGCTGCCTCCAACATGAGTGATGCTATTTAATTGGTTGGGGTACATGATATGGCATTTATTTTCTGAATATAAAAGGCCAGAAGTCTAAAGGTTTGCATGAAATTTTGAAAAAATATTAATTAGGAGCTATTAAGAGAAAACAGTACCCTAAATCTAAAAATATTACTTACACATTGATAACTATATCACTTACTATGGTATTTAAATCCAAGTAAATAAAAAAGTTAAGATAGCATCTGTAGTTGAGAGTGACTTGAAGGCTCCTTTTCAATAGCTACAACACTGAGGTGTAGAGGAGGATGCTGCTCCTTTTCCTGGATTCATCATCTTACCCTTGATCCAAACCTTATTATGCTGAGTATTAAGCAAGAAGGCATCAAGTACCATTTTTGAGTTTTTGGTATGACTTGACCTGGGATTGAACCCATGGTCTCCCAAACCATTGGCAAACATGCTAACCATTATGCCAATATTTACTTGAAACTATATCTATGCACTTTCAAGTAAATAATTATAACTTCTGAATACAAATAATTTTCACAGTTATATGGTTTCAACTATTATGATCCAGATTTTTAAAGAAATTTTGTGGTTTCAAACAACAAATAAGATTGAAAATTATTTTCAACAAATAAACACTTTATACTTAGTTGCAATATCAATGTTTTCAGAAGTAATGTATTAATGCAATTGAAAATTAAAACATTATCTCAAACACCCCATCTATTTGACCCATAGATAGGATCCTGACAGGTACTACTTCTCCAGGTCAGAGTAGACCTGGGAGTAATGGCAATGGAAAGTTCACTCTACACTCTCTAGAACTGGTATCTCACCATCAGATACAGTTTATTGCCGTATGTTAAACTCATAACAATTTTTCACATTGAAGTTTCCAATGCTTTTAAAGTGAATTAATAATTCTTTAACACAGAGAAAATTTACTCAAGCAGAATTTAAATCTTTCAATCCGATTGATTTTAACAACCCTTTGATTCAATTGAGTTTAATCTATTATGAGACTAACTGATGTTTAAAGATGTACCAAACTATATTTAAACCTTTAAACAGCAATGTTTCAGCCGAAGTTAATTCAATATCAAGTTACTAATAAGATTTTACCTTTTCCAAAGGTAACAATTTTCTATATCACAAAACAATCCTTGTATCTTGTGATCAAAGATTATTTTTGTCGATAAACAAATGTTTCATTTTTGAAGTATCAGTATTGTAAGGTTAGACTAAGTTGGCAAAGGGGAAAATCTATTGATTTTTGCTTATATTTTGTTTAGAAATCATTTAAAAAAAAAAAAAAAAAAAAAAAAAAGACTTTTTTAAAAGAATAATATAAATTTGTTTTTCCTTTGCAACATTATAGACAGTTATTTTTTCAATAGCTGAAAGTTCCACACTTCCTCGAAAATAAGATCTTTGTATCTTATTGTATAATTTTGCTAAAATAAAGTATCTTTGGAAAGTATAATATCAACATGCCAGCGATAAATACTTTTGGCCCAATGACAGATTTTAATCTAAAAAGTAATGATGAATAATGAAATAGAAATTGAAATTGCACTGCCAATTTTCTTCACTTGGCTTGAAAATGGTATAATATACTACCTTTGGCAAATTTATGGAATTAGCCCAGTCAGAGAATGTTCACTTAGTTTGTTTTTTTTCATTTAGTAGTAAATTAAGTAAACACTCCTTTCATTGGAGCTATTTTTCCTTTCAATCTGGTATGCTCAACCACTTGTTGATGTTTCCAAAAACTGTCTTTTAATTGTCGACTAATTTTCATATCTAATCTTCAGATGGTATTTGTTTTAAAAATACAAGTAACAAGATCATTCCATCATTTTTTTTTTTTTTTTAATGTTGGGTCATTCTATTTTTTCTTTTGCATGACTCGGAAAAAATTATATCATTAATTTAAATCATTTAATCTAGTTTTAAGAAGCCAGAATGTTCAGCAATCAAATTAAAAATGTTTTGTAACTTATCTTATTAATTTATTTATTGCTTAACCCCCCTACAAAAAAAAAAACAAACTCAAGTTGAACTTACTCTGAATGTGTTAATTTTATAATTTTTGCCTGAGATAAAATAACTGTTTATCTTCTTTTTATTTGTTTCTTCTTAATGTGATTTCTAGAATGAAAAATCCAACTAACCTTATATAACACACAGACTACTACTCACAAATATCATATTTTACCTGGGCAATTGCATATTGTAAAATCTGATATTTAGAGAAGATCTATCAGGAAAATTAGAACCACTTTGATAAAGAATATTGTTTTAAATTAGTGAAATCCATGTCTGAATGAATTAAGGCTGTCATAAAAGCTCAAGGAGGAGCAACTAAACATTCATTCTAATTTTCTTTTCAATGAATTTGATAATTTTTTTCTTAATATTAGGTTATTCCATAATATTTTCCTCTGCATGGCTTGAAAAAAAAATTATATCATTAATTTAGATAATATAATCAAACTTAATCAAATTTCTATGAAATCAAAATGTTAAGCTATTAAAGAAAAATATTAAAGAAAAATAAAATACTTAAGCTAAAGTGAATTGTTGAAAATGGAACAGTTTTTGTTAGCTAAACTGAATTGTTTGAAATAGAACTGTTTATATATATATAAAAATGGATTTGCCATTAATAACCTACAATGGTTGATATGCCATAAAACCCAACCAAACCATATATATGTAATATATATGTATAAAGAGGATTTGGCATTAAATAACCTACAATGGTTGATAAGCCATAAAATCAAACCAAAATTTAGATCATTTAATCAAACTTAAGTTCTATGAAATCAAAATGTTCAGCTATTAAAGAAAAATATTAAAGAAAAATAATAAAAACAAGATAAATGTGTCGAATCTGTTATTTGTTTATTTACAGATAAATAAGTAAAAAAATAAAAAAATAAAACAAAACAACAGTATGCTAGTTCCATAATTTTGCAAGTATCTGCATGCAGAGATGAATCTTACTTCATGATATGCAACTCATTAAGAATATTTCAGACTTGCTACGGGTATTTGTAGTAAACCACTAAGTTTTATATTGTGGGTATCTTGAAAGGTTGTCGCTTGATCTCAACTAATGAAAAAAGTGGATAAATATGCACTTATAAATTTATTTTATCTATAAAAAGTCAGGCTGGCTATATTACTCAGTTTCATTTTTTATAGAGAGGAGGAAACACTTTATATATTCTAAAATATTTGATATAAACCCCTTTAAGGGACTCCTAAAACCATTAAAATTCCTAAATGATCTTATTTACTAAGCTTTTACTTAGATATAGTACACAGACCTCAAGTTATTTACAGACTTTGCTTCTAAAAATCGAAATGAAACAGGTTTATAACAGCTTAACTTCAGAGATCTTATTTACTAATCTTTAGTCTGGAACACATGCTGTTACTAAGAGGTCACTTATCTCAGAACCAAGCAGATTCATCTTTGCTTAACTTTGGTGGGCTGACAGGAACAGGTGCTTTTAAAATGATTTGACCATTAGTCAATTTTAACAGCATTAGATAATTAAAGGATATGTGATATTTTGGTAATTTTGGGATTATCTGTAGAATGAATCATATATTCAATTGACTAGATTAGATACTTTTGGCCTAACAACAGATCTTATTTTCAAAGTTGTTGATTTTAATTTACTTATTCATCTTCCAATGGGGAATTAAATGTTCAGGTCAAAGAGTAAACAATGGGAAGGGTAGATTGAGTTACATATACCAGCTTCCTCAATCCAGCAACAGAAACAACACTGCCTTTTGATTTTCATTGAAGAACTGGCTTGTCAATCAACCAATATAACAATCGATTTAATTGTGAAATAATAGGCTGATACAAGAGACTCTTTAACCATTGCTTTTTAAATGTAATATGATAACCTGGAAGAAACTCTATATTGCTGGCGGAAAGGTTCAAGTGATGCGATGACCTGGAAATAACCCTCATGGTATTAGGTGCAATTTAGGAAATGCAAATGTCATCATTTGGTATAATTATAAACCTTGCAGGCTCAGGGTAGACATTCATTCACGCTGAGAGGAGGAGGTTAGATGCATGTTAAGTAGAAAAAACTGACTCAAAGATATAAGACAAATAAGTTCTACTTAAGGCTAGAAGTAACAGATAATGAAAATTTCCAATCATTCTTTAGCGAGAATTTTTAGCCGGAGTTTTTGTTGGTTTGTTAGTAGCAAGGGAAAGTTTGTTGTTAGCGAGGAAGATGGTGTAACGTATGTGTGTTTACGTTGTGTTGTTTCCTTACTAAGTGTTGTAAGGCCCTCGCTAGTAGTTTGTGGTGTAAATAAAGGTAGAATGATGAAGAAGATAAGATGCCGAAGGTCAAAATGTGTTTTTATGGATAGTTTTATTTTGCAGCATGGAATATTGGGTTTGCTTTTGGTGCTGCAAGACTCGTGCAGAGGTTGTGCTTATTGAGACGAAATTGAGTTATGAGAAGGTTGAGAAGGTTGTGATGGCAGCATGTGTCGTCGGACGTGTGAGGGGATTGAACTTTAGAGTCATGTAGTTTCGTGTCTCTGGTGAAGAGTTTGCATTGTCTCCATTAAGGTCGCCCAGAGGTAAGTTGAGAGCTAGGTGTCGAGAGCGGGATTATGTGTCGGACATAGCCAATTTTGGGGTGACATAAAGTTGTGTCTGTGCGAGGCATGTTGAATGTATCTAATTTATATTCAACTGGGATTCCTTGCAAGGAATCCATAAATTAGATGGGTTCCCTCTGTGTGTCTATGCTGCTGCTGCTGCTATTCTAGAGCCGCAGTGAGACGTCTGCACTGGGCGGCATTGTCCAACTAAAAAGCATCGCTATTGAAGAACGGCCAGTGTGACATCTGCACTGGACAGCGTTCTCCAGCCAAAGAGAGTGGGTTTGGCAGTTTACCCAATTTGCTGGCTGGAAATGAAAGGTCCAGGCTGAATAGGATAGGTCATCCTGATTGGGTGAAATTAAGTGTCGAATTAAATTGCGCGCCAAACCAAAATACGAAATTTCCCTTCACTACAATTCAGACAAATGATCAGAAGATACACAACGCATTATCGATCAGCCTCTGAAAATGAAAATAAATGATTGTTTAGAGACTTTTATGTTACAGTTTTTTAACAACTACAACACAATCACCTAAATACTTACATTCCATTATAGACAACAGGGCACATGATTAGCCCTGGTAGGGAGAAGGAAAACTGGCAAATGAGACAGAAGTTGAAGTAGGAGAAACCAAAAATAGATAGAATATCTTTGTAGACAAAGATCAGGTCTTAGAATAATCAATTCAAGCAGAACTTAAGAAAATTTCAACAGTTATTGACAAATAAGAATCTATGAAAGTGTTGCGATAACTGATAAATTCCCTTGTTAACCTTACAGGACTCATTCCTATGGCCAGCCATCTTAGGATAAATCTTTCAAGAAAGAAACACATAGCGATTTCTGATTTACAATCCTGATCAAAATAGGAAAGTTACTGCTCTGAAAAATGGCAAGGGAAATTTTCTGGAAAAGGCTAATTAACCTTACTGGGTTAATTTCTATAACCAGCCATCTTCGAACAAATATTTCAAAAAATATTTAACAGTTGCTGAAGAATAAGAATCTGAGGAGCTGTTGTGATGACTTTGCAGAATTGATAATATATTCATCTGATTTAGTTATTTAAACACTTTTGGTTCAACAATGGATTTTAATTCTAAAGGAAAAAGTGAAAAAAAATCTGTAACATGTTTTCTGCAAGGTGAGAAATATAGACATGATTGAATGTTTTTTTCTATGAATTAAATGTATTACTTGATCTCTATGTACGTCAGTTTATATTAAAATTCCAATTTAATTCATATGCATTAACAATTGTTAAATTTTCTGAGAACAGCTAGATAACCTTCAGGGCTTGTTCCTATGACTAGCCATCATCAAACAAATCTTGAAAGTGAAAGTAGTCATTTCTGATTTACAACCTAATTAAAATAGAAAAGGTATTGCTCTGAAGAATGACCAGACAAATTCTCTGTAAATAAACAATTAACCTTACAGTCATGATAGAAAATATATTTTAAAAATTTTTTAACTGTTATTAACAAATAAGTATCTTTGGAAGTGTTGTGATAACTTTGTAGAATGAATAATATATTCATTTGATTTGGTTAATCAAACACTTTTGACTCAACAGTAGTTTTTAATGTTAAAGAAAAAAGCAGAATAAATCTAAAAGCGAAAGATAAAAAGGATTAGCAACATATTTAAATACATGATTCTATCATTTTTTTTCTACAAATCCAATTTTTTATTTAAGTTGTACATAGTTTAGCTAATATCAAAATTCCAATTTAATTCCCTTTTGACAAAATTTGCACATTTTAATAATTGATAAATTCCCTGGAAAAAAAAAAAGATAACCTCACTCAGTTTACTTGCCAGCCATCTTGGAACAAATATGATGAAGGCTGGTTAAGAGTGTAAGACATGAAACATTTCAACTGCAACAGGTATGAAATGAAATCTGTCTAAAAATGACTCATATTTAGTTTATGATGTTCAGCATATGTGAACTGTAAAGAATCAAAGTTGATACTACTGAATAAATTCCACCCTATCAGTTGGGATAGAAATACCCACTGATTGTACCCCTGCAGAGGGGTGTCCAGGGTATGACACTAAACTGCATTTAATAATGAAGTTCCAGTTCTGGAGATATAGGGGATGTAGAATAACCTTTTATTACCATTACTCACAGGCCCATCCTGACCTGGAGTAGTAGTACCTGTTAGGGGGCCTATCTCTGAGTCAAATAGATCAGTTTGAAAATCATTTATATCAAATAGGAATACTTGATACCACATAACTACAAATTATTTATCAGCCCAGTCAGTTAGGGGCTGTCGAATAAACCGACAGCATCTCTGCAGAGCGGTAAGATGCCCACCCTAACAAAGAGTGTCCTGGATATGATACTCAACAATCTGATGCTGAGGCTCCAGTAATGTTGGAGCTTTGGAGACTGCAGAGTACCCCTTCATTGCCATTGCTCCCAGGTTTAGTCTGACCCAGAGTGGTAGCACCTGATAGGGTCCTATGTATGAGTCAAATAGAACTGTTTGACATTTAAAAAGTGAGCAAGCAAATGACAGCTGTTTAATTGAATTGTTAGTGTTAAATAGCAATACTTGAAAGCTTTAAACTGTGTGCAAACAAATAAGAATGAATAAAATTATTCATATAAAAGAAATAAGTGATACCATTTAACTGTATGCAAAGAAATGAGCACAGGCTCATTTGAAAATGTTATCAACAAAATTTATTTAGGAATCATATATTTGATATATATGTATAAAGGGGGTTTGGTATTTGTTGTATAGTGGCTTGTACCAAGTGAATTCCGGTATCACAGAAGTATAAAAGACACCGTGTCTCTTAAGCACGGAGAAGCAGAAGCAGACAGACAGCTCAGAAGGACGTTGGTCAGTACTAGACCAACTTTGGACGTAACACCAACAGTGCGAGACTTATAATACTAGTCGGACTGTACCACTTGAGTTAATAAATAATTAACTCTCTTCCACTGTGTATTTTTTCCTTACCACAATACAACAGTATTAAATAACTAACAATGGTTGATATGTCATCAAATCAAACCTAGATTATTAGTATTAAGAACAGTTGAAGTTCTCATCAACCGAAACAGACATCGACAAGCGACTAGCAAAGGCATGGACAGCTATCAATAGGCTATTGGTCATATGGAAGTGAGACCTGACTGATAAAATGAAACACAGTTTCTTCCAAGCAGCAGTCATGTTGATACTGCTATATGGATGCACTTCATGAACAGCAACAACAAAAAAATGCTGTGAGCAATATTGAACAAGTCCTGGAGGCAACACCCCACAAAGCAGCAGCTATACGGCCACCTAGCACCCATCATAAAAACTATCAAAATTAGATGAATCAGACATGCAGGACACTGCTGGAGAAGTAGGGACGAGTTCATAAGCAATGTACTCCTGTGGACCCCTTCACATGGCTGAGCAAAAGCAGGGCGACCAGCTCGAACCTACATACAGCAGCTCTGTGTAGATACAGGGTGTAGCCCTGAAGACCTGCCGGGAGTGATAAGAGGGGTGGCAAGAGAGGGTCAGGGATATCTGTGCTGATAGCACAACAAGATAATGATGATGACTAAGGTTTACTGTTATCATTAGTAACTTGAAATCATATCACTGTGTACAAACAAATAATTATTATGAAATAGGAATAATTACTTTAAACTATATAATACTGTATAAATTATTAGTATTAGATAGGAATACCTGAAACTATACAAGTGTTGGCAAAATATTTGTATTAGGTACTTGACATCATATAACTGCATCCAAAGAACTCCTAAGAAAAAAAAATGTAAGTATAAACATACAATGTATATATAAAATAAACCCACACAATTTAAGATGACTCTAAAATCAATCAATAATAAATAAATTAATAATTAAAAAAAAAAAGTTTGACAAATAATCCATTTTGTTTTTTTTTACTTTGACAGCCAGTTTCAAAAGAGAAAGAAAAAGAGCAGTTATTTCAAATCTACAATTCCCACCGGAAATAATTAAAAATGCATTGCTTTGAAGAATGGTAAGGTAGATATTTGAAATAGCCATTCAACCTCTAGGAGCTATTTCAAAGGTCAGCAGTCTTAGAATTAATATGCCAGGGTAAAGTGGTTATTCAATGGGTGAAGACACCAGATTTATCAATCACAATATGAAATCTGCTATTGGAAATTTGTTTCATTTCAGTACGCCACAACGGGTGTTATTATTTTGTTTATTTTTTTGTTATCACACATTCTTTTCACATCCTTTCTTTGAGTTAAATATTGTTTTTAATCTCTGGCATAGAGCCCTTGTTTTATACCTTAATACTATGTGGAAGGAAAAAATCCTGTGGTTGGCTCTGTATACAGGGCATCGACCATGTGAAACTAGCCCCTTCCTCTGGCTCTTTTTCTTTCCAGCATGCAAGATGTGCCTCTGGTTGAAGATGACGACACCGGCTATGTAACAAAAGTGGGGGTTATGGTCACCCACTTTTGGACTTTCAATTCAATTTCGAATAGTTGAATTTTATTTCATAGAATGTTCAGGCTTATTCACCCCAATCCCAGCATATACGACATGTGCTGGGAGAAATTATGTGCTAAGGCATTGTCCAGAGGAAATGTCAGGAAGTGATATTTCAAACATGCAGCTTTCTACCCATTTTCCCAGTCAAGGTTCCTGAAGTGAGACGTGCATCTTGAGAAAGGACAAAAGGTAGTTAAGAAAAGGCTTTTAATGATCTACGCTGCAGTTCAACCTTTGAGAAAAGTCATAGTTTCTGGCAAGAGAAACTTGACTGATGCTTGAAGCCTTTACACCCTTTAAGAAAAAAACATTAGTTTCTGGCAAGAGAAACTTGACTGATGCTTGAAGCCTTTGTATGGACAAGTTGAACCTTTATCC
The DNA here is from genome assembly GCA_963585895.1 of Sepioteuthis lessoniana. Classification (NCBI taxonomy): domain Eukaryota; kingdom Metazoa; phylum Mollusca; class Cephalopoda; order Myopsida; family Loliginidae; genus Sepioteuthis; species Sepioteuthis lessoniana. The sequence continues at coordinate 13,421,791 of OY757937.1, forward strand.
CTTTACCTTGCATGAGTGCAAACTTTCTAGTGGGTTTTATAGAAAACCCATATTAAGTGAGTAAGTGCTTTTTTACTTTCTCCATTGTTCCAAATTTCTTATGGGTTATTTTGTTTTGTCAAAAACCCATATAAGCATTTTCTTTTATTGTTCCAACTTTGTTACAAGGTGCCTTGAATTTTTAATGTTGCAAAGCCTGCACGTGGGAAATACATGCAACTTTGTGAAGAGTCTCCTCTCAGGACGGCTCTGATAAATAAATTCTTTCAAACAATGATCAAACAAGACCATTTGTGTCTGCTTCCTGTTATTCCTTTTACCATTTTCTTTCAAATGTGTATTAAAAGTCGAATTTACATGAAAGTGGATAAATTTGCAACAAGGACCTAGCCAGGGACAAGTGTATATTGGAAATAATAAAGGATAAACTCTCAGTAAGATTAAAGCACGTCTGCTATTTTTAAGGTGAAATAGGAATTTTAAAAATATTGACACAATTAAAAAAAAAAAAAGGCTATCATTTCTGATCCATAGTTACAGTCAAAAGAACTGAAAATGCTTTGCCCCAAAGAATGGCAAGGGATATTCTTTGAAACATGCATTCAAGCCCTTAGAGCTCATTCCTAAAGCCAATAGTCTTAGAATTAATATAGAGGGGTAAAAAGGTTATTTGAGAGTCTTGGATGCTGGATATTTCAATTGCAAAAAGAAATTTCTCTCAAAATGACTGGTACCTTACCAGTTTACGTTTAACCAGCTTGATGCCTGGATCTGTCACTGATTAAACGAAGTTACCTATATTTTCTGAGATTAGTCCCTGCTGGTACTTCACAACAAAAGCCCTTTGGGAAAATAGATCAATATGTATTACTAATATGTACTTATTTTTCTTTACTAAAGATTTCAAAGTATATCTTAAAGACTGTAATACCAAATTTGATGAAAAATTAGCTTCATATTCAATCTAACGCTAAATTAATCAATGCTCAAGAAAACAGACAATGAATATTGGCTTATCTTTACATCAGTATGATTTTACTGGTTGGGTTGTTATCTTTGGTGATCTTAATTACAAAAGCAGTTAATGGATCCATCAGGAAAATTAAAAAAAGAGAAAATGCTGAACTCTCACAGCAGCTTTTTTTTTACCCTGACAGTTCTGAAATAATTAAACGTCTTATCAAATGAAAAAACATTTTTTGAATTTAAAAAAAATTATTAGTTTTAATCTCAAGGCGAAACCAAAAAAACTCCAAACAAAAAAAACAAACTATAAATCAATTATACTGTTCAAATCCAAGTCACCTTGCTGCAGAATAGTTCTTAGCTAGTTAATCTCCCAAAAGAAGCCTACTCTTTTGAGTTAGATCCGCACTAAGTGCCTCAGAGATTTTTCTTTTAATTAAAGAAATTGTTTGGCTTATTTGTTTGAGAGCATATCAACTTCTTTTGGATTATTTCATCCAAAAGTTTGATCACTATCATAATTTATATTTTCAACATTCCAGAGCATTTTTAAAAAATTACACATCTTATGCCACAGTTGGCTTGGGTGATAGAATACACTGACTGCATCTCTGTAGAGAGGTAAGACCTCCTGTCAGTGAGTGTCCTAGATATGACACTAAACAATCTGATGGTGAGACTCCATTAATGCTGGAGACATGGGGGATGCTGAGTAACTCTTTATTGCAATTGCTTTCAGGTCCACTCTGGCTTGGAGTGGTAGCACCTGATAGAGTCTCATCTATGGGTCAAATAGAACTCAACTGTGTGCTTATGCTAGAATGAATTGCTTGAAATAGAATTGTTTTGACATTTAAACTGCATACTTAAGCTAAAGTGAATTGTTTGAAATGGAACTGTTTTTTGGAAGCTTAACTGAATTGTTTGAAATAGAACTATTTATATGTATAAAAATGGATTTGCCATTAATGACCTACAATGGTTGATGTGCCATAAAACCATGCTAAACTGAATTGCTTGAAATAGAATTGTTTTGACATTTATACTGCATACTTGTGCTGGACTGAATTGTTTGAAATGGAACTGTTTTTTTGACATTGAAACTGTGTACTTATACTAAACTGAATAGTTTAAAATAGAACTGTTTAAAAATAGATTTGACATTAAATAACCTACAATGGTTGATGTGCCATAAAACCAAACCAAACAAAACAGAATTGTTTTTGCATTTAACTGTGTAAAATGACTGATGTTTAATTTAATTGTTTGTGATACATAGCAATGCTTGGAATCATTTAACTTTGTTGATGACACTGAATAGTTTGAAATAGAACAGTTTTGATGTTTAAACCATGTACTTATACTAAAATGAATTGTTTGGAATAGAACTGTTTGTATGTATAAAAATGGATTTGGCATTAAATAACCCACAATGGTTGATATGCCATAAAACCAAACCAAACTAAAACAGTTTTTATCAAAATAACTTGATTCAGCATTAAATGACCTGAAAAGGGTAGATATGTTGTAAAAAAAAAACAATCAACTAAACTTTTTTGTTTATATCATTTGTTTGCACACAGTTACATGATATCAAGTATTCCTATCTAATACTAATAATTTCCACACAGTTATATGGCATCAAGTATTCCTATCAAATACTAATAATTTCCACCCATACAATTAAATTATTTCAATAATAGTGATTTGTTTGCACATAGTTATATGTTTTCAAGTAACTAATAATAATAATCCTTAGTAAACAATTACAGCTTCAAGTAACTATTCTTAATACAAATATTTTGCACACTGTTATATGGTATCAAGTATTTCTATCTATTTGACCAGTAGCTGTAATACTATCAGGTGAGAGAATAGGAATTCTTCCAAGCTGTGGCCATGTTAATACTACTGTAAGGTTACACTAATTGGAATTAACAAAACACTTTGAGAAAAAGCAAGAGGGTAACTACACAAGGATGCTGCTTACTGTTTAGACCAAATTCTGGAAGCAGCATCCAACAAAACGGCAGCTGTATAGCCACTTACCTCGCATCTCGTAAACCATCCAAGAAAGTTGAGCAAGGTATATTAGAGAAATAAGGATCAACTCTCACAATGGACTCCTACACATGGACACACCAATGTTAGCTGACCAGCGAAAAGTTATATTCATCAGTTCTGTACAAATATTGGATGCTATCAAGAGGACTTACCAAGAGTGATAGGGACAGATGGTAAGAGAGTGTCAAAAGAATCCGTGCTATCAGCATGTCTTGATGATGATGACGACTTGTTGCAGGCAGAATGTGACACAAAGCTAATTTCTAAGTGAAGTACAGTTGGTTTGAATTCAAAGTTTTTCTTCTCCTAGACTGGCGAAATACCGAGGCTAAAAATTCCAAGGAGGATTTGAACTCAGCTCACCAAATTCATTTTCTTCAATGATAACCATTACATCACATGTTTAATGAAATGTGAATAATCATTTTGATTAGAGATATAGTTTGCTTTTTTAGGGGGGGAATATATAGTCTCAATGATTAATAATACCTTGCAGCAACATAGCTTTCAGCAGAGCTTAGCTCATGGAAAATAAAATTCAAATTTCTGTTTCAAAGTTAACAAATAATCCAGTATGATATTAGTAGTTTCTTTTATCCTGACGTTGTGGACACTTTTTTGAATAATTACATTTAAGAGCACAAAGCTACTCTGACAGAAATTTTGGGAACCATTTGCATAAAATGAACTACATTCTTTGAATATAATCTTTGAGAACAGTACCCACTACACCCACAATCTATGTTTCTCCATCTCTCTCTCTCTCTATATATATATATTTACCCAAACCCTCCACCATGAGCAGAATGTGCACAAGGTCATTTTTTTAAATGAAATAAAGCTGGTTTGAATTTAGTGTTTTCCTTCTCCTAGATTAATTGCCATAACAAGGTTAAAGAATCCAGTCTACCTATTATTTACCCATAGCTGAGGAAAAGAGAAAAACTTGTTTTTTATTTTGTCTAGTCAAAGTTCTCTCTCTCTCTTTTTTCTATATATATATATATTTTTTTTTATTTATATATATATATATATATATATATATATAGGTAGTATTATTCGGTCCTGTTATATTTTTCTTCGTGTTTTTTGCAAAACAGGATGGAAATAAATTTATAATCCTAAAATAACCAGTCTTTGGTTTTTTATTTAAAGGAATATATATATCAGTCTATTCAAAGCTCTATATATATCTTCATTTATTCAGAACTATCCAACAATTCACAGAAAAAAGAACTAATCTATCCATTTTATTTATGGGTAATAAATACATATATACATCTATCTCAGCCTGTTCATTCCTACCAGCCTATCTATCTATTTATCTCAGTCTGTTTAAATAAAAGTTGCTACATAAACTGAATATAACATTATAGGTCAGACACGGGAATCTAACACATACTATAGGTCAGACATGAGAGTCTTTTATACATCAACCTGAGTAAAGAATTATTTTAGTCTAATATATGGTTTTTTGTCATTAATTACTAGCTTGGCTTTTATTTAATTGATGTGAAAACAAATTTAAATTGAGGCAATTTTTTCCTATTTAATTTCATTTCATTTTATTCCTTTACTGTATTTTTCATACAATAAAATAAAAATAATTTTTGATAGAATAATTGCTTCAAACTTAAAAATGGCAGTAGATGAGAGCAATCAAAGTCAACATACAATTTAATGTTTTGGAAGTGTTTGTAACATAGCAGTTATCAGTTGTCTAAATTTCTGAGACAAACCTTGGTGATTTTTATCATTAAGGGTCTTCAGACTATTGTCTTCATCTTTATTGTTTATCATATTTACCAACCCCTCCACTCAAGCAGGATATGACACAAGGTCAATTTTTAAGTGGAGTTTAACAGGTTTGAATTCAGAGTTTTCCTTCTCCTAGACTAGTTGCCTCACCAAGGCTGAAGAACCTAATCTGTCCTACTATTTACCCATAGCTGGAGGGAGAATAATTGGATTCATACCTTTCCCAAGGATATTAGTACTATGTGAAATGCAATCATTCTCCTCCAGGATTTGAACTTGTGTCGCCGTGTCCATTTCCTACGACGATAACCATTACATAACGGGCACCTCCTTGATAACCATTACACCATGGGCACCTCCTTATTGTTTATAAGTCCCAAATTCACTCTAAATTGTCCAGCAGGACACATGGTGTAACAATTATAGGCATTGGTTCCCAAAGCTTCTAAGGAGACACTCATCTGGAGGTTGCAGGTTCAATCCTGACTGCAGGTGAGTAACAATACAGGAATACTTAACACTTATACCCGGTAATGGCAAATGGAATCAGAACAGGCGACCCCCGTGGTTTCAATAAAGAATGTTCAAAGTTCCGTGAAGGTTCCCAAGTTCGACAAACACCTGAAGAAGGCCAGAAGACATATCGGCTGAAACATTGTGGAAATAACAATAAAGATGAAGACAATAGTCCGAAAACCCTTAATGATAAAAATAGCAGTTATCCTTGTAGGAAGTGGACCCAACAATTTGAGTTCAAACCCTAGACAAAGCTATTTCTGTTTCACTTGGTGTTTATGCATTTGAGAAAGGCATGAATCCATCTCTTCTCTCTATGGCCCAGTCAGCTGGGGCTGTAGAATACACCAACTGCATCTCTACAGAGGAGTAAGACCGCCACCAATGAGTTTCCTTGATATGACATTAAACAATCTGATGGTAAGGTTTCAGTAATGTTGGAGCCTTGGGGGATGCAGAGTACTCCCTTCATTGCCATTGTTCTCAGGTCCACTCTTGCCTGGAGTGGTAGCACCTGAAAGGGTCCTATCAATGAGTCAAGTAGAACTATTTGACATTTAAGCTGTGTTCAAGCAAATGATATGCTAAATTGAATTGTTAGAAATAGAACTGTTTAATCATTTAACTGTTTGTAAACAAAAGACTGCAGTTTAATTGAATTGTTAGAGATACATAAAAATACTTGAAACCATTTACCTGTGTGCTAAATGATAAGCTTAGACTCATTTACAGATATTATCACCAAAATGTGTTTAAAAATCATATATAATATATCTATGTATTTATAAAGAGGATTTGGCATTAAATAACCTACAATGGTTGATGTGCCAAAAAAAAAAAGAATAAAAAACAAGTTTTTCTCTTTTCCTCAGCTATGGGTAAATAACAGGTAGACTGGATTCTTTAACCTTGTTATGGCAATTAATCTAGGAGAAGGAAAACACTAAATTCAGACCAGCTTTATTTCCCTTAAAAAATGACCTTGTGCACATTCTGCTCATGGTGGAGGGTTTGGGTAAATACATCCATCAATAATTTTTTATAAGGGATTATTATTAGTAGTAGATACTTAAGATTATTATTATTAGTAGTTACTTGAGTCCATTAGCCTTGGTATGACAACCAGTCAAGGAGAAAGAAAACTGAGTTTAAACCAGCTTAGATCCACTTAAAAATGCCCTTGCATCACATCCTATTCACTGATGCAGGTTCAAATTATTTTTAGTTTATGACAATGCAAGAAGAGCCTTTAGGTTAGGTTATTTGATATAATGGCATATCAACATTTGATGGTTATTTAATGCCAAAACCTGTTTATTTATATATCATGATTTTTAAGGCAATAGGTTGTAGGTAACATTATTTTTTAGACAAGCCAGTTCTCATTTAGTTAAATGGTTTCAAGCACTGCTATTCTTTGTTTGCACACAATTATGTGGTTTCAAGTATTGCAATCTAATACAAATAATTCAATTTGATATTAATAAATTGTTAAGGTGGTTTCAAGTATAATAAAGGATTAAACAGTTCTCTTTGACCCTTAGATAAGAACCTAACAGGATCCACTCCAGATCAGTGTCTACCTGGGAATAATGGCAATGAAGGGGTTCTCTAGAACTGCAACCTCTACAGTCATATCCAGGACACTCGTTGTGGGGGGTCTTGCCTCTCTGCACTCGATGTATTCTACAGCCCCTTCCAACAGGGCTATGAGCTTAGGATTCAGTTGAAATGTTTGTAGCAGAGCAAGATACCACATGTAGTGTAATGGTTAACAAGCTAAGTTTGTTGACCATTATTAGGGAGTTCCATTCACACTGAGCGTATTATACTTCTGGCTTTGTATTAAACTCACCTAAGCTTATGTATTTACCAAACCTCTACCTCATGGGCAGGATGTGACACAAGGTCAGATTTTTTGTAGAGATCTTCTCACCTACAAATGCTTGGTTTCAGACATAGGCAAGATACACCATTCTTTTAAGATCAGTTGCCTAACCAAGGCTAAAGAACCCAATCTACCCTACTATTTACTCATAACTGGATGAGACAATGGGTAATTTTTTTATGTAGAAACCTTCCAACCTATGAATACCTCATTGAAGATAGTGCCAAAAATAGCTTAGCTCCATTGTATTTCACATTAATATGTATTTACCCAACCTTTCAGCAATGGGTTGAATGTAATACCTTCAAGATCAGTTGCCTAACCAAGGCTAAAGAACCCGATCTACCCTGCTATTTACTCATAGCTGGAGAGAGAAAAAAACGGATTTGGTAAATGCAAACAATTCTACACTCAAAAGAATTTGAGTCCAACGAATAAGTGCTAAAAGAGCAACACAACTGGCATAAGGCAGTTGGAGATGAGCATCCAATGACCTACCAAATGGCCAATTACTGCACATGCAAACTGTCCATCACTACCTCGCAATTCCCCCCCCCCCGCCCGCTACCTGCATCCTCATTGTTAACTTCAATGCAAGAAGATTGTAAAAGTAAGTGTTTGGTCTATCACGGTTCCAACGCTCACAAATACAGAACTGCATCTGCGAATGTCTGCATACAGTCAGAGAAGCCCTGACTTATAAGAAGAATAACTGTGAAGAATCATTGTCAATGAGATCGATGAACAATCATGGACAATGAGTCTCAGAAATATGCCTGGGGACAATCTTCAGACACCAATCCCCAAGAAACTTCATATATGAATATATGTGGAGTTAGCTTGACCCACATTGAGTAAATGCCATCACACACACACTCCCACAATGGGTCAAGAGGGGACAACATAGAAAGCAAAGAATATTAAAATGGAATTGGATTAACATCATAAAATATTCAAAGAAGTCTAAAGAATTCTTGATTTGTATTTGATCTGTATTAAACTAAGGTGTCTTGCCAGGGAGCAATGGTTAACAAACTAATGTCAAAGACTATTTACATCATCATCATGTCATGCTATTAGCTTGGATATCTCTGACCCTTTCTTGCCACTCCCCACTATCGTCCATTACTTCCGGTAGGTCTTCAGGGATACATCTCGTATTGGCACAGAGCTGCTGTATGTAGGTTCGAGCTGGTCGTCCAGTCTTTGCTCGGCCATGTGAAGGGGTCCACAGGAGTACATCGCTTATGAGCTTGTCCCTACTTCTCCAGCAGTGTCCCACATGTCTGGTTCATCTAATTTTGATAGTTTTCGTGATGGGTGATAGGTGGCCGTACACCTATTGCTTTGTGGGGTGCTGCCTCCATGACTTGTTCAATATTGCTCGCAGCATTCTTGTGTAGTTGCTGTCAAGCTTTTTCTTCATATGTTTAGTTAGTGTCCATGTAGTGCATCCATATAGCAGTATCAACACATCCGCTGCTTGGAAGAAACTGTGCTTCATTTTATCGATCAGGTCTGACTTCCATAAGACTGATAGCTGTCCATGCCTTTGCTAGTCGTATGTCAGTGTCTGTCTCGGTTGATGAGAAACAGCTTCCTAGGTAGGTGAACTTGTCAACTAGTTTCAGAGAGCTACCGTTTAGTGTTCAAATCCTAGACAAGTCTGTATTTCCCTTCAAGCTAATAACCTATGTAAAAGTTCAAATCTGTTCTTTCCCCACATTTATGGGTAAATAGTAGGGTCTTTAGCCTTGATAGGGCAATTGATTTAGGAGAAGGAAAACTTTAAATTCAAACCAGCTGTACTCTACTTAAAAATTGACTTTGTGTCACATCCTACTTGTGGTGAAAGTATGGGATAAATATATACTTAAATTGATTGATTTTAAGGGGTTATTTTCTGCCTTGAGATTACACCATTATAAGGTTTCAAGTAGCTATTTCAATTTAATAATTTGTTTGCACACAGTTGTATGATTTTAGGTATTCCTATCTAATACTAATTGATACACAATTATATAGTTTCAAGTGCCCTTGGTGTAATGGTTATTGTCGTAGGAAATGGACACAGCAACTCAAGTTCAAATTCTGAATGAGAATGATTGCATTTCACATAGCACTAATACCCTTGGGAAAGGTATGAATCCAATTATTCTCCCTCCAGCTATGGGTAAATAGTAGGAAAGACTGGGTTCTTCAGCCTTGGTGAGGCAACTAGTCTAGGAGAAGGAAAACTCTGAATTCAAACCTGTTAAACTCTGCTTAAAAATTGACCTTGTGTAATATCCTGCCTGAGCGGAGGGGTTGGTAAATAGGATTATATAGTTTCAAGTAAGTATTTCAATTTAATAATAATCATTTGTTTGCACACAGTTTTATGATTTTAAGTATTCCTATCTAATAATGATATTCAAACAGATTTGTAGGACCCTATCAGATACGACCACCCTGGGTCAGAGTAAGGGATACTTTATATTCTTCAAAGCTCCAGAACTGAAGCCTCACCACCAGATGCAGCTTAGGATCATACTGAAGATACCAATTTTTAAAGGAGTCTTACTCTTCTCCAGAGGATACATTCAGCGCATTTTAAACAACACTGACAAGGTGGACATTCTTTAAGGTTGGATCAATGCAAACCAATATAGTTAGGGATAGTGGGTGGTATTAATATTTTTATTTTATTTTATAAGATCATTAAAAGCTTTACTTAATATCATCATTATTTACATAAACTCCCAGGAGTAATAACATGGAAAATAAGCTTTACTATCACAGGTAATTCCTTTGATTAAAGTTTAGAGGTAACATCCTGCCTCCACTTCCATCCTGCAAAAAAATTCACCCTAATTTAAAAAACTCTCTGGAGAAATCAACAAGTCAACTTGGCACTTGAAGAAGACAGGTATTCTTTGTGGAGATTAATGATTCAGTGTGGTGAAAGCCAAAAACTCTCTAGAAGTCACAAAGCCTTTCAAATGAGTAGGACGTTCCACATTGAGATGGAATAGCAGAATGATTTAGGAGAATGGAAAAACAGTGCAATTGACAGCAAAGATGTAAAATTACTGCAACATTCTGCTTAGAATAAGCAAGAAGCTGTAAACACAGGAAATAAACTTTGGAATAAAGGTTTGTAAGTAACAAAAAAAAAGAAAACACTTTTAATACACACTAATACCAGCTCGACCCTACATACATCAGCTCTGTGCCGATATGGGATGTAATCCTGAAGACCTGCCAGAAGAAATGGACGATAGGGTGGGGTGGTGAAAGAGGGTCAGGGATATCTATGCTGATGCTACGACATGATGATGATGATGATGATGATATATAATATAGTTGATTCACAGTCTTTTAATCTGTACATGAAATAAATCTATAAAAATACTTTTAGTATATTCCAATATATAATAATGATGATAATTTTTATTATTATTATCATAGAATCATTGACAGTCTTTAGATGTGGAGGCAAAAAAAAGCTTTGGTTGGGTTTTATGGATTATCAACCATTGTTGGTTATTTAATGCCAAATCCTGATTTGGTTTGGATCTATGGCACATCAACCATTGTGGGTTATTCAATGCCAAATTCTGATTTGGTTTGGTTTGGTTTTATGGCACATCAACTATTGTTGGTTATTTAATGACAAATCCATTTTTATACGTATAACCAGTTCTATTTCAAACAATTCAGTATAACATAAGTATACAGTTTAGTTCTATTTGACCCATAGATAGGACCCTATCAGGATATGTCTAAGAAAAGGAAACCTCAAGAGAGAAACTGAATGACTCTTAATAGCAGATCAAAATAATGCTATAAAGACCAATTATATTAAAGTAAAAATTGAGAATGCACAAAAGAATAGGAAATATCGGCTATGTGGAGACAAAGATGAAACAATTAATCATTTAAGTGAAGGCAACAAACGAGCACAAAAGGAATACAAGAGTAGACATGACTGGGTAAGAAAGGTATTCTACTGGGAATTGTACAAGATATTAAAATTTGGCCATTCTACCAAAAAGGACATGACACAAAACATAATCAGTCCAAGAGAATGAAACGCATACAATTCTCTAGAACTTTAAGATACAAATAGATCCCCTAATCCTGAATAGTAGACCAGACCGAGGGTCGATTAACAAAACAAAAAACAGAAAGATCTTGCCATCTCGTGGATTTTGCCATTCTGCCAGAACCCAGAGTGAAAATAAAAGTAAGTGAAAAGATCTTGTCAGAAAGCTGAAAAAAGCTATTGAATGTGAGGGTGATGGTGACACAAGTTGTCACTGGTGTGTTAAGAATGGTCCCTAAAGGCTGAGAGATAAGATTTGAGGAATTGGAAATCAGAGAAAGAATCAAGACTATCCAGACCAGTGCATTGTTAAGATTGGCGAGAAAGAATACTCAGAAAAGTTTTGTGGAAACTTGCAATCACTCAGACTCCATGGAAAGACTACCTACTGTGAAGAACTCAATGAGAGACGAATAATATATTGAAGTCATAGCTCGTCTTAGCTTTGTATATAAAATAAGGTGTACAGTAAATATGCACATGAAATAAGATTCGAAGTAAAAGTCTAAAAATGCCCAAATACTTTTGATACACACTGATAATATATATATAACATTGTTTTATATATATATATATATATATATATATATATATATATATATATATATATATATACAGACACATATATATTGGGAAAAATGTGGTAGGAACAGAAGAAAAAAATCAACCTAAAACTGTCAAGCAAATTATGTGTGTGCATGTGTGAGTGTATATATGTGTGATTGTGTCTGTGTGTACATGTATATATATATATATATATATAGGTATGTGTATATATGTTTTTATAAATGCTTTTGTACATATATATATATATATAGGTATGTGTATATATGTTTTTATAAATACTTTTGATACACACTGATAATATATATATAACATTGTTATATATATATATATATATATATATATACAGACGCATATATATTGGGAAAAATGTGGTAGGAACAGAAGAAAAAAATCAACCTAAAACTGTCAAGCAAATTATGTGTGTGCATGTGTGAGTGTATATATGTGTGATTGTGTCTGTGTGTACATGTATATATATATATATAGGTATGTGTATATATGTTTTTATAAATGCTATATATATGTTTGTGAGTATGTAAGTATGTGTATATGTATATATGCATGAATCTATCTCTTCTCTTTCCGGCTATGAGTAGATAGTAAGGCAGACTTGCCTCTTGAGTTTTCATTAGGCAACTAGTCTAGGAGAAGAAAAACTGAATTTCATCAACATATCCCTTCACCATTAAGAACAAATCATCTAAGTTGGCTGTTTACATCTTTAAATGAACTGTTGGGCCCTCGTTCATTGAGATTGATGGAAGTGCACATTTTATATATATATATATATATATATATATATTCCTGAAATCCAAATTTCGAAAAATTCTTGTTGAAAACATTGTCATAATTGCACACAAAATTAATAAGCGACAACTACAAATCCTAGATGCTCTACATATAAAAACAAAAAAACCTAGAATTGGTAGAAATAACTGAAAATTATGAAAATATTTTGAAATACCTTTAGACCTTTTTTTTTAATATTCTATTTCTGTTGATAGCATTCTGTTTTAAATTCATTTGAGATCATCACCATTTCAGTTTAATCCAACTATACGATGTATATTTACTTATGTAAATTATATATATAATAATGATACTATAGTAGAATCATCAACAGTTTATATGATACTATAAATTTTGGAATAATAGTTTGTATATAATGAAAATACTTGTGATACATCCCAACAATGATTAGACAAACTGGTAACCTGTTAGATTCTTAGTGTAAGAGCATTCCATGATGATATTAATGCTTCTATTCAAGAAGGAGTGAAAGATTCTAATTAACATTTCATAGTTAACTGCTGTCCGTGATGATATTGATACTTCTATTCAGGAAGGAGTGAAGTTTTCTTAATAGTATTTCATAACTGTCCATGATGATATTGATGCTTCTGTTTAGGAAGGAGTGAAAGATTCTAATTAGTATTTCATAGTTAGCTGTCCATGATGATATTGATACTTCTCTTAGCATTGAATAAGCATTTATGCATTTTCAGTGTATGGCTTATGTAAACATCTCATTACAATGTGCTGTTGTTTTTTTTTTTTAGGCGGAGAGGGGGTTATACAAAGATAAGAAGAATCTAAGTAATATACAAGTAACATGTTGAAGTCAGAGCTTGTCTTTTGATCCATTTTCTGTTTTAACATTATCTTTGAATGTCTTTTAAACATTTGGCGGAAGGATTCAAATTATAGGAGAATTCATTTTCAATTTTTTGGAAAAAAATTCAAAAGGAATAAAATGTATACCTGAAATGATATCTGGAGTTAAAAACAATTTTGATAGATACAGATATTATTTGTCATTTCAGCAAATATAGTGTTTCAATTTGGCCAAGAATGGGGGGAAAAAAATTGATTTCAAACAAAAATATAAATAAATCATTTCAACTAAACCAGTGAAATTTCTTCTGAATTTCAGCGATCTTAAATCATTGCTGGCCATGACAACTTCATTCTCCATGTTAACATAAACATATATATTATCATTATTATTTTTATTATCATTACTATTATTATTAACTCCTAAATTCAGCACCGATTTTATATGCTTGTCTGTCTGAAACAATTTACAAACCTCAGCTTAGATTGGCACAAGGCCATAAATACGTAGTTAGAATCAATCTAATTAAAAATGGATCTCTAGTCTGGCTCATAAACATTGCACCATGCAAGATGAATACTAATTTACTAAGGTGAGCTTAGTTGTGGCACAAGGCAAGAAGTATTGAGCACCCAGTAAGAACCTAACTCATTTGTAATCTGCAAACCAGAAACACTAATAATTACACTGGTGAGGAATCACGAAATAGATGTCAGTATATACTTCATTATATATATATATATATATATATATATATATATATATATATGCTCAAGCTGTAATGGTTATTGTCGTAGGAAATGGACACAGCGACTCAAGTTCAAATTCTGAATGAGAATAATTGCATTTCACATAGCACTAATACCCTTGGGAAAGGTATGAATCCAATTATTCTCCCTCCAGCTATGGGTAAATAGTAGGAAAGACTGGGTTCTTCAGCCTTGGTGAGGCAACTAATCTAGGAGAAGGAAAACTCTGAATTCAAACCTGTTAAACTCCGCTTAAAAATTGACCTTGTGTAATATCCTGCCAGAGCGGAGGGGTTGGTAAATATATATATATGTGTGTGTGTGTGTGTGTGTAGTAAGGTAGCAATCTTTCATTTAGGCATGTTTAATTAGATAATAAAGACATGATTGTTTATATAATTCTATTAGGATCCTTTCAAGTTTCTTGACAAGTGTTTTGATTTTAGGTGGGAGTTGGTAGATGAATTTACTGAAATTGTCCCAAGCACTTTTGGACCTTTCATAGGCCATCATCAGGGGGTGGTTTCCAAGTGTAAATTTGTTGTTTTTTTTTTTCATGTTTTGAATTTGTTTTTTTTTTATTAACATTGCCAAAATTAAGTAAATATACATTGTATAGTTGGATTAAACTGAAATGGTGATGATATCAAATGAATTTAAAACAGAATGCTATCAACAGAAATAGAATATTAAAAAAAAAAAGGTCTTACTATCTACTCATAGCCAGAGAGAGAAGAGATAGATTCATGCATATATACATATACACATACTTACATACTCACAAACATATATATAGCATTTATAAAAACATATATACACATACCTATATATATATATATATATATACACAGAGACACAATCACACATATATACACTTGCACACACAAACATAATTTGCTTGACAGTTTTAGGTTGATTTTTTCTTCTGTTCTTACCACATTTTTCCCAATATATGTGTCTGTATATATAACATATACATATAAAAACAATATATATATATATATATATATATATATATATATATAAACAATGTTGTATATATATATATATATATATATATATATATAAAAAACAATGTTATATATATATATATATAAAAACAATGTTTTCTATATATATATATATATATATATATATAAAAACAATGTTTTATATATATATATATATAAACAATGTTTTCTATATATATATATATATATATATATAAACAATGTTTTCTATATATATATATATATATATATATATATACACATATATATATAAACAATGTTTTATATATATATATATATATATATATATGAAAGGTGTATTAAGGCAGATTGTTTTTCATTTAAACAGGTTTGGTTCAATAAATCAAATCCTTGTTGTTTTGGAGTTTTTTCTTTTTTCTTTCAAGAATCTTTGTTTTCTTTTACATTAGAATCTTGAAATTTGTTGACATTTTCTCCAAAGGAACTATTTGTGTTAAATTGAGTCCTTTCTGACAAGAACCAAAAGTACCCAGTATAAAACAAATAGTTTCTTTGGAGAAAATGCCAACAAATTTCAAGAGTGTAACATCAGAAAAACATAAGGACTCTTGAAAAAAACAAAAAAAAACCCTCCAAAACAACAAGGGCTCAATTTTAATGAATCAAACCTTATATGGGGGTTGAGAACTCTGGCGAAGGAATTGCCGGCCGCCGCTAGCGTAATGCAAAGCTCTTCGAAAGAATTGAGCACTCTGGTAGCCGATAGGGTATAAAAATGTAAACAAAAGGACGCTGCTGCTGCTGTTCCCTACATAATACCTTATAATTCCCTTTGCCAACGTGGTACGCTTGTTGGCCAAGCAGTCTGATACTAAGTCTAACGTAAAGTTGGACGGGTTTCGATCCCAGCTTCAAGCGTCCTACGTGTCTAGCCACACTGAAGAGTTCTGATAGAACAAAACAGTCTGTCTGTGGATGACTATATATATATATATATATACATATACACACACACACATGGAGAAATGATAGATTTTGGTAAATCTGACAAGATGATAAAAAAAGAAGTTCTTCCTTGAATAAAGAACGAAATATGACTTCTAAACCCATTGTACGTGTTTGATTTATCCACCTTTCCACTCATTTTTATCATATATATATATATATATATATATATATATATATATATTGGGGGAAAAGAGGTATAGAACAGAAGAAAAAAACAACCTAAAACTGTCAAGCAACTTTGAGGACAATATTCTCTTATCCTGCAAAATCAATTAAAGATAGCTCCCTCGAGGGACTAAATTTGTAATTAAATGCAAAGGGGATGAACTCACTTTGAACATCTTTTCACCACCTAAAGGAAGAAGTCAATCACATTATGAAGGGAAGGAAGAGGTATTTTTTAACTTCTTGAAAAATAAGAATAAAAAAAAAATTTAAAAAAAGATAAAACACACACATCCACACACATGCGCACAGGAAAAAAAAAAGAATTAATTGATTTATTCTCATTAAAGTATTTGCCCCTTTAAGGGCCACAAAGACAAAACAATGAGAACTTGATTAAAATCTGGAAAATAATTTGCTAAAGGGAAGGAATTATTTCAGATGATATTGGAAGTGTTAATTTCCCATAAGTTTAATAATTTTATGTTAGAATAATAATCAGACCTTGAATTCTACAATTGTGGAATTAGTAGGTGAATTTAACCTGTCAATAAGAGTTATTTTCATAAGGAAATGACAAGCTAAAATGTAATGGCTAATGAGCAAGACTGTGACATTGTTGTGAGTTTGAAATTCAGTCACACTATTACATTCACTTTTGGACTAATACCCTTAGGAAAGGCATGAACACCCTTAATCTCCCAGAAATGGGTTAAATAGTACCAGTACTGTTCTTCTTCACATACAGCTTTGGCATTAAATAACTTGTGAAGGTTGATGTGCCATTAAACAAAGAAAGTAAACCAATTTACTGTTCATTCAAAGAAAAGAGAAAATGCAATCGAATCTGACACCAGATTACAGATGAATGCATTTTTCAATCTGCAGCCTCTGTATCTTCCGATTAGAGATAATGTGTCAACTAATTTTCACACCTGCCTCTTCCCAACCCCTTGACTCAAGCAGCATACACAATCGCACCCACACACCCAATCTCAGTTGAAGATGACACCTTATAAATTGTACTAAATTGATCTTAATGCATCTCCTGCATTACTCCACATACCTCTGACCTGTTTTCATTCACAATCACACTTTATTGAATTTGAGCAAGGAAACCCAGAGTTGCCCTAGACCAAATAACTTCATTATATAGTTTTAATTTCACTTCCTCTGTCCAAGCAAGCATCACAGGTTAGGAAATTTTCAGTCCAAGCAAAATTTGACCAATACATACGATTAAGGATCTGCACAGAGTACAGTACGGGCATGTTCCGCCTCGGATCAAAAAAGCACACCCTGGCTTTGCATCAGAGTGTCGTAGTCTAGAAGAAAATTAACTTTTTATAAAATGAGTGATTCTGTAATACTTAATGATATTTTGATTGTATACTGTTCTGCTAGAAATAATCTTGGCAGCTTTGGTTTAGAAGATAAGGTTTTCATAAAAATAATTGATCGGATTTTACTTATTTATAGGTGAGATAACATGAAAAAAAGCATTCTTATTCAATAAAAGAAACCCAACATATCCCAATGCACAGAAACCCAGGAAAACCCAGATGTAAGTAACTAAAACATACCAAAAAGAACAACTAGAATACATCCAAAAGCCAAATCAATAAAATCAGAAATATTGTAAAAGATAGACAATCATAATTAGCATGGAAGATAGTAAATGAAGGGAGTGGAATGCAAAGCACCTCAAGAAAAATTCTAAAATTTACCAACCAAGAAGAAAGACTTCAAAAGTGGAAAGAACATTTCAAGAATCTGTTTGAAAATCCACCTGAAATCACCTATCTAAAGAATTATTATTGGTCGAGTAGATATCAAATCTTAGACAGTTTACATATGAACTTGACACAGTAGAGAAAAAATAAAAGCAGAAAAGCTTCTGGCCTCTAATGAAAGGCTTCTAGAAAAATAAAGGTTCATGCCTTTGTCTCACGAGCAGGATGCAAAACAAAATCAATTTTTATGCAGAATTTAACAGGTTTAAATTCAGAGTTTTCTTTCTCCGAGATCAGTTGCTATACCAAGGCTAAAGAACCCAGTCTGCCCAACTATTTTACCCATAGCTGGAAGGAGAATAGTTGGATTTAAACCTTTCCTTAGGTATTAGCACTGAACGAAATGCAAACAGCCTCATCCAGGATTTGAACTTGTATTGCTGCTTTCATTTCCTACAACGGTAACCATTACACCATACATGCCTCCAAAAGGAAATTTGACAACATACTTCTTTGATTATGCAATGCTGTCAACAAACAAAGCACTCTGAAGAAATAGACAAAAGCCAGCATCCTCCACTTCCTAGAAAAGTTAACCTCGGAATCACAAGGAACTAAAGGGACATAACTTTTACTGCTATAGCTACTAAAATTTATCACCCCCTATTTCTAAATCATATCCAACCAGAAGTTGAGAAAATTCTTATGAAAAATCAAAATAGCTTTCAAAGAAATCTATCCTCAATCTCATAGATTCTGACTGTCAAATCATTGAAGTACATGTATAAAAAAAACAAAACAAAAAAAAAACAAACTTGAATCAATACTATTGTTCAAAGATTTCTCAAATGTATAGTCACACTGTGGTATTTATCCAAAAGCGAACATTATAGCACAATTGGAATTCATACTCACTTTCTTGGAGGCCACAGTCAAGCACTTTAGTCATTATGCCAAAGGAACTTCTCCGGAGAAGTAAGGAAAAACATGTAATGTTCTTCTATGGACTTCAACATATGGACACACCAGTGTTGGATGACCAGCAAAGGGTTACATGCTTCAGCTGTGTATACTATCAGCATGACTCGAGGATGATAAGAAATGATAAAATCTCAGAATTAACTTTTTATGGAAAGATTTGGTAGGGGTGTACTTATTTATGGGTGATACTGTAATACCTAATAATATCCGTTTTAATCATATAATGTTCGACTTGAAATAATAAAACCCTGTTATTTTTCATTAAGAAGTTTTTATAACAAATTCTTAAGGATGCACTAATTTATAGGTAATACTGTATATCCTCCTTGGGTCTTATTTATCGCCAATACTGCATGTATAGTCACATTATGGTTGGTTGGTTTCTTTGTTTAATGGCCTGTCTACCTTCATGGGTTATATAGTGCCAAAGCCATACTTGCAAGAGAACAGCAGTAATATTATTTAACCCATAACTGGGAGATAATGATAACATTTTATACATAATGAGATGGTTTTACTCCCGTAGATGTTTGGTTTTTTTAGTAAGCTTAGCAAGGTCATAAATTAGCACTCACTGAGATTCAAACTCTCACAACACGACGGACTTGCTTCTTAAATATTAGCACCATAACTGGACATCCCCCAGGTGTGGTATGCACAAATAGTTTTATCCTTTTTGGTTTTATAATTAAGTTCTGGCAAATACATTCTTTGGCCTTCCTCAGGTTCTTTTTATATTCATTACGAGAGTCAGGGGATGGTGAAGGTTCCTTTTATAAGTAATTCTGGATATCAGATTCTACAAGAAGCATTGATTGTTTTTTTCCATTTTTTTTTTTTTTTGGAGTTAGGCAGTAGCAAAATATAAAAACAGGTCAAAGCAGCAGGAAGATCTGATTTTTTTTTCAGTTTTACTCATCAAAGAACATAACAGCAGTTGGTGTTCCAGATCCAGCAGTGCATATACTACAAGCAACAAAAATCCTATCTTTATATCAATAGCTGTACATTCTAAAAAGACGAGGAAGTTAAAGTCAAAATTTGACAATATTTTGCCTCTCCTATCCCCAAACAGCTTGTATCTTCTATAGAGGTGTAAAAACATTACCAAAAAAAAAAAAAAGGTGTGTCCTGGATATTGTAAGGAACAAATAAATTAAAAAGAATTAAATTTAAAAAAAATAAATAAATAGATAAAAGGAAAACTATTAAATTTGAAGAAACTCCCAGAGGTCTCAAACGGAAAAGGAGATGACGCATGCGTAAAAGAAAAAAGGCATTCCTCTTGAAAAAGAAGACCATATTATCTTTCTCTTTCAGGCAGTGTCCGTCGAACCAACAACACCATTTTGCTGTCTGGTGTTTTGGGCACCACGCCTACGTCTTGGGACGTAGTGTCGGTTACTCCCTTCACTCAATAAATAAAGGAAAGTATAGAAGAAATGTTTTCGTCTCTTATCTATTTCTATCTTTTCTTTTTGTATATTTCTTTTGGGACTTTCTTTGGGCAAGGCATTGTGCCGACCAGTCAACGTGGGGTAAAATAATATAACCAAAATATGGAGTCAGATATCTACGGCAACACAGTCTTGCCCTTAGCCCCTGACCTTCAAAGCCTTCAAATCCCACAATATAATACAAAACTAAATCTGGAGATGAGGCTGCAGTTCTGGAGATCTGGGGAGTGTATAGAACCTCTTCATTTCATTACTCCCAGATTCACTCTGACCTGAAGTGGTAGTTTCTGTTAGGGTCCCATCTCAGGGTCAAATAGATCTGTTTGAAAATTATCAGTATTAAATTGGAATACTTGAAACCATATCACTATGTGCAACTTTTTTGTATTAAGAATAGTTACTTGAAGCAATAATTGTTTACTAAGGATTATTATTATTAGTTAAAAGCATATAACTGTGTACAAATTATTTGTATTAAGAATAGTTACTTGAAGCTATAATTGTTTATTAAGGATTGTCTGGAAACAAATGATTATCATTAAATAGAAACTTAGTTACTTGAAAATGTGTATAAAGTATTAGAATTAGATGGGAATACTTGATTATCATAACTGTGCAAACAAATCATTATACACAAATAAAAAGTATTTTAAAAAAAATGCAATAGAACACTGAAAATATATTTATGATACATTTAGAAATAAATCAAATTTCACATAAGGAGTTTATAAGTCGTTAAAAAAAATAACCTTAAATCAAAATTTTACTTGTAATATTTTTATTATTAAGTTATAATCCCCCTTTCTTATTCTGAAGCTTGGTAGACAGCATTAGATTCTATTGTACATAAAGGTACTATTTACCAACCCCTCCGCTCGGGCAGGATATGACACAAGGTCAATTTTTAAGCGGAGTTTAACAGGTTTTGAATTCAGAGTTTTCCTTCTCCTAGACTAGTTGCCTCACCAAGGCTGAAGAACCTAGTCCGTCCTACTATTTACCCATAGTTGGAGGGAGAATAAGGGGGTTCATACCTTTCCCAAGGGTATTTGCCCGAAAGTGAACGTAATAGCGCGACTGGAGTACGAACTCGCGTACTACGATTCCGCAGTTCATCGCTTTAACCATTACACCACGAGGACACCCCCCCGTACATAAAGGTACATACCAACAATTAGTTGGTGTTTTATGGCATCTCAAATCTTGTGGGCCATTTAATACTAATTCCTATATAAGAAAAGAATCTGACAGTAGGGAGAAAAATTGAAAAATAAAGTAATCCAAATGCTGATTTATTGATTGAATGGTTCGATGTTCTTCCTTTCTTTGTATATATAATTTCCACCCTTGGTTTTGTATTTTATCAAACTCCCACCATTGATCTAACAACACTGTGTATCATCTTTTCAAAAGTTCTGATGATGGTTTATTAAAACTGAAATGTTATAGTGTCAACTTTCTTTCACAATAAATTCTTCACTTCAGATTACTTTGTTTTTCAATTTTTCTCCATATATACAGTAGTGAGCATAAAGATCAAAACGATGTTAAGAAAAAGTCTAAATGTGAAATAACTTTTTATTTGAAAGCTTCATAGAACATTTTATCAAGGAAAAATAAGGATATAAAAGGTAAATTATATAATCCCAAAATATAAACCTTTTATTATACCTTTTGATAAAAGGTATAAGGTATATTCGAAAAAAATAGATGATCAAAAACATCAGAATGATTAAGAAAATCATACTATTATAATGGATACATCATATCTAAATGAAAACAGCGTTCATAATTCATTAGTACTTAATGTGTAAACCTTTACTTTCAATAACAGCTTGACATCTTTTGCTACACGAGAAAATTAATGTCTTGAATGCATCAACGGATATTTTCTCCCATTCTCCTTTCAAATTAGTCCATAGTTCTTCGATGTTTGTTGGATTCTTTTCCTAAGCTCTTTCATTTAGTAACTTCCAAACATTCTCAATAGGATCCATGTCTGGGCTTTAAGCAGGCCACTCCATAACAGTAACATCCTCCACAGAAAGAAATGTCTTAATAGACTTCACTGCATGACACAGAGCATTATCTTGCATAAATACAGCTGGTTGATTAATTGCAGTTCTCAAATTAGGTACAACATGTTTTTTCAATATCTCTTTGTATACAGTTGTATTAATTTTACAAAGTAGCCTGACAAGAAGTCCAGTACCAGCAGCTATAAACATGCCAAGCACCATACACTTCGTCCTCTAAATCTAACTCTGCTTTTAGTGCAATGAGGCAAATATAATTCCTGAGGACTGCGTCAAACGAACCTTCTCCCATCACAACTGAACAGGTTAAACTTTGACTCATCATTGAAATGAACACAATCCCACTGTTCTTCAGTCTATTGATGTGTTTGTGGCAAATTTCAATCGGCACATTTTGATCTTTTTAGGAATGTAAGGCTTCCTAGAAGCTACTCGAATTTTCAAATTTATTTCATTAAGTCTTCGGGAAATAATGTGTCTTGATATTTTAATGCCAAGGTTACCATTAGCTCTTTTAGAGATAGCAGTTGCTGTCACAAATAATTACCAATCCATCTGTCTTCCCTTGCAGTTATTTTCTTAGGCCTGTTAGATGGTTTTTTGGCTTCACATAATCCAGTTTCCTCAAGTTTTCTTAAAATACTATGAATAACACTTAGATTTCCCCACAGTCTTTGAAATATCCCCAATAAAGAGTTTATCTTCATTACATGACTATCAGTTTTCCAAGATCCAATGATGTCACAGATTTTTTCACTATGTTTACAATGCAAGAGCCAGTGAAATTTAGTAAAATACCCTATTCTATATTCTTACCCTAAAAATTTTTTTAATTATATACAAAATAATTATTAAATTTTAAGGATTTATTTAATTGTTCTGATGTTTTCCATCATCTATTTTTTAGGAATATTATAAAATTATTCTTATAACTTTATCAAAAGAAGATTATTGATCTTTATATTTTGGAATTATATAATTTATCCTTATTTTTCCTTGATAAAATGTTCTATGAAGCAATAAAATAAAAAGTTATATCACAGACTTTTTCTTATCATTCTGATCTTCATGTTTGCTACTGTATATATAATTTCTAAGCAAATAATTTGTAGGTAATTCTATTTTTAAACAAGTTGATAGAGCTCATTTGTTTGCACACAGTTAACTGGTTTCAACTATTGCTATCTAACTCTCATGGGTCTATTTAAAATCAATCATTTATTTACAAACAGTTACATGGCTTTAAATATTGCTATCAAACACAAATAGTTCTATTTGATATTAATCATTTGTTTGCACAGTTAAATGGTTTCAACTATCGCTATTCAATATTAGTAATTCTATTTATCAAGTATTCCTATCTAATAAAAATGATTTGCACAAAGCTGTACAATCTCAAATAATTAATAATATGGATTCTTACTAAGTGATTGAACAATTCTATTTGACCCATATAGTTCCAAATAGATACAACTACACTGGGTTGAAGTGGACCTAGGAGTAATGTTAATGAATGGGGTATTCTACATTTTCCAAAGCTCTGGGACTGGAGCTTTACTATCAGATACAGTTTAGTGTCAAACCAGGATATTGTTGAGTGGACTTATCTCTCTGCAGAGGCAGAGGTGCAGTCAGTGTATTCAACAATTTGGATTAAGAATTGAAATGAGCTGCAAAGTATTAGAGCAAGTGCTTTGAAGAGTAAGAAATCACAATAACTGTATAATCAATATAATCAATATCAGTGATTTTCAAAATGAAGTCGGAGAATCACAGGTGATCCACAATGTCAATAGCAGGTGTCCACAAACATTGCAGGGGGGGGCTTGAAAATTTTTATTTGCTGATTAGCGACTGAACTGCAAATTCATATTCCTAATTACTAATATATACACCTTTAAAAATTTAGTTTGAAAAAAGCAACCACTTCCAAAATTATGGTTTTGTTTGACTTCTGAGTATTTATTTTTGTCTCAAAAGGCAATCAAAATACTGCTACCTTTTGCAACAACATGTTTAATGGGAAATGGCATTTTCAGCACTTACTAATATTATGATCAAATACAGATCTAGAAATGTCATTACTCAGTACAAATATTAGATTATTTTTATTGAACATTTTTGATAATTTCATTTTTAGTCCTATGGAGGACCATGAAATTTCATTTTTATTCATATAGGGTTCACAAAATAGACTCTGAAATGGAAAAGGGTTCTGGCTTCAAAAAGTTTGAAAATCACTGATTGATATGACCATAATCTAACTATATAGACAATATAACCAAATAATCTATATAACTATATAATCTAGTTAACCGTATGATCAAGATTACTATATAATTTAGATAACCATATAATCAATATTATTATATATCTACATAACAATATGATCAATATAACTATATAATTTACATAATGGGAGGTGCCCGTGGTGTAATAGTTATCGTCATAGGAAATGGACAGCTTAGATTGGCACAAGGCCATAAATACGTAGTTAGAATCAATCTAATTAAAAATGGATCTCTAGTCTGGCTCATAAACATTGCACCATGCAAGATGTATACTAATTTACTAAGGTGAGCTTAGTTGTGACACAAGGCAAGAAGTATTGAGCACCCAGTAAGAACCTAACTCATTTGTAATCTGCAAACCAGAAACACTAATAATTACGCTAGTGAGGAATCACTAAATAGATGTCAGTATATACTTCATTATGTTATATATATATATATATATATATATATATATATATAAATACATGCCCGTGGTGTAATGGTTATCGTCGTAGGAAATGGACATGGCAACATGAGTTCAAAACCTGGACGAGACTGATTGCATTTCACATAGCACTAATACTCTTGGGAAAGGTATGAATCCAATTATTCTCCCTCCAGCTATGGGTAAATAGTAGGACAGATTGGGTTCTTCAGCCTTGGTGAAGCAACTAGTCTAGGAGAAGGAAAACACTGAATTCAAACCTGTTAAACTCCACTTAAAAATTGACCTTGTGTCATATTCTGCACGATCAGAGGGGTTGGGTAAATATGTATAATCTACATAAATACAAATAAATGATATAAATTTTTGATTAATGTAAGTAAATTATTATTTGCAATTTATTAAACACAGTCAATTAATAACTGCCTGATACTTTAAATAAAAATATCCCTATGAACATTTACTCTTCCGTTTATTGCAGCCGTCAAAGTTAGCAGTTCTACATCAATCTAACACTGTGCACCTTTATACTTGAGACCATATAGTAAACCCCAGTGCATTTCTGTGTTGGACGGTGTAAAACTGAATCAGCTCAATTACAGGAGGCCTTCATGCCCACCAATCAGCACCTTCCTCCTTATCAAAGGCACTCCAAAAGGGAAATACCAGAGGAACTAAGCTATTTTTGGTACCCACCTGAAAACTTGCTTCTTGTGGATTTCCCACTTTCAGCTGACTTTGTGTCACATTCTCATACCATAGAGATGGATAAACACAAATGTATATTTCTTTTCTTGTTTAATGGCATATCAACCTTCACAGGTTATTTAATGCCCAAACCATGCTTATAGAAGAACAGTAATGACACTATTTAACCCAGAGTAGGGGAGATAAGAGGATGGTTTGGTTTATTGGGTTTTATGGCATATCAACCTTTGTAGGTTATTTAACGCCAAATCCATTTTTATGAAAATAATCTGTTCTATTTAAACAATTCAGTTTAGCATAAGTACACAGTTTAATTGTCAAAAACATTTCTATTTCAAACTATTCAAGTAGTTATATGTAACAATTAAGTTAATTACAGTTTTAATGTCAAAAAACAGTTCTATTTCAAACAATTCAGTTAAGCATAGGCACGCAGTTTTAAAGTAAGTATGTCAAAACAGTTCTATTTCAAACAATTCAGTTTAGCATAAGTATGCTGTTAGTTCTATTTAACCCATAGATAGGGCCCTATCAGGTGCTACCACTCCGGGCCAGAGTGGACCTGGGAGCAATGGCAATGAAGGGGTACTCTGCATTCCCCAAAACTCCAGCACTGCTGGAACCTCACCATCAGATTTTTTAGTGTCATATCCAGGACACTTGTGGGGGGGTGTCTTACCCCTCTGCAGAGAATAGCACTAATACCCTTGGGAAAGGTATGAATCCAATTGTTCTCCCTCCAGCTATAGTAGGGCAGACTATGTTCTTTAGCCTTGGTGAAGCAACTAGTCTAGGAGAAGGAGAAACTCTGAATTCAAACCTGTTAAACTCCGCTTAAAAATGACCTTGTGTTATATCCAGCCCGAGTGGAGGGGTTGGTAAATATATATATATATATATATATATATATATATATATATATACATACACTCCCCACTAGGAGGGTTGAGCACTCTAGTGAAGGAAGATAACTGTTGCCACTCACATCATGCAAAGCTATTCTAACGAATTGAGCACTGCGGGATCCGATAGCATAAAATGTAGACAAACAAAATTTGATACAAATGCATTAATTCTCGAGCTGATGTTGAGTCGCTGGCTTGGCCTAGGGGTATGTCATTCAGCCTGACATAAAGTTGGGGGGGTGATTCCAGCTTGGAGCGTCTCACGTGTTTAGCCACACTGAAGAGTTGTGATGCATCAAAACAGTATGTCTGTGGATGACAATATACGAGGTGCATACGATAAGTTTCCAGACTTTTTTCGTATGGGCACTTTTATTGATAATACACACATGAAACTCTAGTCCCATTCGAAGTAATCTACTCCAGCTGCAATGCACTTGTTGTATCATTCCAACAACTTCTGGAAGTCCCGATGGAATTCCTCTTGTGTGAGCACGCCAATTACCTTCATCACTACCTCTTTCATCTCCCCAGTTGTCTCATAACAACAGCCTCTGAGCTTAGGGAATAACCAAAAGTCACAGGGAGCAAGGTCTGGACTATAAGGAGGATGAGGAACTGTCTTGATGCCCATCTTGGTCAAATAGTCTGTGACAAGGATGGAGTTTAAATGTCCTGGTGGAAATGCCACTGACCCGATTTGAAGAGTGCTGGCCTCTTCTGACGGAATCTCTCCAGAATTGCTCCAGCAGACATGGCCAATAACTTTCATTGTCAATTCTTCATCTCGATAATATTAACAAGGGAACCAACACTATTATACTCACAAATTATTTGTGATAGAAATACTCATAACCATGTGATTGTGTAAAAATTATATCTTAAGAATAGTAACTTGAAGCTACCATATGGAAATCTCATCTCTCTGATAAAATAAAACAGGAATTCTTTCAAGCTGCAACCATGTCAGTACTACTCTCTGGCTGCACCACTTGGAGAAAAAGCTTGATGGGAACAATAGAAGGATGCTGCTTGCTATTTTTAACAAATCTTGGAAGCAGCATGCCACAAAATAACAGTTGTACAGCTATTTATCTTCCATCTCACAAACTATCCAAAGTAAGACATGCTAGATACTGTTGGAAAAATAAGGATAAACTTATAAGCAATATTCTGCCATGAACTTTAACGTATGAATACAGTAATGTGAGCCAATCATCAAAACTTATATTCATCAGCTCTGACTGGACATTAGGTGCAGTCTAGAAGACCCACAAAGTGTGATTGCCAATATGGACAGAGAGTGAGACCTAGTCAAAGGAATCCATACCACCAGTAAGCTTTGATGATGATAATTTTTATAGATGACTAGTAGAGTGTTCACCAATGGTCTGGGAGACAGGGGTTCAATCCCATGTCAAGTCATACCAAAGACTCAAAAAAATGGTTCTTGACTCGCCTTGCATTAAAAGAAAAGGGAGCCTTCGGGTCACCCTTGACTAAAGTCACCAACTTTACTTTATTTATTATTATTGAATTTGAATAGCTGCTTGAAAAAAGATCATCATCATGTCGTGCTGGTAGCACGTACATTCCTGACCCTCTCTTGCCACTTCTCCCTATCATTCATCGCTTCTGGCAGGTCTTCAGGGCTACATCCCGTATCCTCACATAGCTGCTGTATGTATGTTCGAGCTGGTTATCCTGCTTTTGCTCAGCCATATGTGGGGGTCCATAGGAGTACATCACTTATGAGCTCGTCCTTGCTTCTCCAGCAGTGTCCTGCATGTCTGGTTCGTCTAACATGAATAGTTTTCGTGATGGGAGGCAGGTGGCCGTATAGTTGGTGCCTTGTTGGGTGTTGCCGCCAGGACTTGTTCAATATTGCTTGCAACATTCTTGTGTAATTGCCGTCTAGCTTCTTCTCCAGCCGCTTTGTTAGCATCCATGTAGTGCATCCATACAGCAGTATTGATACGACCGCTGCCTGGAAGAAACTGCATTTCATTTTATCGATCAGGTCTGATTTCCATATGATCGATAGCCCATCGATAGCTGTCCATGCCTTTGTTAGCCATGTGTCAATGTCTTTTTTAGTTGATGAGATACTGCTTCCTAGGTAGGTGAATTTGTCTACCAGTTTCAGAGAGGTTCCATAACCCAAAAAGAGTTGACATGCCTTTACGGATGTCTTTTAATAGCATACAAGGAATAAATTTCTGAAAATTTATGTATGGCTTTTTAGAAAGAAAGAAAGAGAAAGGCAAAGGAAAAAAAAGAAAAGAAAAGAATAGCTTTTTGAAAGTTCACTCTAGAAAACTCAAAGAATACAAAAGGCCAAGATTGTTCCACCTTAGAAGAGTTTTCTTTTTTTATTATTATGGAAATAAGTGTACTTCATTTTCTCAAAGTCAATTTCCACTTGCATGATGAGAAGGAGACATTCAATTTGGTTTTGCTTTACCTACCTGCAAAGCCGATTTACATAATTCGTTCTTCTCACCCATTCGTTTCACTATTCAAATGAATGGGCAAAATAACTTTATAAAGAGAAAAAAAAAATTACTGCTTCTCAGAAGAAGACAGACTGAAAAGAAAAAGAAAAAAAATGTATCTATTCTTGTAAAAAAGAAAAAGTTATGAAAATTTAAAGTTTAATTCTACAAATTAAATTACTTAAATGATATGGGCACTTTAAATGGTGCAATGGTTAGTGAGATATGCTAACAGAGTATTTTTACAAAGTTTGATTCCCACTGTGTGCTTCGTATGTCTAGCCCAATGCTAAGCTTTGAATTTGACTAATTTAAATTTCTTATGTAGTTTAATAGTCTGGCTAGTACGCCATTGTTAATGAGTTTGGTTCTCACTGAGTGCTCTAATATAAGCTTAGCTTAGTAAATGGCAGCTTAAATAAATAACCATGAACTTCAGACAAATTCTTTATTTCTTCTTTCTTGAAATTTTGTGTAAAAAAGGATAATCACTTTTTTATCTCTGGGATGTCTTATTGTTCGTGTAGGAAACATGTTCCCTTGCTGTCATCAAGGTAATGAACTGTGAGAATTTTCATAGAATAAAAATTAGAATTAAGACAAAGAAAAATATTAGTCCAAAAGGATAATAATGTATGAAGAAACTTCATCCAAAAACAAAGAAATCAAATAAATAAATACCAAATATTTTAGACTTTACAAGTTTGATTTGAAATCTTCAAATATCACCAAATTTTCCCCAGACATCATATAAATATGTATATACACACATATTTTATCATTTTTAGACCAGTCAGCCAAAGCTGAAGAATACACCAACTGCATCACTGCTTTGGCATTAAATAACTGACAAAGGTTGATATGCCATTAAACAAAGAAACCAACCAACATTAACAGTTACTCACTTTAAGTAAAAATATTTCTCTGCAAATGACCACATTCTATGAGAATACGAATTATTGTAAATAAATAGTAAATATATATAAATATATAAGTAAATAAATGGTAAATATATATTTGTATGTAGTTGATATATAAATTGATTGATATACAAAGAATAGATGAATTAATAAATGATAATTATCACTTTCCTTATTTACTTTAAAACACATCATTATATGTAAGAATTTTTATCATTACAAAATTATTATTGTTAATGAATAATAGAACATACTTATTGATTTATTGTCTGCTTTATAAAATAACTAATTTCTCTAGACAACAACTATGGAAGGCAGTAATTACTAGGAATACGGTTACAAGACTCAGAATTCCTATCTGAGGTCGCGGTAAAATCACCTGAAGAAGGCCAGAGGTGAAATTTGGCCGAAACGTAGTGAAAGACGAAACAACACAAAAACTATCAAGATGAGGACAAAAAGTCCGCAATAAATAAAAAAAATAATTCTTAAACTAATTTCTCTGTCTAAATTTCTGAGATGAAGCTTAATTATTATTATTGTCTAGAATATTCAGACTATTGACCTAATTTCTATTGTTATGCTCACAATGTTTCAGCCGATATGTCCTTCAGGATTCTTCAGGTGTTTCTTGCTGGATAAGGACACATAGTCCAGTGGATACAGAATTTGGTTGGAAAATGCTTCTGAGTGGAATCATCTGGAGGTTGCAAGTTTAATCCCAACAACAGGTTAGAATAACAAGGAATTCTTACAATAACCTAACACTTGTACCCGGTCATGGTCAACAGAATTCAAACAGTCTACCCCTGTAATTCAAATGAAGGGTTCAGTTCAAGATGTGTTATTCACTTTCTTTTCTTTAAAAAAATAACCATCTCAAAGAATTTCAAGTATATGTATACATATAAGCAAGGACAAACTCATAAGCAATATTCTCCAATGGACTCCTTCACACGGACGAGCAGGAGTTGGACGACTTGCAAGAACTTATCTATAACAGATCTGGATGGATGATAAAGACAAATCGCGAGAGAGAGAGAGAGAGGGAAATCTGTGCTAGCAGTACAACATAGTGATATATAACTATTTCTCTAACTCTAGTGGCATGGAAAAAAATGATAATGCAATTTTCAAATAAAACATATATTACAAACTGATATCTGGGAAAAAAAATGTAATGAAAGAAAATGTAATAAAAAAAAGACTCAAAACACCTGTATTGCTTGAGAATAATCAACTAGTTCCACAATACCTAGCTAAAAGAAAAAACACCAATAGAGTTACCTAAGCTAATACATAGAAGTTCTCAATACACTTAGAGGAAAACAAGAATACCTAAAAGACAAGAAACTATTGACCTAAGTTTCACCAAACAGATCTTCAGGATAATTCTGAGTATGTAGTTTCTGGTTCTTTTAGGTATTTTGTGTGTATGTGTTTGTGTGTGTGTGTATATATATATATATATATTAAGCGGATATATGTAAACAATAACAATTGTGATTCATAACCATTTAAATTTACTTCGCTGGTGCTAGCTTCCTTGCTGAGTGGTAGAATCTTGGATTGGCATCTGAGTCAACTAGGTTTCAATCCCAGCTTTGGGAATCTAGCCTGTCTAGCCACACTGATGAGTTCTGATAGAACGAAACAGATCTGTCTGTGGATGACAAATATATATATATGTATATATACACATACAAGTATGTACAATCTGAGGAAAATAGTCTAGGGGTTAGAGTGTGTGATAGTGAATCAGAATCCTCAGTTGAGTGCTCAATATCAACGGCTATTGAATATTTAATTAATTTCAGATTAAAAATATATCGAAGCTCACATGCAGACTGAAAATATTTTTTATAAATTTAATGAAAAAATTCAATTCAGTGGTTCCATTATAAATTTATTTCAGGTCTAATGACCTTAATCAGACAAAGTTTAATTCATTTGTGCTTTGAACAAATGTATTAAACTCCATCTGATGAAGGTCCTTCGACATGAAATAAATTTATAAGGGAACCACTGAATTGAATTTTTTCATTAAATTTATATATATATATATATATATATATATATATATATATGATTTTTCACAGGTAATAACTATGTAAACTACATTACTTATTAGGTCTTATACTTTTTTTCCCTCCATAACTTTCTGTATTTCAGTCTTCTTTCATCTCAGCATCAGTTTGTGTTTTCATTTTTTTTTCAATTTCCCTTTCCTTCCAAATTATTCTCTTTTTGCTTTAGTTCCTTTCAGTCTTTTTGCTGCTTTGAAAGGATTTCAGTCAAGTGATGCTTCTGAACTCTCAACATGGCTGCTGCTACCATCTCAAACCCATAGAGAAACAGAGTTTTGAAACCATATGTAAATTACAGCACCATTTACAATGGATACAGGCTGGTTATAAATTCTATTGACATCAAACTTTATATATATATATATATATATATATATATATACACACACACACACACACTTGCATAGAATAATGAAAAATTTCATATTCATGGCAACATAAAAATTTTTTAGAAATTCAAATTTATCCAATTTTTTGGTTATACACAAAAGGTAGACAACTCTACACTCTCTTGCTCTTTCATTTTCTTCTCATCTTTCACTATGACCTTGTATATTCAGTAATTCTTTTGTCTTGGTAACATGAAGAATTTTAGAAATTCAAATATAGGAATTTTTTCCACAGGTTATATGCAAGGTATACTACACACGCTCTCTGTCTCACACACATAATTCTATATTCAGTCGTCTATTTTGTGTTCAATTAGTGTATTTTCTTTTTCTCATTTCTCTTTCCTTCCAACTTATTCTTTCTTTCTTTCCATCTACTTTTGTGATTTGAAAGGATTTCAGTTGAGTGATGTTCCTGCATTTTCAACATTCCAGCATAGTTAATGCCACCATCTCAAACCTACAACATGTCAAATGAGTAAGGCCTTGCGGATGGACCATGCTTTTGTCAGCTGTGTTAGGTGGTACACACACTGGCTTGTTTGGTTTCATTCACCCGGTCTTGCACATTGACCGGGGTAGTTGCTTCTTGGTTTCAGGAGGCCATCTCCCCAGGCTTTCACCTGCTTTATTAAAAAAGGCCTTGTGCCACACTTCATCTTGGTGGGTAGATAAAGACATACTACCATCTAAAATCTACAGACAAGCAGATCTTCTGAACCATATGTAAATTATACCACCATTTATGATGGGTACTATGCCAGTTAAAAATTATATTGTCATCAAACTTAAAGGCAGCCTTTGGTGGCCATTAAGAGAGTAATTATTCAAAATAATTTTGCCTAGTTCACTGTGCATGTTAACACTTGATTACCATTCTTGTAAATGCCAACAGTCTGAAGAGAATGAACTAGAATATCAATAATAGAAGTTTTAAAAAGAACCTGGAAAAAAACGAAGATGGTTGTGCTTTGTGTTTCTTAGAAGACGACACAATTAAATTCTTTACTTACCAAAGTTGCATTTGTTTGGAATCGGATGGAATTTTGGCCGGTGAAGAAAGATCTACTTATGCGTAAATCTTCCTTCTTCATTGAATCTATTTTTTTTTATTACAAACACAGAGGAAAAAATACATGAGAAGCTTGTTGTCAATATTCAAGCTTGGATGTAATCCGACATTCTAAATGCATTCAGTGTGTGTGTGTATATATATATATATATAAAAAGGTATCTTTTTGTCTTAACTATTACACTAAATAACAAAAAGTCTCTACGTGATGAGTAAATGCAGTGAGTTTGTTGAAAATGATTGATCGCTGAAGAATGTCCACTATATCTGGTAGTGGCGGCAGAAAAGCTCTTTCTTTGTTGATTTAAACTGTACTATGACTGTGTGAAAACAGTTAATATTACACATGAGATAAACCAGGAAAAAAAAAACAAACAAAAAAACCACAACCTTCACAGGAACATTACATTACATGGGTATCTAAGTGTCCTTTTTATCATTTTGTTTGATAGGCTATCTTCTATAATTCATCATTTATCAGTACCTGTTGATCATGTGATATATTTTTTCCCTCAGGTGTCGAGTTGTATACATGGTATGTTAAAAAAGTATGGAGACTAAAGCTACACTTACTGAGATAGAAATGAACAATGAATGGAATATTAAATTTTCTTCAAATAAATCCTCTTGACATTCTACACACTTATTCCAGCAGATTTTTAATTGGTCAAAATACTTCTTATTTGATATGATGTGAAGTTGTATTTCTTTTCAATGCCCTCTGTGTCCTGAAATCTTACCTTTGAAATGGGTTTTCATTAAAGAATGTCTACGAAATCTGTTATTGGCCATAAAAAACTCTTTGTTGACTGTGAATGAGGATTAGAATTGATTGAACAGTCAATATTGCATGTGAGAAAAACCAGAAAAAAAACCCAGCTTTATTGAGTATGTTTCATGGGTATCTATGGCTTTTTTATTTTGAACATTTTGATTGGGTAGGGTATCTTCCATGACTAGTCCTTTCTCAGTACCTGTTCATCATGTGATTTTTTTTTCAAAGGAGTCAAAGGCTTAAAAGAGTTTTTTTTTTTGTTTTCTTTCCTGTCAGAAGTAGCAGTAAATGAGGCATACAAAAAGGAAATCTTGTATTTAAACAATGCATATTTAGGTGTCGGGTTCTCTCGTAGGCATATTTCATTAAAAATAACAGACAAGGGTTTAGTGTTTAGCTTTTTCTTGTCTTGTTGGCAAATGAAATTTCATAACTACAGTTGTGACATCTCATATATATATATATATATATATATATATATATATAAAATGGGTATTTAAGCGGCAGATTTTCTTCTCTGCTTATTTCATTGAAAATAACAGACAAGGATTTAATGTTTTACATTTTATTCAGCTTGTCTTGATTGTTTAGTTTTATGGCATATCAACCATTGTAGGTTATTTAATGCCAAATCCCTTTTATACATATATATTAAATATATGATTTTTAGACTCATTTCATAGATAACACTTCCAGATAACCCTGAGCCCATTTTTTTTTTTGCACACAATTAAAATGTTACATTTATTTCTTTCTAACACAAATAATTCTATTAACTATTAATTATTTGTTTGCACACAGCTAAATGTCTTCAAGTATGATCATGTTTCACCAACAATTCAATTAAACATCAGTCATTTGTTTACACAGTTAAATGATCAAACAGTTCAGTTTAACGTAAGTCAACAAAGTTAAATGGTTCCAAGTATTGCTATGTATCACTAACAATTCAATTAAACATCAGTCATTTCTTTACTCACAGTTAAATGATTAAACAGTTTTGTTTCAAACAATTCAGTTTAGCATAATTACCCAGTTTAGTTCTATTTAACCCATAGATAGGACTCTATAAGGTGCTACCACTGAAGGCCAGAGTGGACCTGGGAGTGATGGCAATAAAGGGTACTCTTCATTCCTCAAAGCTGCAGTATTACTGGAGCTTCACCACCAAATTGTTTTGTGTCGTATCCAGGACACTTGTTGAGGGAGTCTTACTCCTCTGCAGAGATGCAATCAGTGTATTCCGCAGCCCCAGCCAACTGGGGCAGGGTCAAACAGTGGGAAAGATTCAGATTTCAGCTCTGCTGAATAAATTGACCCCTAATTTGGGGGAGATTTTTCAGGTTTGAAAGGTTGACTTATGTTGCAATCTACAATAGTCTAAGCATTTCAAAAACGTCTTATTCAATGTGATTGGAAGCAGTACCATTGTATCCCTTTTAATGCCTTCAATGTCCCAAAATTGTTGAGATGAGTTTTCATTGGAGAATATCCACTCAATTTGATATTGGCCATAAAAAGCTATTTTATTGTTGCCTGGGGATGAGGATTAGTGTTATGTGAACACAGTCAATATGACATGTGAAAAAAACATTTCTGTACATTATATGGGGTTTTAAGGATTAAATGAGATTTCTTTTTTAGATATCTTCTGCTTCTTTTAATTTTCTGTTCTGTCAGAGATCAAAGTATATGTGGTGTTCAAAAATCTTTTATGTTCCTAGAGAATAACGATAAACAGCATTCACCTGTAGAAGTCAAAAGTAACATGGCTGCCTCCTTAGAAAAGCTAGCCCAACTAAGTTCACCTCTTTTATGGGAGAGTTACTGTGCAGCATGTGGATTGGTCCACTACTAGGATGGACCTGCCCAACACATTTACATGAAAGGTATCTATTCACCTACATATTCTTGGCATATAGGCAGTCCAGGGATCTGCCGGTTGCGAGCTCACCAATATTTTTCAGTTCCCACTTAAAATTTGTTATTCATTCTAAATTTCAATGTGACACCTGTCACCAGCTCTTAAAACAGAACTTTTTAAACTTTCTCCTTGATGCCCCCCACTTGTAATTAAATTTAATTTGAATTCACCCTGAAGTAGATTAATTGAATATTAAATTATAAAACATAATTAATTCATAAGAGTTTAATACAATTTACATGAAAAAAAACCCAGTATACCATAAAAATCACAACTTTGATTCTTGTATTTTTTTTTTTTTTTTAAATGGGAAAGATACGTTTTGGCAGGGAGAGAGGAGATCATGAATATAAGGTTGCATGTTTGCGACTTTGAGTTGCAAATTATCACATTCTATGTTCAAAGTGCTTTTGTGTTTGCTTTGTAAATAATGCGGATGGTTCAAGACAGATTCCATCATGTATGAACTTTAAAAAGTTAATAAAATGGGTTTAACCGTTACACAAAGCTAGGGATATTTTGCTACAGATTTTTTTATTCATCCAATTCCTTTTAATATATACATAGACTTCACTTCAAGATTGGAGGAGGTACCCGGTGTGTAATAGTTATCGTCGCAGGAAATGGACATGGCAACACGAGTTCAAATCCTAGACAAGACTGATTGCATTTCACATAGCACTAATACCCTTGGGAAAGGTATGAATCCAATTATTCTCCCTCCAGCTGTGGGTAAATAGTAGGGCAGACTAGGTTCTTCAGTCTTGGTGAGGCAACTAGTCTAGAAGGAAAACTCTGAATTCAAACCTGTTAAACTCCGCTTAAAAAATTGACCTTGTGTCATATCCTGCCAGAGCGGAGGGGTTGGGTAAATATGAGACTTCACTTCAAGATTGAGATTCATTTCAATAAATTCTTTAAGAAAGGTGGCTAAATTTGCATAGAATTTACACTTTCCACTTTGTTCATTAAAATAACGTACGTCTTAAAGAGGTTGTATTTGAACTAAATAATAATTGCACCTAATTAAGTATTCTGCTAAGTGTACAATATCTGGAAAATTGTCTAAATGATCCTGCTATTTTTATTTTCTTGTTATAAAGGGATTTAAAAGATACGAACTAGTAATGTGCAATATCTGGCAACTAATTGACATGATCTAGCTATTTTTATTTTCCAATTATAATTGGATTTTAAACAAAAACTTGTAAATTCACCTTCAGTGGACCTCTGTTTTTATTCCCTCCTGCCAAAATTTTATTCACCTCCAAGGGCCACTTCTCAAAGTGGTTTATATAAACTGGTCAATCAGTTAATCTTGGAATTTGGAAGTGGGGTTTGAACTTGCAACATTCTGTCTCTTTTTCTGAGCTTTTGTTTTGAGAAATGTTTTGTTACTTGTTGAAAATATTTGTAATTGTGCACGATCATTTCCTACATTTCTTCAATGAATAATTAAATCCCAAAAGTACACTTTAAACTCGTAACAATTTCACCCTATTTTTTAAGTTTTTCCTTCTCTTGACAAAGAGTCAAGTTATGGCTGATTTGTAATTTTGGAACAATGCTATAAATTTTCAGTAAAAATATGAAACAAATGACTGAAACTTAATCTAATCAGGGAAATGAATGTAAGCGTTAGAAATGGTCGGTGGTAGGGAAGATATATAGTCGATTCCCTAATTACCAAGGACCTCAATTAGTATTAGCATATCTATGATATATTAACACCAAACAAAATGGAAGGAAAGACAAGATAAATGCTTGTTAAATCTATTGAAGAAAACTACAGCCAACCTATAAGCAATGGAGTGGGAATTGATTTATTTCATAAAATTTGAAAATGTTTTCAAATGACAACTTTGAAATTCTGCTCTTGTCATTAAAATTTGAGTTTTAATAGTTTTAGCCTATTACTCATAAAAAAATTATCCTCCCCCTCTTTATCTAAGGGAATAATAAAAAAAACAATCAGTACACAGCTTGTTTTCCTATTTTATTCAGTTCACATGCCTGCTCAGTGTCAAACCCAATTACCAGGCTCTGTACTCAATGTTTTACATTACATATTCATCTAAGAATTTTGGACAAAAATGTCGTATTGTTGGCATGTCATAATATTTGATAGAGAAAAGAGATAATAAACAAACCACTGTAAACTAGCATACCTGTCCAGGTATATAGCACGCAAAAAGCTGTGATGCCTACTGTCAAATTTGATAAGATTCAATCATTTTTTGGAGATGAATATTATAAAATATAAAAGGAACTAAAACTATTTTTAATATTCAGAGAGATGGGGTTTTTGGAGTTTCTTTTTTTAATGCAAAGTGTTAAAATTATCTAAAAATAAGAAAAAAGAACTTGATAAAATTTCTTATCTAATCAAGGGATAAAAAAAAAAGAACCTTGTAATGGAATTGTCCACAAATTGGAGAATGAGCATCAAAGTTGAAATAAAGCAATGGATCATATTTGTTATTACTTTAAATATTGAGACTCTTGACCTCATCTTTATTGTTATATTTTGACCAATATGTCCTTCAGCCATCTTCAGGTGTTTCATGTCAAACTCGGGAGTCCACACAGAATCTCAAATTGAACACTTTTTGAACTTCAGGGGTAGACTGTCCTAGTTCTTTTAACTATGACTAGGCACAAGTTATAGTAAGTATTCTTTTTTTTCTTATTCTAATCGGTTGTTGGAATTGAACCTGCAACCTCTAGATGATTTCACTCAGAAGCACTTTCCAACCAAACACTTTATCCACCGTGTCCTTGCTGGACTTAATTTCTCTTAAAAGTTCCATGCAGTGAGGTATGGATTCTGATATGACCAATAAAGATGTAGTGGAAATTGATAAAGCTACCAGTTCCATCAGTAAATTTCTAGTTTTAATTATTGCAGACTAGGTACCATACCAAAATTAAGGAGCCCAGTCTGCCCTACTATTTACCTACATAAGAGGAAAGTAAAGATTGATTCATGCCTTTCCCCCTAGAACATTAGTATAAAGTGAAATGCAAACAATCACACCCAGGATTTCTTTGATGATAACCATTATATGCCTTGATACTTTTGACCTCACCTCATTTTGATAGATATTGAAGAAGCTTAGTTTGGTACAAGACTAGAAGTATGGAGCACTCGGTGAGAAATTCACAATCAATGGACTTGTAACCTACTCAATACACTAGTCTTGGTTCATACACCACCAATGATAGATTTTATGGCATATCAACAATTGTAGGTCATTTAATACCAAATCCTTTTCATTCATATATATTAAATATATAATTTCTAAACACATTTTATTGATAACATTTTTAAATGAGCCTGAGCTCATTTTTTTTAACTCAGTTAAATCATTTCATTCATAGAATTTACACTTTCCACTTTGTTCATTAAAATAACATGTACGTCTTAAAGAGGTTGTATTTGAACTAAATAATAATTGCACCTAATTAAGTATTCTGCCAAGTGTACAATATCATTTCTCTATAATATGAATAAACAGTTAAATGTAAAAATAATTCTATTTTAAACTGTTCAGTTTAGCATAAGTATACAGTTTAAATGTGAAACAGTTATATTTGACCCATAGATAGGACCCTATTAGGTGCTATCACTCTGGGTCAGAGTGGACCTGGGAGTGATGGCAGTGAAGGGGTACTCTGCATTTTCCAGAGCTCCAACACTACTGAAGCCTCACTATCAGATTGTTTTGTTTCATATCCAGCACACTCGTTGAGGGAATCTTACCCCTCTGCAGAGGTGCAGTCGGTGTATTCTACAGCCCAAGTATTCTACTAGTGCACATTTAAACTTATTTGAAAACAAAGACAATATAGGAAAACAATATTCTGAGAAAAAGAATATTTATTTTGATAACACAACTTTTGACAAAATTTAGGGAAATTAATGAAAAAATTAAGACTGCCGTAAAAGCTTTGGTTATTTTATATTTTCTGCCACGTGGCTTCAAAAAATATACCTTTAATTAAAATGATTTAATTTTGCTTGTTTAAGAAATATTCTATGAAGCCAGAATATTCAGCAATTAAAGAAAAATGTTTTGCATCTTATCTTTTATTTGTTTATTTACTGCTAAATAAAAAAAATTAGGGAAATCAATGAATAAATTACAGCTAAATAAAAAAAACTAAGGTGAATTTTGAGAGTGCTAATTCCATAATTTTTGCGAAGGGTAGAAGTTCTGGATAAATAATAAAAAATATTTCTCTGAACAGTAAAAATGAAGCTAGTTTTTGTGTGTGTGTGTGTGGAACGCTTCTTATAAATAACTCATTCCATAGTAAATTCATTATTTTCATTTAGCAAGAAATAGCAATTTTGACCCTACATTGACCTCTTGTAACCAATGAGATCAATGCCACTTACTTGATGTTTATCCACAAGTCAAATTATCTTAATAAACTAATTTTCAGCCCCCAGTTCAACTATTTGACCACTCAATAAGATGCATACAAACAATACAATTGAGGGCTTTATTATTTGGAATGAGTGCGACTGTAGTCAAGGGTGACCTGCAGGCTTCCTTTTTATTTGCAACACCACCAATGTATAGGGGAGGGCGCTACTCCTTTCTCTGGATTGCACCATTATATTCTTGATTCGTACCTTTATGCTGAGCGTTAAGCAAGGTGTCATCAAGTACCATTTTTTGAGTCTTTGGTATGATTCGACCTGGGACTGAACTCAGGTCTCTCGGACCATTGGCAAACATTCAACCCAATATATAAAACAATGTCCATTTGCTTATATGCCCATAATTAATGCCAATAAGAGAACTAAATTCAAACACCAGTGCATAGTGTTCTCTAAGTTGCATACAAACACAAGATGGGTCAAAGGAAGAGGTGAGGGTCAGACCAAGTGTTAAATTTCTGTCCTCTATAATTGGTTTTAGGTTTTAAAACAATTATTGACTGTCGTAAAGTATGAATTAGTTGAA
Organism: Sepioteuthis lessoniana; assembly: GCA_963585895.1. Classification (NCBI taxonomy): domain Eukaryota; kingdom Metazoa; phylum Mollusca; class Cephalopoda; order Myopsida; family Loliginidae; genus Sepioteuthis; species Sepioteuthis lessoniana. The sequence goes on from OY757937.1 coordinate 13,463,321, forward strand.
CATTCTATGTTTACCTCATCTGAGTCAGTTCACCTCCCTCTGATTAGTGGCTTAGCACCATAAATAGAAATAAAACATTCACATCAAATTTTGGTTGGATTAAAAGAGTTCCAAACTCAGAGCTAGTATGTGCATTTACAAAAGTACATTCTATATATATATATATATATATATATATATATATATATATTTTCATTATACAACACGTGAAAGCACGTGTGATACCCTGCCCTCATCATCCGCCAACCAGGGTGATAACACAGTTTCAGTAGCTGAAGGTGGTACTGCCACTCCTGGCACTATCAAGCAGCTTTTGCCACTGGACAGGGTATTTAAAAGAAATATATATAATTTTATACATATATTTTCTCTTAAAAACAAAACAAAAACAAAAAAAAAAACAATTGGTCACATTTTTGAAAATTTTATTAGTCCTGATTGGAATTATTTCCTACTCCGGATTTACAGAATTGAATAATATCATATATATATATGTATATATATATAAAAGGAAATTCATTAAAACTCAAATGTTTGTCTACTATCGAAAGGTCTTAGAATACACTGATTGTATTTCCTGCAGAGGTATAAGACACCTCCCCCTAAAAAAAGGGAGATCCAGGGTATAGCCCTAAACTGTATTTGGTAGTGAGGCTCCAGTTCTGGAGATATGGATTATGTGAAGTACTCCTAGTTCCACTTTGACTCGGTGTGGTAGTAGCCATTTGGGTCCCATCTATTGATTATGTAGATCTGTTTCAAAATTCTTCATATATAATAGGAATACCAGATACCATGAATCTAAATTATTTGCATTCAGAATTGTTACTTGAAGTTATAATTGTTTACAAAAGATTATCAGTAGTTACTTGAAATGATATAATTATTAGCATTAAGTATTAATAGAAATACCTTGACACCATACAAATGTGTGCAGCTTATTTTTATTATGTTGTAGCGTCTCATAGACCCAACCAAGAACATAATCAAAGATAATGAACGAATGAAACATACTTCTTTATAAAAAATATATCTCTCATTTTATTTTCGAAAAGGGCCCACAGTTTGTTGTTAGTTGAGAGATAGATGGAGAGACATATACTCAGAAGGAGGACTTCTTCCCATATCTTCTTCTAGGATCCAGGAGGTGCCAATGCTTGCACCCCCCTTGCAAGCCATATCATCAGTGATGTCAGAGACGTCCTGATTGGCTGCATGTCCCTCGCTCGAATCTGACCGCCTGGTTCTCATCATGTGGTCTCCTTCCAATTACACACCTGTTGGACCCGACTGCCCTGACGCACTGTCCTGTTTACTAATCACAACATGACAGCTTGTCAAAGCACACGGGGTCACTAGGAACGAACCGAAAATCCATATCATATGTTATATAACAATTACACAGGATTACTTTATAGCTATAAATTATTTGCATTTTAGAATAGTTATTTGAAGCTTTAATTGTTTACTAAGGATCTGTATTAATTGAAACCATACAACTGTGTGCATACAAATTAATATTATAAAATAGAAATGATTACTTTAAAACTACTAGTTATTAGTATAATATAAAACCATGTCCAAACTACGTCAATGGGTCAAACAGGTATGTTTGACAATTATTTATCATATTTACCCAACCCCTCCGCTCAGACAGGATATGACACAAGGTCAATTTTTTAATTTTAATCTTAACAGGTTTGAATTCAGAGTTTTCCTTCTCCTAGACTAGTTGCCTCACCAAAGCTGAAGAACCAACCTGCCTACTATTTACCCATAGCTGGAGGGAGAATAATTGGATTCATACCTTTCCCAAGGGTATTAGTGCTATGTGAAATGCAATCAGTCCAGGATTTGAACTCGTGTTACTGTGTCCAATTTCTGCGACGATAACCATTACATTTGACAATTATTTATGTTAAACAAGGATACTTCGTATCATGTAACTTTGCTCAAATTATTTGTATTAAGAATAGTTACAGGAGACTAAAGTGGGTACAGTGTTCACCAGTGGCCCAGGAGACGATTGTTCAATCCCAGGTCATTGGCGAACACTCTAACCATCGTCATAATGTCTAGTTAAGAGCAATAAAAGAATTAAATTCAAACAACTGTATGTAATGGATATAAAAGGTCTTTAAATTGCATACAAACGAGACTGCACAAACAGAGGGGGTGAGAGTAATGCTGATCAATTTCAAAAGTTGATAAATGTTTTTAGGTTTTGTTCACACAACATTCAAATTGTATGGTATCAGCTATTTTAGAAGATCTCAGACATTATGCAACTATATATATATAGATATATATATGCGATTCTGTGTGTATGTGAGATTTTGATAAAATGTTTTATCATACAAACAAAAAATAAATAAATAAATAAAAATAAAAAAATAACCTAATAAATTTCAAAAACGGATAATTGTTCTTTGGCTTAAAAACAACTAAAGCAAAAGCTTTGTACATACAGCATCCAAATTGTACGATGCTGCTTTTTTTTTTAAGAACTCATCTCAGACATTACACAGCATTATATATATATATATATATATATATATATATATATATATATATATACACACACACTAAAAGGTTTGGTAGCTCAAAAAATTAACCCAATAAATATTTTTACATAATATTTTTATATAAATGTAAGTTTTATAAGTGAAGAGTGTTTAAAAATGCATTAGATTTGTTCTTGTTATTTTTTTCTTACAGTTGTGATAAGATTTGGTAATGAGTTGAAGAATTTCCTGAAGAAAAAAAAAAATTACTGCATAATTGGTTCTAGTTGTTTATTTCATTTTTATAAATATTTTATGCAATTACAGAATAGGCAGGATATGAACTATTTTCCAAGAAATAGATTTTTGAGATAAAAAAAATATTAAAGGAGAAAGAGAGAGAGAGAGAGAGAGAGAGAGAGAGAGAGAGAGAGAGTATTCTAAAAGAAAATGATTTCCCAGTTTATCTTTTCTTGTACTTCAATGATTTTCAGCCTTTCCAAGATCGTACCAACACTTGCACATTTTATTCCAGATGCACAACATGATGCAAAACTTTTTATGTGAATACAAGAGGAGCTCTGTAAGTGACAACAAATATGGAGAAAATACAATGCAATGCTCTTGCATTTTTATTACGCATACAGAATAGTACTATTCTCTCAGAAATGCTTTTCCTGACCATTGACAATCCCTTTCTTCTTTATTTTCAATGTACTTTTATAGTACAATGCATTCACACACACACATATATATTTTGTAACAGTATTGTAATATATTGTAAAAGTGTTGGTTGTCATGAATTCACTTTGTGGATTTGTGGTGAACCAAGTGCGATATAATTTGGAGAGTGCTCAATATCTGTGATAGAGCTATTACATAATAATAATAAATAAATATATTAGATTTTATATATTTAATGTCATGGAAGTTTGTCCGCGACCTTAGGTTTCATGAAGTTTTACAAACAACAATCATCAGGCAGATAACGAAAGGAAATGAAGAAATAAAAAAAATAAAAAAATACAGTCAAAAACTGTTGGAATTGTGTGCAAATCTTTATGTGTGCTTGTGTGTGTGTATCTTCACACACACATACACTAAATACCACTTACATGTCCACACACAATAATACATAACTATAACCCACTCAAACACAAAAGCACACAAAGATTTGTACACAATTCTTCATTTTTTTCATCATCTGCCTGATGATTGCCGTTTGTAAACTTCATGAAACCTAAGGTCGCAGAGAAACTTCCATGGCATTAAATATATAAAATCTTATATATATTTTTAAGAGTGTATAGCTAGGCAGCAAGTTATTTTTCAAGCAAGTTTTGCTAAAGACAATGGAACACTGTTTATTATTTTTGATTTTATTTTTCAAGATTCCTTGTTTTTCTAGTGTTGGGATCTAGATGGTATAGAAATTGTCCCATATCTTCTACCCAAGTGCACAAAAAATTTAAAAAAAACAAACAAAAATAAAATATAACACAGGCACTAACATATTAAATATTTTTAATATCTAAAAATCACTAACTCTATTAGTAAACCTTTTTCCAACTGAATGCTTGTTTAAAAACGTTCTAACCAACGACTTTAAAACAAAATGCTGCAAATTATTAAAACAGTGAAAACTCAAGTCAACTCAAAATTACACTACCCTTGATGACAACCAAAAGCATGGTCAAAAGTGCTTGGGCAGAAGATATGGGACAATTCGTTTACCACCTAGATCCCGATACTAGAAAAATAACAAGGAGTCTTGAAAAAATAAAATTAACAATAATAAACAGTGTTCCATTGTCTTGAATGAATATATATATATATATATATATATATAATAACGATTTAGTAAGGAGGAAGAGCTGTGAATGTTATGATAAAAAAAAAATTAGTGTACATTCTACAGAATTAGATTTATTTATGAGAAGTGGTAGTTATTTACAAAGCTTTTTGTTTTGATATGTCACTAGGCCAAATAAATGGGACACCCAATGAGACAAACTCTACACCACCAGAGAAAAAATTGCAATAATTTGCATTAGAAATTCCTAATGTGCTAAAAATTGCATAGCTTCCATTGATGTTTCCCCATGAGGAGTATCTTTGGCACCAGGCAATAAACCCAGCCCTAACTTTGCACCTGCACAGAATAGATGTAAGGTTTGGCTGGTCAGCTAAAAGTGGTGTATATAAGAGTACCAGTCCATAGGAGAATGTTGCTTTTGAGTTTGTCCTTACCTCTCCAGCAGTACTCATTATGTCAAGTTTGTCTTATTTGGATGGTTTGTGAGATGGGAGGTGAATGGCCATACAGTTTCTGTTTTGTAGGGCGCTGCTTTCAAGATTTTTTCAAAACAGCATTCAGCATTCTTTTGGAGTCACTTTCTAGGTTTTCCTCCAAGCATTTAATTAGAGTTCAAGCAGTGCACCTATACAGTAGTACTGACATAGCAACAGCTTGGAGTGAAATACCAAGAACCTTGTCAAGGATTTGAACTCTGTTCTTTGAGTTTATTTTGTAGGATGACAACCATTACATCTTTGGAATCTGCTAATGTAAATAGCAATTTTATTCATTCATTCATTCATTCATTTTTTTTAATGATAAATAATTCTTTTCATGAATAACACAATTAGATTGAGAGATTTGGTATTTGGGAAGCCTTCTGGGGTGGGAGGAAGGAATGGATTGTGAACTTTCATGAGCTAGCAATATTAACTGGTTGGTTTTTAGTTCATTCAAAATGCATATTTTTGCAAAGGCAGATAAAGTTGAAAGTTCTGATTTAGGAGGGATTTTCAAAGATTTCTTGCCGGAATCCTGCAGCAGACAAATCCAGGAGAGAAAATAAGAATGAATGGATCAATTTGTCGGAGGCAGTGAGGAGTTGGGGGGTTGTTTTGTAAATACAGGAAGATTAGAGCAGAGAGTGCAGGGAATCTTAATCTCGAAAGAGATGTTCATATACATCGCACAAAAACTTCCAGAAGTGTCCTCTTTAATTATGATTCAAATGACAAAGTAAAATGCATTTTCTGATCCGCTTATATCTGATTTAATGAAAGAAAATTCAAAAAACAAAGAGAACTGCATAGTTTATGGACTGAAAATCTGCAATGAGGTCAGTCGAGTGAAATGTTTGAGGAATTAACTAAATGATTGAGACAAACAGAAACTCTTTAAATTAAGATCCAATTTTATCAGATTTTACAAGAAACTGACTGTATCTACCAACATTGCTTGATGTGTCCACCCACTGAGGAATTCCTATTGAGTTGAACTATTTTGTCACCACTATCACATGTGTATGAAGAGTCTTGTATTAAACTCATTTCGGTAATAACAGTGATCCATGATGATACTGGTTTAAATGACTGATCACAATTTTGAAGCTTTGCTTAGTTTGGCAAAAGGCTAGAATATGGAGCATTCAGGGAGAATTGAACTCATAAGCTCTGGTTTTCTAGTCTAGTATCCAGAATATTATATCATGTGAGATGCCCTCATCATGTTAGGTGTAATTTACTGAGCTTTGCATAGTTTGGCACAAGGTCAGAAGTATAGGATACGTAAATTCCCACTGAAGTGCTATGTGTTCACTTCTCCCACATGTCTCTTTTGAGAAAGGCATGAATCTATTTTTTCAGTTGGTTAGATCAGGGATTTATCTTTGCTACGAGTACCATACTAGGCCATCGGCCTCATTAGTAGAGAGTTCACCAATGGTCTGGGAGACCAGGGTTCAATCCCAGATTGTCATACCAAAGACTCAAAAAATGGTACTTGAGGCCACTTTCCTTAACACTCAGCATTATAAGGTACAGATCAAGATTAAAGTGAAGCAATCCAGGGAAAGGACAAAAGCACCCTCTCCTAAACCTTGGTGTTGTAGCTATTGAAAAGGGAGCCTTCGGGTCACCAACTTTACTTACTAGTACCACGTATTCCAATACCAATCTGTTACATAATGTTTAGAGAGGAAATGGGTATTGGGTTAAGAAATATGGTGAATGACTTGACATTCACATGTATTTTCAATAAATAGGGTCTGGCAGAACAATCTCCTTGGAGTGGAATGGAAACAAAATTCAGCATCGATCCTAATTAAACTTTTATTTTACTCTAAGAAAAAACAATATTTGTCATTTTATCTTGTTATTGTCATCAATATGTTATAAAGATTATATTGTCCAAATGCCTACCCTCATCAGCTATACACTCGCCTTGAAGTTCTGTAGCATTTGCCTTATCACTGCCTGTAGTATTGCAGTAATTCTATGATGATTAAAAATCTTTCAGTTTCTCTGTTGTCTCTGACCTACATTTAAAGATTTAAGGCTTCAGAAATCACCAGAGGGAGTAGTTCTAAGGAGATAAATATGGTGTGCGGGATGACCATGATATATCATCATGTAATGAGATGAGGAGCCTAGGACAGAAAATACAAGGTATTCATCACTCTACTCCATTATGGCAACTGGAAGGCATACCAACTACTTACTAACTATAACAAGCAATCTGCATGGTAGTAATTTAAAATCCCGAAGATCATTCTACCAGACCCTGTATTCACATGTACCTTGATCTGAACTATGTAGTCAAGCAACTGAACCTGAGAATCTCAAGCAAATAAGTTTCATTTAAGTGACCCCAGATGAATCAATGTGTTCAGGCAAAAACATTTTGCCCCAAGGAATCACTTGGTCCAGTCAGCTGGGGCTGCAGAATACACTGACTGCGTCTATGTAGAGGGGTAAGACTCCCCCAGTGAGTGTCCTGATTATGACACTAAACAATCTGATGGCAAGATTACTGGAGCTTTGGGGAATGAGGAGTATCCTTCATTGCCATGGTTCCCAGGTCCACTCTGGCCTTGGGTGGTAGCACCTGATAGGGGTCCTGTCTATGGGTTGAATAGAACCATTTGACATTTAAACAGAATACAAATAAAGAACTTATGCTAAACGGAATTATTTAAAATACAATTGTCTGATCATTTAACTGTGTGTAAACAAATAACTGATGTTTAATTGGACTGTTGTTGATACATAGTGATACTAAGAACCATTAAACTTTGTTGACTTATGCTAAATTGAATTGTTAGAAATAGAACTGTTTGATCCTATAACTATTTGTAAACAAATGACTGATGTTTGCTTGAATTGTTAGTGATACATAAGAATACTTGGGACCATTAAACTGTGTGCAAACAAATGAGTAATGTTAAATAGAATAATAAGTATTACATAGCAATATTTGAAACCATTTAACTATGTGAAAAAAAATGAACTCAGACTAGTTTAAAAATGTTATCAACAAAATGTGTTTACAAACCATATCTATTTATTATATGTGTAAAAAGGATTTGGCATTAAATAACCTACAATGGTTGATATGCCATAAAACCAAACTAAACCCAAAACAAAGAATCACCAATGTCAAATTAATATAGTCTCCAAGAGATGTTGGCAATAGAACTTGTAGCAATGGAAATAAGCACCCAATAGATATATTTCAATTTTTTGGGAGACTTGGAGCTTTAGAAACAAGTATCTGCTTAACTCTATATATTTGAATGGAATGGCTGGTAGTGGGGTGATGGTTAAGAAGCCAATAACCCTCTTTTGCCCAGGGGCCCCAGGTCAATGTCACACAGGCTCCTGATGCTAATAATTTCTCTTGATTCATCTCTCCGTCTTTTTTAATTTTTATTTTTATTTTAATGCATTCAGCTAAAAAAGAGGGAGAATTAACCTGGAAGCCTTAAGGTCTTTTTTTCAAATTTCTAATAACAAATATCTGTTATTTCACAGTGAAATTGAAAAGTATCGATGAAGAACAGAAGAACTTTGGTTTTTCGAGATAGAATCAATAGTTTTGATTAGTGCTATTTTGGTACATAGAAGTCATAAGAATTTTGACAAGAAGCCATAATAGTCCCAATTTGTGGCACCACAAAAATGGCACTTTACTCAGAGTAATTTATTTGAGAGATTAAAATGTTGGCTTCAAAACAAGGAAAGAGAGAGATGAGAATCTTTAGTTAAAGAATGGCTCAAGTCAGGAAATGGCCAATGGCTAACAGCTCTTTTGTTTATCTCTCTTCATTGTAGAAGAGATGGTCTTAGCTTAATGGTGCATCTATGGGCTAGATATTAGGAGGTTTAAGATTCAGTCACTAAGCAAAGATTTTTCATTTTAAAAATGACCAATTTAGAAAAAGAAAATCCCATAACTTAGCAGCAAATAAATGCCAAAAATACTGAGAAAAAAATTGACAGATACGCACACTTAAAGTGATGAATGATAAAATTTCAACATTGTTGAAATATGTTTCAAATTACTCTAGATTAAGATATGAGGATTAAAATGTTTGGATTAAAGCAGATAATCCTATATACTATTCAATAAAGACGTTTTACAATAAGGGGTGTATCAGTACAACACAGACCCCATTGAAATTGGTAAATATTCTAATTTCTTTGTGAGGGTTAAACAGAAGTTATTTTGCTGTAAATAATATTTTAATGGGGGTCTATTTTTAGAGAAAAAATTTTTTTAGGTTTTCATCTTTATTGTTATTTCCCCAATGTTCTGGCCGATATATCCTCTGGTCTTCTTCAGGTGTTTGTCGAACTCGGGAACCTACCTGGAACTTTGAACTACGTCATTTACTGAATCCATGGGGGTCAGCCGAAATTTTGTGGAAATAACAATAAAGATGAAGACAATAGTCTGAAAACCTTTAACAATAAAAATCATCCAGCTTTGTCTCAGAAATTCAGACAACTAAAAAATATTTTGTGATGTTGAAATTTGGCTTGAAATTTTTTTAATGACAAAAATTAGCCGGAAGTCTTGAGAGATTTTAGATAATATTGAGAAGAGTCATCAGCATAACTGAATGTATTCTGTTGTAGTAACCAAACAAAAAGGTTACTGAATGAGAAATAACCAAAACTGAGGTTGGAAATAAAATGGAAATCTTTATAGCCTTAATAAATACAATACTTGCCAGCAGTGTGAAGAAGGTAAAACACTGCTAAATCAGCAAATTTACCACCTCACAATAGTGTCCAATGTATCTTTGAGGAAAGGAACATACCCATTAATGTTCATAGGTAGGGTATATAACATATTCAATAGGGAAAAAAAATTAAATAAAAATGTGGTTATATAACTGATAACTTAGAAAAGTGTAAAGATTCCAAACTTTGTTGAGACAAGTGAAATCCTTATGTTCCTTCCTTGGGGGGGAATTTTGAATGCAATAAGTGCATCTCTTGCATATGAGCAAGAACTCCTCCTCCTCCTATAAAAAAAAAGAGGGTGTCTCGACTATGACTGTAAACTGCATCCAGTTGTGAGGCTCCTCAGTTCTAGTACTCTGGAGAGTGTAGAGCAACAACTTTATTGCCATTACTCCCAGGTCTACTCTGACCTGGAATAGTAGTACCTGTTAGGATCCCTTCTATGGACCAAATAGATCTGTTTGAAAATTATCAATATCAAATAGGAAAACTTTATACCATTTAATTATAAACTTTCATGCATTCCTTTCCAATACTGATAATTTTAAAACAGATTTATTTGATTGATAGATCCCAATGGGTACAACCACTCCAGGTCAGAGTAGACCTGAAAGTAATGGCAATGAAAGGGTGACTTAAAACTTGCTAGAGCTTCAGAACTGGAGTCTTACCATTGTAATATAGTTGCGGAGGGATTTCATTTTATATATCCTGCCTTTCGGTTTAGTTAGGCTGAGAACCTTTCGCTTAGCATATGGGTTAGTTAGGTGCAACATTAACGCAGGTGTTCGCGTGCATGGAGAGGATATGTCATTCAGAGATGTCAAAATAAAAATCCCAGATAGGAATTGAGACCAGGGATGTGAGTGACATCACGCACCGGAAGCGTGGGCTGAGGATTTTGGGGATTTGAGAAAAAGTCAGAAAGTTGAGTTCCTGTCTCTGAACTAAGAGGGTTGACTTTCGGAGCTCGCCAATGCGAGACCAGTAGTTTGCAGATGGGGTGCCGCACATAGTTTGGTGCAGATGGAAAAGTCAGCATAGAAAGATTGTCTCTCTCTGCTCATGTCGAATAACCTTTAACTCAAAGGTAATAAAGTTTCATACCTGAGCCAATTTCGTGAATATCGTGTATTTCAGATTCACTCTGTCTATTTCATGCATCCATATATCTGGCTATGTAACACCATCAGATACAGTTTATTGTCAAACCAAGGACATCTTCTCCGCTTTTTTGCAAGAGATACAGTCAGCATATTTTAATTCCCACTGAAAAGGCGAGTTTAATGTTCTCATCTGGTTAGCACTATTTCCGCCTGAAGAATATAATAACTTGGAGGGAAATTACAGAAACTATCATGTTTGTAATTGTGTATTTTTTTTATTGTAGTTTTGAATTTGACATTTCAGATAAGAATAAGACATTTTGTGCAAAGTCTTAGAATCTTACATGTTTAACTAAATTTCTTTCAACAATGTCTTCTTGAAAGAAATTTTATACCGAGAAGCTAATCAGTTCATTAAAATTGTCTGTTCTCCGAGTCAAACAGAGACTTCTGATTGATAGCAAAGAAAAAAAGAATCTGCACGAAAGTCTTCATAAAAAGAAATTGGCAATTTGCATTTATTTGGCTGAGGCAGACCCACTAACTGCCATGGCACTTTAAAATGTATCGTCTAAAATTAGATGCTAATTATAGAACATAATTTTCATTCTGCAGTAAGTATAAATCAATTCCTCTTCGCGTCTTTAATGTCTGTAAGAAAACATATTTGGTCGGGAAAGTTGAAAGCATACAAATTTCACATTACAAGTTTTCTTGCTGACGTTGGATTACAGTATTTTCTACCATTACATCAAAATCATGGCAACACCGAAATTATTTATGAGGAAACAGTGACAGGGATCCTTTCATTCCTTTAAAATATCAGAAACCTTTTTCGGGCTATTCTTTTCTATAAAAAAATTTTCACGACTTTATTTACCAAAAAGGATGCTGCCTTAGAGTCCAAATTATGCAATACTTTTAGTTCACCAGCCCATTTGCCTCATTAGTAGAGTGTTTGCCCAGAAGACCTGCGTTCAATCCCAGGTTGAGTCATACCAAATACTCAAAAAATAGTACTTGATGCCTCCTTGCTTAACACTCAGCATTATAAGGTATGGATCAAGGGTAAAGTGGGGCAATACAGATAAAGGAGTAGTGGCCTCACCTACATCTTGGTGTAGTAGTTATCGAAAAGGGAGCCTTTGAGTCACCCTCAACTACAGTCGTCAACTTTTTTTTTTTTTGTAACAAATTGTGTTTATGAGTGTATGTATATATGGTGAATAATAAATAAACTCATTTGTGACATTCTTCTATGGACCCCTACACATGGCATTTATGGGCCTCTTCCCAACAGTTTTCTGGTGGAACACCTGGCATTCATGCCAGGCAGGTGGAATTATTGACAAGCATAGATTCACATTGCTCTTGACCTTCAGGTCAAGTAAATCTATAATCAGCCAGGTCACCTGGCATACAAGCCAGAAGACTTAGCAAAAGCTAGCATAGATTCAATAATATAGACAAAATATGTCTTTATCATCTAATCAAACATGCTTAAATGAAGGACTGCTGCCCAACGATACACACGCACATGCACACACATTTATATATATATGTACAAGTGGTGTTAAAAGAGTACTGGGACTGAAGCTGTATTTACCCTGAATAAAATGATAATTTTTCTAAAAAATAGTCCACTTAGTATTCAACCATACTTATTCCATTGAGTTTTTACTGGTCGAAGCCCCCTCTTAAACTCCTCTTATCATATAGTGGGAATCTGCATCAGTCCTTCTAGCACAGTTTATTTTTTATTAGTATGAATCATTATCCAATTCAATGCCAAAGTGGTGCTAGAACAAAAAAATTTCTCATGAGATCTCATCGGCCACTCCCCAAGTGGTTAAAAATTCTACATAAAAATTGGTCAATTTCTAAGAAAATTATTCCAAAATGAAAGTTCATGAAAAATAATGATTCAATTAAGTTTGAACTTTAGAAGCAAACAATGTGTTATTTATATATAAAAAGGTTAGCATATGGCCGATTACGACATGACTTTCAGAGATATAGGTGCCTATAGAGCAATGCGGAGCAAGTAAGTCATGTCTTTGATTTCTAAGCACCCTATTTCTGTTACCTTATGCCAGACTAGGTTTAGCTAACTAAATACTTTCTGCTATAGAGCTATAATTAACATGTTCATCTCGGTGACCATTGGGTCATATGAATTAGTCCCTATTAAGAGATGACCATTATTGCATTTATAGGGTGTTTAAAAAAAAAAAAATCAATATCATTTCGTGATCTATTAACTTGACCAATTCTTGTTCAAACGATCTCAAATTTTAATAAAAGGGTAGATACGACTCACAATTCTATGTTTAAAGTTTTTCTTTTCATGTATCCAAAAATACCATTTGCTGGAAACGAAAAGACGTTTAAACATTAAAAACAGAATTTTGAGTTGCTGTTAAAATTTGAGATCATCAGAACAAGAATTGATGAGCTTTTGAAATGAAACTGATTTTCTTAAACACCCTGCACATCTCAAATGATATAAAAGTTTTTGCAATATCATATGTATATATATATATATATATCAAACCACACAACTAGAATATAATCCATTTAATGGATGGACATTTGTGTTGGCATCTGCAGAGAAAAACTCCATCAGTAAAGCCATCCTCACACCTTAAAGTCACTGAATAGCTTAAAGAAAATCCAACTAAAAATAATGTATACTACTTTTAGCGGCAACCCCAGCACAACAATCATCTCTTGCTCGAGTCCTTGGTGAGGCAACTAGTCTAGGAGAAGGAAAACTCTGAATTCAAACCTGTTAAATTCCGCTTAAAAACTGACCTTGTGTCATATCCTGCCCGAGCTAGAGTCCCATCAATGATAGTGATGAAACAGATATCACCACCTTCTATAATAAGCTAGCTTCCCTTATCCAGCATACTTCCAGAGACAACATTCTGATCATTTCTGAAGACATGAGTGCTCAAATAGGCAAAGATGGAAATAATAAATATCTAGCTGACTTTTCTCACAAGAAAATGCCTAAATATGAAACTTAAAAAAAAGAAAAAGATGGACTTACTCCAAACCAAATAACTCAAAAAACACAGATTATATATTTATGAACAACAAATGGATAAACAGAACTTTGAACAGTGAGGCATAATCCTCTTTTGAAGGAGTAACTCTGATAACAGAATCTTCTCAGCAAAGATTCGCCAAAGTCTATGCAGAAATAAGAAACAGAGCTTCACAATATGACTGGTCATCACATGCCAATAGTGATATAAGCAATCAACATACGGTAACTATGAGAAACAAGCTTAATACTTTTAAGAGACATCTGAAAGACATATTCCAAATGACAAATATGAAAACTTTCTTACCACCCACATAAAAACAGCAGCAAAGTGCATACCAACCAAAAAAGAGCCAAATGTAAAGTTCTCTGGAAGTCAATAGCAGTTAGGGAAAAATGAGATAATATAAAAAAAAATCCTTACTTAAACGAAATCCAACAAATATCAATGTGCAGAAACTTTTTAAAATCCAGAGAGAACTGTCTAAAAAGAACAATAAGAATACATTGTAAAACTAAATCAATAAAATCAGGAATTCAGTAGAAAATAGACAATCATGGTTTACATAGAAAACAGTAAGCAGAATGAAAAGCACCTTGAGAGCAAAACTAAAAGCTTCAAGGCAAGAAGAAAGACTTCAGAAGTGCAAAGAAGATTTTAAAAATCTGCTTGGAAACCCTCCTGAAATCACTGATAAACCTGCTGAGAAAATTATTAATAGACAACGAGACTTCAAACTAGAACAGTTTACAGAGGATGAACTTGATGCAGTACTGAAAAAAGTTAAAACTAGAAAAACTGCAAGCTTCAATGAAATACCTCCTGAAGTATGGAAGACAAAGAATTTTGATGACATAATTCTTTGATTATCATCATCATCATATCGTGCTGGCAGCACGGATATCCCTGACCCTCTCTCGCCACTCCTCCCTATCGTTCATCGCCCTAGGTAGGTCTTCAGGACAACAACCTGTATCCTCACATAGCTGCTGAATGTACGTTCGTGCTGGTCGTCCTGCTTTTGCGCGGCCGTGTGTGGGGATCCATAAGAGTACATCTCTTATGAGTTCATCTCTGCTTCTCCAGCAATGTCCTGCATGTCTGGTTCGCCTAACTTGAATAGTTTTTGTGATAGGGGGCAGGTGGCCGTACAGTTGGTGTCTTGTGGGGTGTTGCTGCCAGGACTTGTTCAGGATTGCGCGCAGCATTCTTGTGTAATTGCCATCTAGTTTCTTCTCCGGCCGTTTTGTTAGCGTCCATGTAGTGCATCCATATAGCAGTATCGATGTGACCGCTGCCTGGAAGAAACTGTGTTTCATTTTATCGGTTAGGTCTGATTTCCATATAGTCGATAGCCTATTGATAGCTGTCCATGCTTTCGTTAACCTCGTTTCGATGTCCTTTTCGGTTGATTCGACGCTGCTTCCTAGGTACGTGAATTTGTCTACTAGTTTAAGAGGGGTTCCTTCTAGAGTGGAGATGTCCCCCGTTTGGTTATAGCACATATATTCCGTTTTGTGTGCATTAACATGGAGGCCTATGCTTGCTGCTGCTCGTTCCAGGCTATGCAGAAGTGTTTCGGCTTGGTCAGGTGTATTTGCCAGTATCGCTATGTCATCGGCGTAGTCGGCGTCGGTAATTGTTGTTGCGGGGTATCTTCTGCTTCTTTTCTTCGTCAGTTCGAAGCCATTCTCTTTGATTTTGTCAATCGATGTTCTAAGTACGTAGTCTAGACAAATGATAAAGAGATACGGAGCCAGCGTGTCCCCTTGTAGTACTCCTGCTACAATGTCGAAGTATTCTGTGTCTCCATCTGGTGATCGTACTTTTACTTTAGTGTTTCTATAGAGAATCGTTATTGCCGCTACGGTTTCTTTAGGTATGCCGTACGCTAGTAGGATTTGTTCCATCTTTCCTCTGTGAATGGAGTCGAAAGCCTTGGTAAAGTCGACAAATATTAATGTCGCTTGTAGGTTCTTTGCCCGTACACCTTCAAGGATTCTGCGGATGGTTAGTATTTGTGAGGTCGTAGATCTATTTCTTCGGAAGCCATTTTGGTTTTTTCTAAGTATGTTGTCGATTTTGGGTTCTATGCGGTTTCGTAGTAGGGCATTGTAGATTTTGGCAGCTATGGATGTAAGTGTTATGCCTCGGTAGTTTTTGGCTAATCCAAGGTCCCCCTTTTTAGGGAAGGGGAGTATGCATCCCTTCGTCCATCTATCTATCGGATTTTGATTGTATACTGCGTTGCAGTGTCGGAGCAGTATGTCGTCGAATTGTCTGGTCTTCCATACTTCCGGGGGAATTTCGTCCAGTCCTGCAGCTTTCCTATTTTTAATTTTTCTGAGAACCGAGTCGAGTTCTCCTTGTGTGAACGGTCCAAGTTTAATGTCTAATTGTTTGCTAATTATTCTGGTGATTGGTTCATGTGTTATTTTCGGTGGGTTTCCAAGTAAGTTTTCGAAGTGCTGTTTCCACAGTTTTATTCTTTCTTGTTGGTTTGCTGCTTTAAGTTTTGCTTTGGCTGTGTTTTTTCTTCTGCTCACTTCGTTTATTGTTTGCCAGGCAATTCTAGATTGTCTATCTTCTACCGAGTCTCTAATCTTATCTATCTGATTTTGAATGTATTCTGTCTGTTCCTTTATATATATGCCTGCTAATTGATATTGTGCCGTTTTTAGTTTTAAGGCATTTGTGTTTGTTGGGTTTTGTAAGTGGTTTGAGTGTGGGTCATGGTTATCTTTCGATGGCTGTTTTATTCTCTTCTATAGAAGCCACTCTTATAGAGGAGCAGCAGTAGTTCCCCGATCGAACTGTCGATCCTGAGCGAAAAGTCATCTTTGATTATACAATACTCTATATAAACAAAACAAGAGAGAAATGGACAAAAGTTTGCATGCTCTCCTTTAATATAGGTGACCTCAGAATCACTAAGAACAACAAATTGGTTTGGCTCTGTTTTATGGTATATCAACCTTCATGGGACATTTAATGTCAAATCCTATATATATATATATATACATACATACTATTATATCGCGGCATAATGAGGATGCAACAATGCATTTCTTTATAAAAATATATAACTAACATATCTATTTCTCAAAAGGGTCGAAACTGGCATAAGTGTAAAAAAGAAACAGACGGAGGAGGGAGACAACTGAAGGACTTGGATACTTGGACTCCACTATATTGACACATAAATTATTCTTTTTTTGTTGATATAAGCACACTGTGTTATCTTCAGAGCGTTATATCTTTGCCTCTTCTGCTTCCTGGCTAGGGGCCACAGTGGGCCATTGCCCCACCAGGAGCCTGGCAGCCAGTCACTGCGATTGACCATATCTCTTCTGGCCCCATGTGATGTGCTTACACCTACACATCACTGCCTTCCTGTTGACACATGTGCATCCTGCAATCACTGTTTATACAGCTGGAACATCCGGTTCTGTCAAGGGTCAGTATGCAAGAATATGATTTGTAAGCAAATAGTTTGTTGGTAACATTTTTAAACAATCCAGAGCTCATTTGTTTGAACACAGTTAAATGGTTTCAAGTACTGTTATTCAACACTAATAATTCTACTTGATATTAATAATTTGTAAACGCACAGTTAAAAGTTTAAATATTGTTAACACTAATAATTATAGATGGTTTCAAGTATTGCTATTTAACATATAATAGTTCTAGCTGAACATGTTTAAAAGGTTTCAAGTATTGCTATTTTTTTTAATGATAATCCCTAGAAAAAGAGGAAACAGTTCTATTTGACTCAGAAGGGACCCTAACAGGGGCTACTATTCTGAGTGAGCATGGACCTGAAAGTAACGGTAATAAAGGAGTACCCCACATTCTTTAAAGTCCTATAATGAAGCCTCATCATCAGATGCAATTTAATGTCATACTTAAGACGCTAAAAGATTTTAAGTGCTGCTATCAAACACAAATGATTCAATTCAAAATTATTTATTTGTTTGCACACAGTTACATGGTTTCAAGTGTAATAAATGATTACATAGTTCTATTTGGCCAATACATGGAACCCTGACAGATACAACCACTCCAGGTTAGAACGAACCAAGGAATAGAAACTAGCCATCATGTTTCATGTCATATCCAGAATATTCACTGGAGGTGGTCTTACTCCTCTGCAAAGTTGCAGTTGGTGTATTCTATAACCCCAGCCTACTGGGCTTAAGAACTGCAGAGGTATAGTTCTTACTGCTAAAGTTTATAATAGCCTGTTTCTCAATGGGATCCAATACGTTGTTTAGAAAGTTCTTAGGAAAAATCAGAACGACTTTAGAGAAATTGATCTACGACATCAGATTCTAACTATCCATTGAATCATGAAAAGAGTACGTACAAACAATCTCAAGGCAACACTATTGTTTGTAGATTTCTCTAAAGCAGAAAGATCGAGCAAATACTTCTGGCATATAGTCTTCCCAAAGAAACTTACTGCTATAATGAAGCTTTACAAATATATGAAAGCAATGGTTTGCTCCCTATAATGGTGACACCAACTTCTTTGACATTGTTATTGGACTTTTGAAAGCAGATACATTAGTGCCAATAATGTTTATACTCAACCTAGACCACGGACTTTGAATGGCAATAGATGTAATAAAAATGAAAATGCTTTCACATAAAAAAAACAAGAAGCTGACAACATCCCGTAGAAACTATTATGGATGCTGATTACACAGATGATTTGTGCTTCTTGCAAATACACCAGCCTAAGCCATATCTCTGCTGCATAATCTGGAGCAAGCAGCAGGAAGCATTGGCCTCGATTTGAATGCAAATAAAACTGACTTTATGTGTTTTAGGTTTAGTTAGGTTTCTTTGTTTAATGGCATATCAACCTCTGTAGGTCATTTAATGCCAAAGCCATTCTCCTAGAAGAATAGTAGTGGTACTATTTAACCCATAGCTGGGAGGATAAGAGGGTTCATACCTTTCCCAATGGTATTTGTCTGAAAGTAATTGCGCAACTGGAATTCGACCTTTCTTACTATGACTCCACCATCCATCGCTTTAACCATTACACTGCAAAGACACCCCCTTTCATGTATTTTAAACAAGATAGAGTCATCAACCCTTTCAGTGGCAAGCCTCTGAAATTAGTTGACCAGTTCATATACCTTGGTAGCAATATTTCATCTACTGAAAGTGAGGTTAACATATGCATGGCAAAGACATGGACAGCGATTGACAGGTTATCAGTGGTATAGAAATCTGATCTCAGTGTAGTAGCTATTGAAAAGGGAGCCTTCTGGTTGCCCTCAACTATGATTGCCAACTTATATATATATATATATATATGTGTGTGTGTGTGTGTTGTCTCTTATATAGGAATCGCTTTGTCAGATGAACCAGCAATGCAGCGTAATTCTTATGCTTTACGAATTTGAAATGAGCTATTACACCACGGAAAACAACAAAAGTATTTGGTGTGTGTAAAGAAAAAGTGTAGTTGATCCAATACAATAACCAGATGGTTCAGGCAATTTTGATCGGTTTACAAGAACTTTGTTGATCAGGATAATTCAGATGAGCATAAAATCTTTTATTACGAAGTAGTACCCAAAGCCATCATGGCAGATCTGATGAGCAGTACTCAGAGAGTATCAGGTGAATTCAGCATCTCAGAGTCCAGTATGTTTGTTCTCAACCGCTGCAAAACATACGTAGCAAAACTATTGACACACGCTAGTACTAAACCAATTGACTGAGGCTGTAGAATCCACGGACTACTTCTCTGCTGATATCGGGGATATCTTTCAAGCTGTGGCTGTGTTGATATTACTGTATGGATGCATCACCTGGAGTAGCGAAAAGCCCAGAGAAAAAGCTAGATGGGAAGTACATAAGATTGCTACATGCTGTAGCAAATCATGGAAAGAGCACCCCCCCCAAAAAAAAGAGAAGCAACTGTACAGCCACATACTTGGATGGTTTGTGAGATGGGAGGGAAGCTGAACAAGATCTGTGGGGTAGAGCTGTTGAAGTAAGAATGAGGTTCTCTTATGGACTCCTACACATGGACACACCAGTATTGGCTAACCAACTAGGACTTACAGACATCAGCTTTGTGCAGACACTGGATGTTGTTTAAAAGATCTGCCAGTAGCAATGAATGATAGGGATGGATGGTGCGAGAGAGAGTTTGTGAACTCTGTACAATCAATATAACAAGATGATGATGATGATATATTTTGCAAGTATTAAATAAGATAATGCTGAGACTGGAGAGAAACTCCTGACTTCACATTGTTGATCCTCAAGTGAGATTGCATTCAACACGTTAGATTTTATTTGACTCAGCTGAACAAATATATACTCTTTTGTCGAGTCATGTGACTCTTACATTATTGACATAAAAATTACTGAGTAAATATTTACTTTCATTGTGGCATTTAGCTACCAACTCCAATCATTTATTTTGTAGCCAAATGCTGTAATGAAAGTAAATATTTATTTTCTAATTTGGTGTCTGACTGAGCCACATAAAATGATATGTCAATTAGGTAATGGTCACATGACTCATAAAAATGAGTACATATTTGTTCAGCTGAATCTAACAAAATTAGACATGGCGAATACAAGCTCACCTGAGGATCAACAATGTGAAACTGAGTATATATACTTGGCAATCTAGGTCGAGGGTGACCCAAAGGCTCCCTTTTCTATTGCTACTTCACCAAGGTGTAGGGGAGAGCTCTACTCCATTCCCTAGATTGCTCCACTTTACCCTTACCTTATATTGCTGAGTATAAGGCAAGGAGGCATAAAGTATCATTTTTTGAGTCTTTGGTATGACTCAACTTGGGATTGATCCCCAATCTCCCGGACCATTGACGAACACCCTACTCGTTTGACCAGGGTTTTTATCCTGCTTTATTTTATACTTGAAATATGTTGTAATATTTTTTGTGCATTGAATAGTGTAAATATTTTACTGATTAAAAATGCTTCAATCAAAATGGTCTGTGTTAATTTAATATATATATATATATAATATTTCAAGAAAAAAAAAAAAAAAAAAAAAAAAAATCAATATTTGGTCACATTAAGATGATAAATTTATTTCCATCCTGTTAAGAGCATTGATATGAATCAAAGACTCTAAAATAATTTTTAATAGGACTTTATCAAATCCAAAAGGAAAATAAAACAGATTACAACCAAATAGGAGGGATAATCAAAGGAAGGAAGGAGAGTGAATATTGTTTTTTTCTTGAAATAATATTATTTGCTCTGTGAATTTATTTACATTGAGCTCTTTACCAGGAATATTTGAATATTCGAATAATTAATTTGTCTTGACAGAATTGTTCCCTACTCTGGATTTAGTGGATTGAAGAATACCATATATATATATATATATATATTTGTACATACGTTGGTCTTATCACTATGACTCTTTCAAGACATCTTACTTTGCACCTTAATGATTCTAGCACCATAGCCTCACATCTTAAAACCCATTCTATTCCCAAGTCCAAATTTTAAAAAATTTTAGTTGAAAACACCACTATAATAGCACATGAAATTAATAAGCTACGACTACAAATCCTAGAAGCCCTACATATAAAAAAAAAACTAAAATCAATTGAATTAATTTTGAAAATAGTGACAATGTTTTGAAATGCCTCTATTTTTTTTTTTAAATATTCTATTTTCCTTGATAATATTCTATTTCCATTTATAGTGTTCTGTTTTAAATTTGTTCAATGTCATCAGCATCTCAGTTTTATCCAACTTTGCATTTATATAATTTTGTAATCTCATGAAAAACCTAAAAAGAATCTTTAAAAAACTCTTAAAAAAACACTTTACACATACAAACAATCCCTGATGATGGCCTATGAAAGGTCCAAAAGCGCTCGGGACAATTTTGTAAATTCATCTACCAATTTCAACCTAAAACCAAGACACTTATCAGTAAATTTGAAAGGATCTTAATAAAATTATATAGACAAAACATGTCTTTACTATTTAATCAAACATGCTTAAATGAAAGACTGTTGCCCAACTACACACACACACACATATATATATATATATATATATATATACACACACATCACACACACACAGAAGTGAGCTGAAAAGTTCATCTGTTGACATCACATTTACTGTTCATGACATTCTGACCAATGGGATCCAAGCACTTCAACAATGATGGAAGAAGTATATGGATAACAATGAGAACTTAAAAAAATAAACCTTATTTGGTCACATTCCAAGAGTACTTTTGTTAACCGATGAACTTTTCAGCTAACCTTCGTATATATAAGTACGCGTCAACTGGAATAGCAGATAATTATTAATGAGTTCTAACCTCACTGAGTACCCCAAACTTCTGGCCTTATGCCATGGTTAAGCTGGGCTTAGAAAATAACAATAAATAAATACACGCATATACACCACTACTATCGTTATCTTGTTATGGTACAATTGTTTTATAAACAAGTCAACTGTGTCTCGAGTTTGAATCTGACTGAGTGCCAACTTATGAACTGGTGCCAAACTAAATTTAGGAAATGACCCGACATTTCAGAGTAAAACTGTTTTTTTATATGAAACAGTATTGGCTATAAGTAAGACCCAAGGAGGATATACCAGATCGCCTATAAACACACTCCTAAAAATTTTTCATAGAATGTTGATCTTCAAGAAAAAAAAAAAAAGATACCAGGATTTTATTATTCCTGGAGAAACATACAATCCATAACAGATATTATTAGGTATTATTTATTACCTAACTACATTGTAACTATAACCAAAGATATAACAGTCTAAAAATAAGTAAACATCTTATACATGTTTATACAATTCTATTTCTGATTGATTTAAATGGCACATAAACCCATCAAGGGGTATTTTATACTTAGAGATGAGAGAATTGTGTGCATTGTAAATTTACATTTTTTTTTTTTCTTTACAAACAGTCCAGTTGAATATGAATAATTTTTAAAGAGATCTATTTAATCTGTGACTGGGCCATTGGCCTAATGAGTAGAGTGTTCACCAATGGTCTGAGAGACCAGAGTTCAATCCCAGGTTGAGTCATACCAAAGACTCAAAAAATGGTACTTGGTGCAGCCTTGCTTAACACAGCATCATAAGGTATGGATCAAGGGTAAAATGGAGCAATCCAGGGAAAGGAGCAGCACCATCCCCTACACCTCAGTGTAGTAGCTACGGAAAAGGGAGCCTTTGGGTCACCCTCAACTAAGGTTGCCAACTTTTATTTAGCCTGTAGATATTTATCCGTGCCTCCCCCACCTGGCAGAATTTGACACAAGGTTTTTTTTATTGTGAGAAGTCAGGGGAGTGGGAAGTTGGGCACAAGCCAAAATTTGTGCCATGTCAGACTATGTGGAGAGTCAAAGTTGGAAAGGGAGCAGGAAGCTAATTTTAGAGGAAGAAGAAAAAGAAAAAAATAAGAAAAAGCAGACAGTCTACAAACAGCCAGTAGACCCCCTAGTGAGTCAGACCACAGAACTCATTGTATGTCAGCCAGTCATGAGTGAATAACTATATTTGGTTATTTGGGTTTTATGGCATATCAACCTTTGTAGCTTATTTAATGCCAAATCCATCTTTATACAAATAATCAGTTCTATTTCAAACAATTCAGTTTAGCATGAGTCCACAGTTTAATTGTCAAAAACATTTCTATTTCAAGCAGTTCAGTTTAGTCAAACAGTTCTAATTCAAACAATTCAGTTTAGTATAAGTAGTGTTTTTGTCCACATAGTTAAATGTCAAAAACCGTTCTATTTCAAACAGTTCAGTTTAGCATGAGTTCACAGTTTATGTGTCAAAAAACAGTTCTATTTCATGTAATTCAGTTTAGTCTAATTCCATATTTTAGTTCTATTTGACCCGTAGATAGGACCCTATCAGGTGCTACCACTCCAGGCTAGAGCGGACCTGAGAGCGATGGCAATGAAGGGGTACTCTGCATTCCCCAAAGCTCCAGCATTGTTTAGTGTTGTATCCAGGACACTCATTTGTGGGATTCTTACTCCTCTGCAGAGATGCATTCTGTGCATTCTACAGCTCCAGCCGACTAGGCAACATTAAGTAGATCAATTAATATTCAAAATATTTCTGTGTTGATGAAAAGTCAAGAAAGTAGACATAACTAATTCAGGGTAAGGTTCTATCTCGAGACCAGATACCCAGTGCATTGTGGAGTAGGGAACTGGTTCTAAGGGGTCAGGCATTTTAAGTCTGAATCAATATCATCTTACATCAAAAAGAGAAAATATTTTTTTCTTGCCACTCATCAAGTGAGAAACTTTTACTTTTGGTATTGATTACTTTCCTTCTTTTTTTTCTCTTTTTGGTAAAAGAGTTTTTTAAAATTTTTATTTATTGAGTACAATTACACCGACAATACAAAGATTCAGAGAATCATCCATCTTATTTTCAAGGCATCATCATCATCATCATCAAAACAAGCTGACAACATGGATTCTCTTAACTCTCAGTTACCGTCAATCTCAAATGGCTACCACTCATAAGTCCTCTAAATGGCACGAGGTGTTGGCACAAGGCTGACGAATGGAAATTTTTATTGATTGGCCAACTCTAGTAGATCCATATGTACAAGTCTATAAGAGAAAGTCGCTTATGAGTTCATCCTCACTTGCCCAGCATGTCTTGCTTGTCTTTCTTGGATGGTTTGTTGGATGGGAGGTAAGTGGCCACACAGCTGCTGTTTAATAGGCTGCTGCTTGAAGGATTTGTTCAAAACAGCATGTAGCATTCTTGTGTAGTTCCCATCTAGCTTTTCCTCAAGGCATTTTTTAGAGTTGGCATGCTGCAACCATACAATAGTACTGATACAACTACAGTCTTGGAAAAATTCCCATTTTATTTTAATCAAACGAGAACAGATTTCCATATGGTTCAATTTCCAATGAGTCTTGGTTTAGTTTGGTGACATATCAACCATTGTTGTTTATTTAATGCCAAATCCTGTTTTTACATATATATCAAATATATGATTTGTAAACACATTTTATAGATACACACAGTTAAACAGTTCTATTCCTAACAATTCAACATAAGTCTTTTGCTTTCACAGTTTAAATGTTAATCAGTTCTACTTGATCCATAAATAGGACCCTATCAGGTGTTACCACTTGGGGCCAGAGTGGACCTGGGAGTGATGGTAATTAAAGGGCACTCCTCATTCCCCAAAGCTCAAACATTACTGGAGCCACACGATCAGATTGTTTCATGTCATAATCAGAATACACATTTGATGGGGTTTTTTCCTCTCTGCAGAGATGCAGTCAGTGTATTCTACAGCTGCCGCTGACTGGGCGAGGTTAAGGATCTGATACAATCTGGCAGCATCCTTCAATCTTACATTGTAGCTCATAAATAAGAACTCTTTGCACAATTTTTTTAAAATAGAAAATTAATTTTTTTCTAAACCAAAGATACCAGGAGTTTTTATTCTAGTGAATCAAGATGGATGTTATTAAGTATTAGTCATTACCAAACTCTAATGGAATATCATATGGAACAGTTATCATTTACAACATTTATTCTGTATCAACTCTTCTCTCTACCATTAGAAGTAGGACTTGACACAAGGTCAATCATTAAGAGGAGTACAGCTGGTTTGAATTTAGTGTTTTATTTCTTTTGTATCGGTTGCCTAACCAAAGCTAAAGAGCCTGGTCTGCCTCACTATTTTCATATAATTGGAAGAAAAATATACATTTCATGCCTTTCGCAAAGGCATTAACACAGTGAAACACAAACTACTTTGTTCAGGATTTGAATTCGGGCTGCTGTTTTCATTACCAACCCATTATGCAAGCCCTCTTCTCCATTGACACTGTAAAATAAAATTGCATAAATGTCTATAAGCAGTGTACTTTTTGGTTTAAGAGTTTGGCAATAGATAATACCTAATAATATCTGTTGATTGTACAATGTTCTACTTGAAATGATAAAATCTTGGCATCTTTAACTTAAAAGAAAATTAACTTTTTATTTAAAAATTTGGCAGCAATTTATTTATTTATTAATGGGAAATAGTGTATGTAAGGAAATGACTAGAAACTTTCTGTAGATAGCGTTTACAATTTATGAACTAGTTCCAAATTAAATTTAATGAAATGTTCAAATGTCTAATCAAATCTGAGTAAATACTTTATAACTAAATATTTGATGGCTCATGAAAATTTTCTTCAATTCCCTTTTTGAGAACTTTTCTGCACTGACTATATCCCCTTCAGAGGAGTAAGACACCCTCCTCCCTAAAAAAGGGGATGACCTGTGTATAACATGAATCTGCATACAATGGCAAGGCTCTAGTTCTGGAGTGTTGGGATTGTGGAGTACCCTTTTGTTGCCATTACTCCAAGAGCCCTTTACCCCAAGAGTGGTAGTACCTGTTAGGGTCTAATCTAGGAGTCCAATACATGTTTGAAAATTAATTGTATTAGATAGGAATACTTGATGCCGTATAACTGTATGCTAAAATCTTAAGAAATCAATATAAACATACAAGGATGGAATAAAAAGTTTCTGTGATGGCATCTCATCTGCTGTTGATGACTTTTTGACCAGTGAGATCCAAGTCCTGCAACACCAATGGAAGAAGTTTTGCCAGGAAGACTATGATGAAAAATAAACCTTTTTTTATTATATTCTGTGAGAGTATCTTCGTCAGACTATGAATTTTTCAGATGATCCCCCACCATACAATGTACTCAATTCCCTAACCTCTAGGCATGAAATAAACCCAGATAAGTTGACATACTATTGAAATTAATCATATTGCACAAGGAATGGATTCTCTTGTATCTTGATAACCACTTGACTTTGGCAACAAGTTCTAGAAAGAATGCAGTCAATGATTCATGGTGAGGTTCTGTCTTGAGACCAGATACCCAGTCTACTTCGGGTGGGAGTTAGTAAATGTGGACCAGACATCTCTCATCTGAATCAATATCATTTTGTACCAAAAAGAGAAAATATTCTTTTTCTCCCACTCACCAAGTGAAACATCTTGTATTAGAGATATTGATTATTTTTTATATTTTTCTTATTCTTCTAGTACTATTCTGAATTTGTCTCCTTGTATTGGTTGTATGTAACCAAGTGAATAAAAGTGTTAATCTTGTTACCTGGAAATGTTGAGGTCAATCCCTGGGCTGGGCATATCAAGAGAATGTTGGCTCAGTAGAAAAAAAGTGAGAATGCTAGAAAAAAAGTCTCTAATTAGATAATAAAGATATTCTGCAAAGAGTGGTCAGTCCAGGTTAAAAATGTGGTAAGGTGAGCCCAAACCCGAACTTTTATAAACCTTATTTTGGAAAAATCTTACCACACTTTTAACCGTGGTTCAGTGGACTAAGTTACTTTGTTGAATAGCATATCAAGCTTTGTGAGTTATTTCATGCCAAAACCATCCTTTGAGAACAGTAGTGGTATTATTTAACCTAAAGCTGAGGGAGTGATAAGAGGGTTCATGCCTTTTTCGAGGGTATTAGTTTGAAAATGAATGTGATAGCATAACTCGAGTTTAAACTCACTCACATTGAGGTTACAGTTCAGCATGCTGGCCACTATGGCATGGGGATGCCTCTCTAAAGGGCCTGGATAAAGAGCAAAGAATCAGAACAATATAACTGGCCAGACATTAGATGTTTAAACTTTTATATAGTGCTTTTTGTCTGATTGTCCGAGATAAGAAATTATCATTATTAGTAGCTGATATAGTTAGGCTAATATTCTTATCCTTGTTGTTGTTACAGTATTGGCTGTTAAATTCTCAGGCTTTCTGTAGGTGTCACTTGTAGTATGTAATCATTGAATTTTGAACTGAAACCATTAATCCTCTGAAGTACATATTTACTTCCCCCGTCCAACAAGAGCAAGATCTGACACAAGGTCAATTTTTTTAAAGCAGAATACAGCTAGTGAGAATTAAGAATTTTCCTCCTCTAAGACTGCTTGCCAAACCAAGGCTATTTATTTAAACAGCACATCAACATCTCATGGGTATTTTTTAAATTTTATCATCAAACATGAGAGAACATGTGCAATACCCTGTCCTCATCAGCCACCAACCAGGGGTGATACCACCGGACAGGAGATGAAGACAAACAGAGTGAATGTTCCTCTTTGTAGCTTAAGTTTATAATGATGTTAAACGCATTTGTTTTCAGAAATGTTCATAAAAATCATTATCAACGATCATTCATATAACGTGCATTTCACTTGAATATATTAAGTTGTGGTGTTGCATGCTTTTTATTTTCGTTTATTTGGTCATTTTTCCTTTTTTTTTCCCTTTACAGAGCCAAACCACTCAAAACATCATATATAATTTTACAGGAAAAAAAAAAACAGAAACAAAAAAACCTGATCTGCTATCGAATGGGACCCTTAAGATTGGTTGTAAGGGTAAGTGAAAGTTTTAAGTCAAAATTTGTTCAAATAGCTTTCTGGTTACCTTTGGGCGACTGGATTCTTTGCTTGCTTATTTAATGTTGCAGATTGATTATTATAAGTATATTTTCAAGAGTCCAATAATCTTTTTAATTCGTCAATAATGATTATTTTTTTGCACACAGTATCACTCATATGATTTCAAGTATTTCTATCCAATAATAATCTTCAAATGGATATATTTAACCCAGAAATGGAACCTTAACAGGTACTACAACAGAGTAGACCTGGGAGTAATGGCAATCAAGTGGTACACCCAGAGCCTCACAACCAGATACAATTTAGTCTTACACCTAGGATAACCCTTTTAGTTGGGTATCTTACCCCTCAGCAGAATTTGCAGTTGGTATATTCGAAGACCCACTGACAAGGCAGTCTTGCATGTTAATTTGGGTTTGAGAAGATGAATGCAGAGTTTGATGGTGAGATTAAATAATTCTTAGGTTTTTTTATTTTATAAAAAATGATGCACAACAAAGTGAGAGAAAATTTTTCTTTTAGAGGATGTGTTCTTGAGGCAGTGTTCCTGTTAAAAAACAGATCAAAAGATACTATCAATCAAGAATCACAATTCCCCAACATAACATCACTTTCCACTGATTCTCATACATTTGTCCGTCAGTTTAGGAAACAAACAAAGAAAAAATAGTATAAACATACATATTCTGACTTATCATCTGAAATGTGCATGGCTATTTAAAAATGCTTAATCTAGACAGGCAAAAGGCTGCAATAATAATCTTATCTTATTTACCAACCCCTCTGCTCGGGCTGGATATGACACAAGGTCAATAGACTAGTTGCCTCACCAAGGCTGAAGAACCTAGTCTGCCCTACTATTTATCCATAGCTGGAGGGAGAATAATCAGATTCATACCTTTCCCAAGGGTATTAGTGCTATGTGAAATGCAATCAGTCTCGTCCAGGATTTGAACTCGTGTTGCCGTGTCCATTTCCTACGACGATAACCATTACACCACTGCAATAATAATAGTTTCAGTTTGGTTCCTTTGTTTAACAGCATATCCAGAACAGTAATGATACAATTTAACCTATAGCTAGGAGGATAAAGAGGGTTCATACTGTTCCTAAGAGTATTTGTCTGAAAGTGAATGTAATAGCGTGGCTGGAGTTTGAACTCACGTACTACGATTCCACAGTGAAGCGCATTAATCATCACACCATGAGAACATCTCCCTCAGTAATAAAGTGTCAGACAGGATTGAACACACTGTTGTGTAACCTCACTGACATGGCACCATCTTGAACATCAAATGTGTTATATTTCCCAAAGTACAAAACGGACCAGTTTTTTCATATATAAAAGTTCATTAACTGACTGTAACTTTTCGTTGCAATTGCCACCAAAATGAGAATTAAAGATATTAGTGGTTACATAGAAATGCTAAAACTCATTTGTGAGACAAACCTTCAAAACATTGACTTCACTTTTTTCGCCCAACCAAGGTCTTCACCCCCAGAGAACTTTCATCTCTAGACCCAAATATTTGAACTAACTCTGATCACCAAAATCCTCTTTTTTATATTTTCTTCCAATATTTCTCTTAATTACTGCTTACATAATGACTAAAAACCTTCCATAGATACAACACTGCTAAATCAACTGTCATTAACTTTGAGTATTAAGTCATCTTAACCTCAACCGATGGAATGTTTATCTTTTTAATATACAGCCTACAACCCCAAGTTCAACAGAAAACCCTATTTTGACATGAGCTGATATCCAGTTGTGGTATGCACATGCGTACCACCTTTTCAATGCAACCTACACTTCAACTCAAGTAGCCTAGTTGGCTGGGGCTGTAGAATACACTGACTGCATCTCTGCAGAGGGGTAAGACCCCCAACAAATGTCCTTGATATGACACTAAACAATCTGATGGTGAGATTCCAGTAATGCTGGCGTTTTGGGGAATGTGGAGTGCCCCTTCATTATTGAAATATTTTACAGGCAAAAACATTTTCAACTCAGGTGCGTGTGTGGAAAAATATACAAAGCTGAGGAAAAAACACTGTTTTGATCTTAGACGAAAATGAATCATTTTTATCCGTGACCCAGATGAATAAAAAGTGTTTGTGTATTTACAATTATTAACATTTGATCATAACTTTCAAAACTAAATTTTATAAATTCAAAAAAGTTAAAACAATTAAAGAGTAATCTCAATTTGCCTTATTAAATTATTTATGTTAAATGCCATCATTCAAGAATTGGTTCACTTTAGTTCCTTTGTTTAACGTTTGTAGGTCTTTTAATTCTAAAGCCTTCCTTGTAAAATAATAGTAGAAGTACTGTTAAACCTGGCCATTGGCCAAATGAGTAGAGTGTTCGGCAATGGTCTGGGAGACTGAGGTTCAATCCCAGGTCAAGTCATACCAAAGACTCAAAAATTGGTACTTGATGCCGCCTTGCTTAACACTTAGTATTACAAGGTAAGAATTAAGGGTAAAGTGAAGCAATCCAGGGAATGGAGTTGCACGCTCCCCTACACCTTGGTGTAGTAGCTATTGAAAAGGGAGCCTTCAGGTCACTCTCGACAACAACTGTTAAACCCATAGCTAAGGGATAAGGGGGTTCATGCCTTTCTCAAGGGTATAAGTCTGAAAGTGAACAAAATAGAATGACAATATCTATATTCATTACTATTAGGTTTAAATTCACTGAGTTGCTCTAAAGTGGTTTACGATAGAATTGAAATAAATAATACCTTAAACTTAATAAAGATCATTTTAATTTTATACAGAACAATTTTTATTGAGTAAGCAATGTGTACCTTGATTCTTAATATACACTACTGATATATTGATGATTATTCCATTGTTTGAGTGATTAACAGTTCAGTTAAAAGATATGAACCATTAAACTACCTGCAGAGGTGACTTGTGTCACCATTAAATTACCTGCAGAGGGGACTTGAGTCACCATTAAACTACCTTCAGAAGTGACTTGTGTCCCCCCTTCTAGTGGTGAAGGATTGTGTGTGTGTGTGTGTGTGTGTGTGTGTGAAATATATGGAGAAATGGTAGACATTTTTAGTAGATCTGACAAGATGATAAAGAATATATGTAAAAATTGGATAAACTAAAAAACAGATAGCGGATTCAGTTCAGAATATATTTCAATCTTATTTATTGAAAGAACTTTTCAACTGAGAAAAATAGGTTTTTTCTAAAGTTTAGCAAAATGAGGAAATAGACAAAAGTGTATAAATGTGAACATGAAAGGGGGTAGGGGTCTAAAGACAAAAGACAGAAAAGGAAAAAGGGGAATAAATCTAGGATTGAGAGGTGGTGGTAGGGGTTATTGGTTTTGACATAATTTCATTGCGAAAAAAAAAGAGAGAGATAATATGGCGAAGGGTGAGGTCTTGAGAGTGAGGAATGAAAGAAGTAAAAGGGGAAATGGTAACATGCATTCAAGGGTGGTGGAGGCCCAGGCACATCCTGTCTCATCAAAAACTTTTTTGACAAGATTGGAATATCTAATTGAAAAAAAAAAAATATATAGATGCACTAAAAGGAAAAAATATGGAGGCATTGTAGAAAAAAAAATTTGCATATATATATATATATATGCATGCCCCTAATTTCAAAATATATATATATATATATTATTCCAACATAATACATATATAAAATTTAAATTCCCAAACCCCCTCACGACTGCTTCTGAAATTTTCATAGGTACAAACAGTATGTTACTGAAAGAGCT
This sequence comes from Sepioteuthis lessoniana, assembly GCA_963585895.1. NCBI lineage: Eukaryota > Metazoa > Mollusca > Cephalopoda > Myopsida > Loliginidae > Sepioteuthis > Sepioteuthis lessoniana. The sequence continues at coordinate 13,495,260 of OY757937.1, forward strand.
TATTATAATTAACTAAATTTTTTTTTGCCCAAGATACTAAGAGCTATTTCAACATTATATATATATATATATATATGTTGAAATTATATTTTTTTCCTATAGGCCAGATCGTCTTAGGCTTTCCACATCACTGGCCATTATGTATTTCCACTTAATTCTTCCTCTCAACCTTCTTCATCATATTGGCCGAAATTACTCGACAGAATCGCCTAAGCCAATGGAAACAATATATATTGATAAAATATTTATATTTCTATTTTAGCCAATTCTTTGAATCAAATGGAAAAGACAATTTTGGATTTGGAAAATGTTTTAATTGAACATGAATTCAAAGCTGAAATCAACCTTATTTTTAACAGGCCTGTTAAATAAATGTTTGCAAATAAATTCATTAAAGTTTATTTATAAATCAATATTTGTAATTCTTGCAATTTGATTTTCCTCTCTCTCTCTCCCACCCCCATTGCCACCAGTTTATTTCAATTGCATCAAGTTCTGCTTCAGTAATTTTGTGATTCTATTTCGAAAGATTTTCTCCTTGAAAGAACAAATCAAAACTTTGCCAAGAGAAATAACAGATGTTGTTTGTCATTTGGTTTTCAGAAACCGTTACAAGATAATAATACTTGTCTGTTGTAATTTGCTTCCATCTGACTGTCTCTGAGGATATGCAAACCATTTTGTAAAGTTGAGGAATTGACATTCAAAAGACAGACTTTTGGCAATGGCACTTTATTTTACCAAAAATCTTATGAGATGACTTTGGGAACTTCATCATTATCATCAACAGCATAGAGTCTCTTGACTCTCTCACGATCCATCCCTATCAGTCATCATACTTGGCAAGTCCTCCAGCCTGCATTCAGTGTTTGCACAAAGTTAATATATGCAAGTTTTCACTGGTCGGCCAACATAAGTAAATGATACTTATGAGTTGGTCCTCAATTCAAGAGCAGTGCCCAACATGTCTTGTTCATCTAACTTAGTTGTTTTGTGAGACAGGAAGCAAGTGGCCATATAGCTGAGGTGCTGCTTTCAGGATTTGTTCAAAACAGTATGGGGCAAGCATTTTGTTATCCAAATGGTGCATCCATACAGTAGCATGGACACAGCCACAGCTTGAAAGAAATCCTGCTTTATTTTATCAGAGATCAGATTTCCACTTGATCAATAACCTGTAAATAGCATTCTGTATCTTTACAAGGCATATGTTGGCATCACTTTCAGTAGATGAGATCTTGCTGCTGAAGTATGTGAATTCGTCAACTGATTTTAGGGGCTTGCCACTTAAAGTGGAGATATGTGTAAAACTATAAGTTTATGCAAATTATTAGCGTTAAGAATAGTTACTTGAAGCAATCGTTGTTTGCAAAAGATTAATAGGAACAGTTGCTTGAGACTACATAATTGATTGCAAATGAGTATTAGTTAAAAATAAGGTAAAGTTGGCGACCATAGTCAAGGGCAACTCAAAAGCTTCTTTTTCAATAGCTTCTACACTGAAGTGTAGGGGGTTGCTACTAGATTGCTCCACTTTACCCTTGATCAAGTGCCATTTTTTGAGTGCTTGGTATGACCTGACCTGGGATTGAACCCTGATCTCCCAGGCCATTGGTAAACACTCTACATCTTGAAATAGTGTTGAGAGCATGAAGTTCCTGGACAAAGAATCAAAGTAACCTTTTGTTGACTCTTGGTTTTCGTTTTTTTTTTTCATCACGGGTCATCACTCTTAGAGAGACAAGGTTGGTTGATTATTATCTGTGCTCCTGTAACACATGTGAAGAATGTTTGTTTGATTGGGTTTTATGGCATATCAACCTTTGAGAGCTATTTAATGTCAAATCCATTTTTTAATACAAATAAACAGTTTTATTTCAAACAATTCAGTTTAGCACAAATACACAGTTTGATTTAAGCATGTCTATTTCAAACTATTCAGTTGTGTCAAACAGTTCGGATTCAAACAATTCAGTTTAGTATAAATATAGTTTTTGTTCACACACAGTTGAATATCAGAACAATTCTATTTCAAACAATTCAGTTTAGTATCAAAAAACAGTTCCATTTCAAACAATTCAGTTTAACATAAGTACACAGTTTAAATGTCAAGACAGCTATTTCAACCAATTCAGTTTAGCATAAGTATACAGTTTGAATGTCAAAACAATCCACAGTTCAGTTATCAAAAACATTTCTATTTCAAGCTATTCAGTTTAGTCAAACAGTTCTAATTCAAACAATTCAGTTTAGTATAAGTATAGTTTTTATTTATACATAGTTGAATGTCAAAACAGTTCTATTTCAAGCAATTCAATTCAAAATAAGTACACAGTTTATTTCTATTTGACCCATCAGGTGCTACCTCTCTAGGCCAGAGTGGACCTGGGAGCAATGACAATGAAGGGGTACTCCGCATTCCCCAAAGCTCTAACATTACTGAAACTTCACCATCAGATTGTTTAGTATCATATCTAGGACACTTGTAGTAGGGGGGAGGTTAACCCCTCTGCAGAGAAGCAGTCAGTGTATTCTACAGCCCCAGCTGACTGGGTAGGGATATGAAGAAGACTCTTTAGTGGGTCACACAAAAAAAGGTTTCTTTTAAACTAAGTTTCAACTTAGATCAACTCAAACTTTGTCTTTTCATCTTAATCATAGATTAGTGGGGGGGGGGGTTCTTGTGGGGTAATGGTTAAAGAGCTGGACTGCAAAATCATAGAATACAAGTTTGAACTCCAGTCGCGCTATTATGTTCACTTTCGGGCAAATACCCTTTGGAAAGGTATGAACCCCCTTATCCTCCCATCTATGGGTTAAATAGTAAGACTACTGTCTTTGTAAATGGATGGATTTGACATTAAATACCCAGAGAAGGTTGATATGCCATTAAATAACAAACAAAGAAACAGTTTTAATTTTTATTGTGTACATTTATTTATGTTGATTTTTTAAAAATTGCTAACCAATTTGACACCTTTTTTTTTTTTTTTCTTTTTTTTTTTTTATATACTTGCTCTTCAAAATGGGTCAGTAAAAAAGGGAAAAGAAATATGCAAATTATTTGTATTAAGAAAAGTTTATTCTTTTTGCATTTCAACCCAAATTTCTTTCCAATTAAAAGAGTTCCCTGAGAGATTTTAGCAACAGAAGTTGTAACAGTGCAAATAAACACCCGATAAATTCATTTGTTTTTTAAGACATGAAACTTTTAGAAACAATCTTTCCATTCATCAATTGTCTACAGTCTATGCTTAAAGACACAAGCCTTCAAGTATTCCCAGTGCAAGTGATCGTGAAGAGATGGATTGAATGAACAATTCTATGAAATGACTGACACTCAGTAGGCTGGGTCTGTAGAATATACTGACTGCACCTCTTTGAGGGGTAAGACCCCCTTAAAGAGTGTCCTGGATATGACACTAAATGATCTGATGGTGAGGCTCCAGTGATGCTGGAGCTTTGGGGAATGTGGAGCACCCTTTCATTACCATCACTCCCAGGTGTATTCTGGCCTGGAGTGGTAGCACCTGATAGGTCTCAATCTATAGGTTAAATAGAACTAAACTGAACTGTTTGACTAAACTGAATAGCTTAAAATAGAAATGTTTTTGACAATTAAACTGTGTGTTTATGCTAAACTGAATTGTTTGAAATGGAACTGTTTTTGATATTGAAACTATACTTACACTAATCTAAATTGTTTATCATAGAATTGTTTTGACATTTAACTGTGTGTAAACAAAATCTATTCCTATACTTAGCTGAATTAGAAATGACTAAACTGAATAGCTTGAAATGGAAATGTTTTTGACAATTAAACTGTGTACTCATGCTAAACTGAATTGTTTGAAATAGAACTGTTTATATGTATAAAAATGGATTTGGCTTTAAATAACCTCTAAAGGTTGATATGCCATAAAACCCAAATAACCAAACCAAACTGAAATGACTGGCATGTTATAACAATACAGTATTTACCCAAACCCTTCACTACAGCAGGATGTGACCTAACATTAATTTTTTTCAAGCAGAGTAAATACAGCTGGTTTAAATACACTTTACATTAACCAAGACTAAAGAACTCAATCTATCCTACTATTTAGCCAGAACTGGAGGGAGAATCAGTAGACTTGTTCTTTTCCCAAAGGAATTAATGCAAAACAAAAGGATTTAAACTTGATCACAGATTTCATTTCCTCCGACAATAACCATTATCACATACAACAATAATTAGTTGGTAGGATTTTATGGCATATCAACCCTTGTAGGCTATTTGAAGCCAAATCCTCTTTATACATATACATGATCTGTAAATGAATAGTTTGTTGGTAACTTTATTTTTATACAAGCCCGAGCTCATTTGTTTGCACACAGTTAAATGGTTTCAAGCACAGCCATTTAGGACTAGTAATCCAGTTTAATATGGAAGTTTTCTCATGGTGTAATGGTTAAAGCAACGGACTGCGGAAGCATAGTAAGTGAGTTCGTACTCCAGTCACACGATTACGTTCACTTTCAGGTAAATACACTTGGGAAAGGTATGAACCCCCTATCCTCCCAGCAATGGGTTAAATAGTACCACTACTGCTCTTCTCGGAGAATGGCTTTGGCATTAAATAACCTACATAGGTTGATATGCATTTAAACAAAGAAACCAAACCAAACTAAGCCAGTTTAATATGAATCTGTTCTTTGCATGCAGTTAAATGGTTTCAAGTATAGTAAATTATTAGATAATTCTATTTGACCCATAGATGGGACCCTAACAGGTACTACCACTCCAGGTCAGAGTGGACATTGGAATAATAGCAATGAAAGGTTACTCCACTGTCCCCAAAACTCTAGGACTTGGAGTCTCGCCATCAGATGGTTTCATGTCATATCCAGAACACTCATTGGCAGGTGTCTTACTTCTCAGCAGAGATGCAGTCAACATATTCTACACGCCCCAGCTGACATGCCTATTTACCATAATAAAGTAAAACTTTGATAAATAAGTTACAATTACAAATCCACAATATTTACCATTACATGCTGGCTGCAATGGCTGCTGTTGCTCAAAGATAAGTCCCACTCAGTACTAGCACCCGTATGGTAACAATTTTAAATCTTGAAGATCATCCTGCCAGACTGTGTGTGTGTGTAAGTCAGTAATCAATCCAGTTAATCCAGAGTTGGGACAATTCAAAGCAGGACAATTTAAATATTCGAATATAGAATATTAGAATTAAATAGTCCCAGTCAAGAGCTTAATGCAAATAAAATCTACAAAGTAAATTTTTTTTTCAAAATAAAAAGACCAACAGTCAGTCACATTATGATAACTAATTTAATTTTTAATTTAAATTTAATAAAAAATTTTTGTTAATTTTTAAAGCATTGATTAATATCATTGCTTTTTAACAGGATGGAAATAATTTTATAATCATAATGTGACTGTTGATTTTTTTTATTTTGAAAAAAAAAAAAATAAAATAAAATAAATAAATAAATAAATAAATAAATATACACAGCTAAGTCAAACATTTTGAGATATTTTGGTACAAGTTAGTCAGTAGTATGTATATCATATAACCAAAGCCATAGAAGACATCCACAGTGATTACTAGTATCATAGTACTTGGAGAGGTGACATGTTATACATTGCCCATTCATCCGTATGGCTTTCAAATCAGACAGAATGAAGCAATGTTGTCTTATTTGAGAATTTATGCTTCACAAGTTCACACTGGGCCATAACATCATGGAAGCAACAAAAAAAAATTCTTGTAAGAAAGGTGAAGTACAATAATCAGGTGGATCAAGAAATTTCTTCCAAGTTGCAAAAACTTCAATGATCAAGCCAGGGAGGCCTTAAACCATAAAATCTGAGACTGTTCTTCAATCCACCGAGGGAAATCCACCAAGCAGTACTTTGAGAGCATAGAATCTCACAGTCCAGAGAGGTTTGTCATTTTCATAACCTTGGTTAAGTTATCTTGGCTGCCAAATTGTCTTACATTATCAAAATATTGTAAAACTCTTGACTCACTCGAGTGTCTGTGTGTGTATATATATATATATGTACACACATACATACACATTGCCCAGTTTGCTGGGGCTGTAGAATACCCCTCTGCAGATAAGCAGTTAGTGTAAGACCTCCCCTCAACGAGTGTCCTGGATATGACACAAAACAATCTGATGGTGAGGGTCCAGTAATGCTGGAGCTGTGGGAAATACAGAGTATCCCTTCATTGTCATCGCTCCCAGGTCCAATCTGGAGTGGAGTGATAGCACCTGATAGGGTCCTATCTATAGGTCAAATAGAACTAAACTGTGTACTTATGCTAAAGTGAATTGCTTAAAATAGAACTCTTTTGGCATTTAAACTGTGTACTTATGCAAAACTGAATTGTTTGAATTATAACTGTTTGACTAAACTGAACAGCTTGAAATAGAAGCGTTTTTTGTCAATGAAACTGTACTCATGCTAAACTGAATTGCTTGAAATAGAACTGATTATTTGTATAATAAATGGATCTGGTGTTAAATAACCTACAAAGGTTGATATGACAAAACCAAACCACCAACCAATGAGTACACAACATTCCCCAAAGCTCCAAAATTGGAGCCTCACCATCAAATGGTTTTGTTATATCCAGGACATGAATTGGGGGGCATCTGACCCTTTTGCAATGATGCAGTTGGTATATTCTACAGCCCCACCATATGGAGCAGAATATTAAATTGTCTCTAATAGTTTTGTATAGAGTCTGATTTTATTTAGTACTTTTAAATGGTAATTTATTTATTTAGAAGCAAAATGTGTATGTGTATTTGTATATGACTATGTGTGTGTGTGTGTGTTTTATATATAGTTATCTATATATACAGAGGGATACATATATATGATTACATAAGAAATCGTATGTATGTATTTTATGTGTGTGTGCAGTATGTATGTGTGTTACATATAGATGTGTTTGTGTACCTTATATATATATATATATATATATATATATATATACGTGTGTGTATATTTTATATATGTGTTGGTGTATGTGTGCATTGTATATATATATATATATATATATATATATATATAAATATGTGTGTGTGTGTGTGCATATCTTATATATGTATGAGTGTGTGTTAGTATCTTATATATATGTGTGAGTGTGTTATATATATATATATATATATTGTAACAGTGTTGGTTGTCACAATCTCACTTCATGGGTTTGTGGTAAACAGTGAGAGAAGGGTACAAAGTCGTAGCACTCCTTCTGAAGCCAAGCCTGGGTCTCTTTGGACTTGTGGGCCGGTGCCAAGTCCTGCTGCCACACCCAGGGTCTGTCACCGGTCATCTGTTTGCACCAGGGGATCACCACACTCTTCAGCACATCCAGGTACACTTTGGAGTTGACGTTCAAGCCGACTTCGAAGATGTGAGGTGGCATGATGTGGCCCTCACTTGAAACCACACCAAAGACCATAACCGTAGCCGGAAACTTTGTTTTCATCACCCTGGGCACGTCCCTGTTATTCGTGGCAATCCAGATTTGCATTTTGAGAGTGCTGGTAATGGTCCTGTTTTCATAACTTGGATTGGTAGAGAGCATGAGTTGTACAGCGGTGCATCTCCGATGTCGCTCATTGAACATTGTGTCACTTTCAGACATGATAGAAGGCTCTTATCACTCTTGGGATTTGTATACAACTGGCCAACTAGTAGATGGTCTGCAACAAAAAAGAAAACCGGTTTTCCTTAAATGGAAATGGAATCATATCTTTTCTAGGACGACAATTTCAACAAAATAGACAAAACCCGGATATAAGATACTTATTCTCAGGTCCCGACAACTCTCTTATATCCGGGTTACACTGTCTATTAATTTCATCGCATTAAATATTAGAATTTTGTTTCACAAAAATTTTTCATTGATTTGTCCTGCTGAAATTGGGGTGTGTCTTATAAAAACATGCATCTTGTACGGTACGCCATCAAATATGGTATTGTTATATAGCAGGATCTCCATCTCTCCCGATTTGCGATTTCATTAAAAAAATAAAAAAACCACACACGTAACTGGAGAAGGGTAGCATTCGAACGGATGTTAGCCTGACGGCTGCCGCCGAGACAATGAATAAAATGCGTCTTTGCGCAAGATGCTCCGCGCAGGGCTTCCGGGCGAGAATGCAAGAAATTAATTCAATTTAACAAAATACCCTTTTTCAGCCAATCAAATCTTCCCCTAAAAAATTTCCCAGAACCGACTTGATCCAAAGGGTAGCTATTTAAGCAGCGAAGATCTGAAAAAGGAGAGACTGACCAGAAGGGTGGCAGGATGGAACACGCTACGGCCATAAAAACTCCTCTGAACACATTACCTGCTGTGACAACTGCTGACTTGGCTACAACGCCACCCCGTCCACAACTACACTACCACTGAGATCATCTGGTACCCTTGCCACCCTTATACCACCATATCCACCAAGTGAATTCTTTAACTTACAACATACGTGACCGTACATGAACTCTATCTTCACACACACACACACACACATCGATTCACTCTTTTACTTGATATTGTACGCTACAATTTTGTACAGTTGATTCTTCGCTTTATCGCTTTGTTTTTCCTTCCGTTAATATAATTGTTTAAAACTTTCAACCTGTGTTTGTCTTTTCCTTGCCACCATACGCAAAATATAACAGTATTTATGTCTATATTTTATATATAATTATATATGGATGTATGTACATTTTATATACTTAGATATACGTGTGTGTGTGTGTGTGTGAGTGTATATGTGTGCATTTTATATAATTATATATGGTGAGAGTGCCCGTGATGTAATCGCTAATGTGGTGGACTGCAATACAATTTAAAATTCAGTGGTGTTGATATCTTTACTTTTGGACTAATACCCTTGGAGTGAAATATGATAGCTTTGGCATTATAGGATACACATTTCTTCTAGTCTTAAAATAAGCAATAAAAACATACTTAAGAACATTCTAGAAATTTAGGATCAAACCCGCATTAGCATTTAAATTACATTTTTATATTTTTCAACCAATCAGCTAAAAACATGGAATAGAACATTCTAGAAAATTAGGATCGGAAGTGAACTAACAGAAAATATTTAGGCTCGAAAATAAAATAGTAAAATACAAATCTGATTGGTCAATAAATGTCTACGCACCAAGATTTTAGGACGATTCTTTGATCCACCTGTAGGATATAAATAACACAGAATTAGGAAGCCAGACACACAAGACAAGCTTACACACAAATGAAGACAAGCCACTAAGCCAGTAAAGCAGTAGCCGATACATTCCGACAAATTCCTTTCCTTCCTCAACGAAAGTTCATGAACTCTCTTCAAATGGCCGAGAATTATATTCAAAAGGAAAACCCGACAAACTTTCTTTCATCAACGCGACACGCTGTCGCAACAATCATAAAACCCGCTATAAACTTAATGTAAGTAAGAACGACTTATTTACGGACTCTGATAACATGAACATACACACATCTTTCAACAAATTTATTCTCTTCTTCAAACTTTATTTTCCAAAAGGCCATTTACACATCATGTATTTTGTTTTTCATATTCTGTTATATGCATATTAAATTGTTTGTTATTTAATGTTCGTTGTGTTCTATTCCATTTCTTTTGCGCGATTGTAAAGTTTTGTGTTGTATTTGTGGTGGGAATAATTTAGAGAGCAATCTACTGAAATAACCAAATTACATACTCCCCCTACAGCATTAAATAATCCACAATGGTAGATATGCCATTAAACAAAAAAATCAACCTCACCCTCAAGAAATATGTACAAATACATTCATATACACAGAGATAGGAAGATAGATAGGGAGAGACTGAATGAGCACTCTGGCCAAGGAATTGTCGGCCGCCGCTAGCGTAATGCAAAGCTCTTCGAAAGAATTGAGCTCTCTGGTAGCCGATAGGGTATAAAAAATGTAAACAAAGGCTGCTGCTGCTGTTGCTAAAATAAATACCTTAAAATTCCCTTAGCCAACGTGGCCCGCTTGGTGGCCGAGAGATCTGAAACTTAGTCTAACGTAAAGTTGGACGGGTTTCGATCCTGGCTTCGAGCTTCCTGCGTGTCTAGCCACACTGAAGAGTTCTGATAGAACGAAACAGTCTCTCTGTGGATGACTATATATATATATATATATATATATATATATATATATATATATGGACATAATAAATTAGATATAAACAAACTAAGATATATGAAATGTTCTAAAGAAAGAAAAAAAAACCTAAATACAAAATAAGATTCATCGAATGTCTGGTGAGACATAGGAAACCATGGGTATTTTTTGAGAATGAAACGACTGGTCACTTTCATTAAAACACTTCCAATTTTTCTGAAGCAACTTATATTTTTCTAGGGGGTGAGGCAATAGCGGATTTTCTTTTTCTTTTTGGCATTGAATACTCACAAAAGAAACTACTGCTGCTTTCGACGATATCATACAAGTGTTGATCTGGCAAAAGATGCTTCTGGTTTCTTTGTTTGTTTGTTTTTTTTTTTTTTACCTCAGTGGAAGGATTTTATGCATGTTCATAGTATTATTCTTGAATCTTATTCAAGAGACAAGAAAATGTTGTTAGTAGAATGGAATAGTGTTGAAATCCTCATTTCCCAACAGAAATAATAACAATAACGTTATACTGCTGCCATTGTAGAATGTGGAATTATTCATAAACATCTGAGATTTCATTGGGAAGAAACTCAAAAAAAGAAAATCCGAACATCTTCATCGACCCCACCCCCGACTCTGCACAAAAAAAAATCTGCTTAATTTTCTTGTGTGAATCTTATTTTCCCAATGTTAGTTGATGTATATGTTTTATTCATAGGTTTAGATTTTCTATATATATATTTTTTTAGATATTAGTTATTATTTATTTGTTCATTCTTGAAAGAATTAAAAAAATAAATAAATAAATGAAATAAAACAAAACAAAAAAAAAACGCCTGAAGTTTTATCAATTGATACGAGAGAAAGAAAGAAGGGCTGATGAGCATTTTGTCATCTGAGAAAGAAAAATAATGCACAAACAAAGGAAAATTCTTTTCAGAGGAGCAAAAATATTGGTAAATATTTAATTTATGAATAAACATATTTAATTTATATGTACGATGATTGGCTGAAAAGTTCAGAGGCTGATCAAGATACTCTCATGAAATATGCCCAAATGAAGGTTATTTTTCGATAGAGTCTCTCTTGTGATCCACACATTTCTTCCTTTGATGTTCCCATTCTTAGATCCCATTAGTAAAAAGCTATCCACAGCAGATATAACATCCTCATTGGAACATTTTAGTCGATCCTTGTATGGTTTCTGTGAGTGTGTGTTTGTTTATTTTGCGTTTACGGCATATCAACCATTGTAGGTTATTTAATGCCAAATCCATTTTTATCCTAACAAACAGTTCTATTTCAATTTGTGCAACCAAACATACATATATATATATATATATATATGTACACACACACACACACACACACATACATACATTATATATACGAGGGGCATACGATAAGTTTCCAGACTTTTTTTGTATGGGCACTTTTATTGATAGTACACACACGAAACTTTAGTCCCTTTCGAAGTGATCTCCTCCGGTTGTAATGCACTTGTACCATTCCAACAACTTCTGGAAGGCCCCATAGAAGTCCTCTTGTGTGAGCGTGTCAATGGCCTTCATCACAACCTCTTTCATCTCAATTGTCTCATAACGACAGCCTTTGTGCTTAGGGAATAATCAAAAGTCACAGGGTGCAAGGTCTCGACTATAGGGAGGGTGAGGAACTGTCTTGATGCCCATCTTGGTCAAATAGTCTGTGACAACAAAGGAGTTGTGGACTGGTGTATTGTCCAGCTGGAAATGCCACTGACCCGATTTGAAGAGTACTGGCATCTTCTGACGGAATCTCTTCCTGAACTCCCTTAAAACCTCAACACAGTAACCCTAACCCTTTGGCCAATCAACTCTGATGTATTGACTTCCTTACTCTTCCCACACCTCTCATCATCCCTCACAGAATCCCTGGCTTCCTTGAATCTCTTACGCCACTCAAAAACTGATGCTCGATTCATGCAAGATGCTCCAAAAGCAGTCTGAAGCATTCCATATATTTCTGTGGAATTTTTTCAAGTTTAAAACAGAGTTTTATTGCATACCTTTCTTCAAAAGTGTCAGATTACATTTTTGAAATTCACCAGCTGGGACAATCGGGCTTTAGTAGGGTGCATTCCAATTGCTGCTGTAGCTGTTCATTTGAAGCTGAAATCATAAATATTGGTCAGTCATCTCATAAGATGTATAGCAATAAGATACTGAATTTTCAAGAGCCTACGACAATTTTAAATATCAATAGAAAAAGTCTGGAAACTTATCGTATGCACCTCATGTGTGTATATATATATATATATATATATACACACACACACAAACACATACATTTTGAATATATTCATATACACACAAACTCACACATATACATAAAGCCAAACACACACAACCTTATATATATATATATATATACACACACACACACACACACAAACATACACACACACACATATATATATATATATATATATATATATATATATATATATATATATATACTAGCTGTACCCGGCCACGCGTTGCTGTGGCTCAGTTTGTTTAGATGGGAAAAAAAAGAAGAAACTGCATGTTTCTAATATATTTAATTTTCCAATACTTGTGGATCCACAATATTCTTGGTAGTTCCAGTTTCCGTGTATATAGAGATTGTCTGGATTGCCGACTCTGGAACAGGCAACATATAATTGCCCATGCGAGAAGCAATCAGTGTGTAAATATAAGCCACACAATTCTAAAGATTGTCCCTGTGCTTTGTTGATCGTGATTGCAAATGCCAATCGAATTGGGAACTGCAATCTCTTAAATTGAAATGACATATCTGTTGGAATCATAGGAATTCGCGGTGTGAGGACATCTTCACCTTTGAAAGGCCCTGTCAAAATTTTTGCTTCTAGGATGTTGGTCATTAATTTTTTTTACTGAAAGACGTGTGCCATCACAAAGTTTGGGCTGGTTAATATTTCGCAACATGATAATTGGCACACCATAAAATATTTATTAAACAACAAAATAAATTGGATATCAATAGTGAAGAAAAAATTTAAGAATAAGTTTTTAGAATAAAAAGAAATTTACTTACTACTGAACCAACGAAATATGGCTTAAAGTTTATTAACGAAAGAAAACTTTTTAAGGAATGTCTTTCGTTGAATTTAAGCTAAAAAATAAAAATAAAATAAAATATTTAGTAGACAATTCGTTACTACTGAACAGACGAAATATGGTTTTAAGTTTAGTGTCTTATCGATAATAATAAACGAAAGAAATAAGAGAAAAAAATATCATAGTGAAAAAAAATATTGAGTAAACAATTTGTTACTACTGAACCAACGAAGGAAGAAAACTTTTCAATGGATGTCTTTCGTTAAAGTTGAAAAAATATAAGAAAATATTTTGTAAACAATTCGTTAGAATAAAAAAAATACTTACAACTGAACCAACGATATATGGTTTAAAGTTTAGTGTCTCTGTTTAAGTCAACCGAAAAAGAAAGTGACTAAGCAAAAATATTTTGTAAACAATTCGTTAGGATAAAAGAAAATTTGCTTACTACTAAACCAACGAAATATGGTTTAAAGTTTAGTGTCTCTGTTTAAGTCAACCGAAAAAAAAAGTAAAGTGACTAAACAAAAAAACAAAATAAAATAAAATAAATAAGTCACGTGTAAAATTCTTGTGAAACGGAAATAATTTTTTCGTGTTAAGCTGTTGTCGGAGAAAAACGACTTATTAAAAATATTTTTTTTTTATTATTGTAATATTTTTGGATAATAAGTATATAAAAACTCACCTGAATTCGAAAAAAATGCTCTCTGAAAATTTAAAACCACTTAGTTGTATAAAACTGGAGATTATAGGTTAGTAACAAACATTTATATTTTTATTTATATAGATATACACACACACAAACATGTGTCTAGCCACACTGAAGAGTTCTGATAGAACGAAACAGTCTGTCTGTGGATGACAATATATACGCTCCCCCATGGTGGTTGAGCACTCTGGCGAAGGAATTGTCGGCCGCCCCTAGCGTAATGCAAAGCTCTTCGTAAGAATTGAGCACTCTGGTAGCCGATAGGGTATAAAAAAAATGTAAACAAAGGCTGCTGCTGCTGTTGCTAAAAATAAAATACCTTAAAAATTCCCTTAGCCAACGTAGTCCGCTTGTAGCCGTGTGGTAAAGTTGGACGGGTTTCGATCCCAGCTTCGAGCGTTCTGCGTGTCTAGCCACACTGAAGAGTTCAGATAGAACGAAACAGTCTGTCTATGGATGACAATATATATATATATATATATATATACATACACACACACACACACAAACCCACACAGAGTATATATATATATACGTAAACACACACACATATATATATATATATATACACACACATATATATATATATATATATATACACACATTATATATATAAACATATATATGTATATATATACACACACACACACATATATATATATATATACACACACACACACACATATATATATATATATATATATATATATACACACACACACACACACATATATATATATATATATATATATATATATATATATATACACACACACACACACATATGTATATACACACACACACATATATATAAATATACACGCATATATATATATATATATACACACACACACATATATATATATATATATATACACAGACGCACACACACTTATACACACACACACACACATATATACACACACACACACACACACACACACACACATATATATGTATGCATGTATGTATATGTATATGTTATGGCCGCCACTATATATATATATATATATATATATATATGCACACATACAGTGGCCGCCATAATTTTTAGAACGGTATGGTTTCGCCAGAGAAAGTAGGTATAACGTTTTATTTATGTGGTTTTAGATTTTATAATTTTCACAGACAATAAATACGATATTATTTGTTATTTTGTGAAATTTTGGTGTGATTTGAGATGATAATAAAAAAGTATTGAATGATTTAGTGATTTACTACAAAACCCAGTGCTGCCAAAATGATCTGAACGATAAAAAAAATGAAGAAAATACTCAAATATTACAGAAAATGCAGAAATTATTGAATATTTAGTGTGAAATCCTTTAGGTTCAATCACACTTTGACATCTTCAGTTGCATGAAGAAATTAATTTATTGATATCTTGCTGAGTGATTTTATTCCATTCTTCCTGAAGGGATTTCCATAATTGCTGTTGTTTTTGGATTTCTGGCTTTAGAACGTTTTCCCAGAGTTTTCCACACATTCTCAATAGGATTAAGATCTGGCCTTTGAGGAGGCCAATCCATAACAGTAATATTTTCTGCCTTGATGAAGTTCATGACTACCATAGTCTTGTGACATGGGGCATTGTCCTGCGTGAATATGGAAGGTTGCTCAGTTGAATTTCTCAGTACAGGCAACACATGATCTTTTACAAGTTGTTTATAAACTCCTGCATTTACCTGTCCTTGTAATCATATCAAAGAGCCCACACCATCCCCAGATATTATCCCCCAAATCATGACACTTCCTCCACCGAATTTAACTCTAGCCTTAAGGCACTTAGGCGACAATTCTTCACCTACTTTTCGACAAACGTACGTTTTCCCATCTGAGCCAATTAACAAAAACTTAGATTCATCACTGAAATGTACCGTTTGCCATTTTTCTTGAGACCATAACACATGTTCGTTTGCAAAAGCAAGACAACACTTTCTATTCTTGGAGGATATCAGTGGCTTCAGGTGCTCTAGCTAAAAGTTGTTGTTCAACTAAACGACGAGACAGTCATCCTAGAAAAAGGTTTTCCCAGTTGAATGCTCATTTCCCGAGAAACAGCAGCAGCAGTTTTAAATCGGTCCTTTTTAACCAACTTAACCATAGCACGATATTCTCTCTTGGTCGTTTTTCTTGGCCTACTTGTGGATTTCCTTGCTTCAGACAAACCATACTCATTGTAGAACTTAAGAATACCGTGAACAACACTTTTTGACTTGTTTACAATCTCTGCAATAGCCCCAATACTTAGATTATCCTTCATTCGAAGCCTAATTATTTCTGTATTTTCTGTAATATTTGAGTATTTTGTTGTTTTTTTTTTTTTCAATCGTTCTGATAATTTTGGTCGCCCTAGTTAAATCACTAAATCATTTAATACTTTTCTTTAATTATCATCGCAAATAACACCAAAATTTCACAGAATAACAATTAATATCGAATTCATTGTCTGTGAAAATTATAGAATCTAAAACAACTTAGATAAAAAGTAATACCTACTTTTTCTGACGAAACTATGCTGATCTGAACATTATGGCCGCCACTATATATATATATATATATATATATATACACACACACACACATACATACGCTCCCACATGGAGGTTGAGCACTTTGGTGAAGGTATAGGACTTTACACTCCTATAATTTAATTTGGGCAGTATGCCACTTGTTCCCACGACAAAGATGACGGACGCTCACATATTCAGTCTCGGGAAACCATTGGCCAGGAGAACCACGTGACCTGCGTAAAACTACGTCTGCGCGTAAATTTCGTCCTGCCATTTCCAAGACACGTATTTTTTTTTATAAATACGTCGTCTTCAAGCACTCTTTCTTTTTTACCCAATTTCTTCGCAGCGGTAATACAATCTGTCCAGTGTGACTCTTATTTACCACAGACGTAAAAAAAAAAAAAAAAAAAAAATAAAGCAACAACATGGATGGGCCTCGCAAGCATTCATTCCTTCAATATACATTAACTATGAGACTTTTCCCAGCCTCAGAGAAACCGACTGTTTCGAACCACAAAAAGAAATAGACACTTTAAATATGTAACCCAACTTAATAGGGCATTTTCGTCATTAACCTTTTTGTAGTTTAGTTGTGTTAGTTACATTAAAAATAGTCGTGTGTGTGTGTGTGTGTGTGTGTGTGTATCAATGTCTGTTTTATTATAGTATATAGATTTGTTTAATTTGTCGCCTTGTTTTGAATGTTCCTTTTGTCTGCGCCGTTTCATATCTTTTACTCATTTGTTGCATATCTTCATTCAGTGGCTTCATTCATTTGTTTTATTCATGTGCCTTTACTACCTTTTCCCATGCGCCTATTTTATGCCTATATTCTACCTTTTTTCTAAAACTTGACCTAAACATAAACTTCATTAACATTAAATTTTGGGTGACTAAACATATCTACCATAAATACATGTCCCCCTACAAAGGAATTTTCGGTCGCTGCTGGTATAATGCAAACCTCTTCGAAAGAATTGAGCACTCTGGTAGCCGATAGGGTATTAAAATATAAACAAACGGATGCTGCTGCAGCTGTTTCTATATAATACCTAACAATTCCCTAAGCCAACAAGGTACGCTTGTTGGGCGAGCGGTCTGATACCAAGTCTAACGTAAAGTTGGACGGGTTTCGATCTCGACTTCAAGCGTCCTACGTGTCAAGCCACACTGAAGAGTTCTGGTAGAACGAAACAGTCTGTCAGTGGATGACAATATATATATATATACGCACACACATAGATATAAACACGTACATATATGTATATACAGTGTATCACAAAAGTGAGTACATCTTTCACATTTCTGCAGATATTTAAGTATATCTCTTCATGGGACTACACTGACAAAATCACATTTTTAAAAGTAGTCTGTATGTAGCTAATATAACAGAGTTAATTTATTTTTCCCTCAAAATAACTCAAAATATAACCATTAAAAACTAAACCCCTGCCAACAAAAGTGAGTACACCCCTTAGGGAAAGTTGTCAATATTAACATACACCATGTCAATCGTCAATATTTTGTGTGGCCACCATCATTGTCCAGAACTGCGTTTACTCTCCTGGGCAGCGAGTTTACCAGAGCTTCACAGGGAGCCACTGGAATGCTCTTCCACTCCTCCATGACGATGTTGTGCAGCTGGCAGATATTTGAGACTTTGCACACCTTTACCTTCCGCTTGAGGATACCCTAAAGATGTTCTCTTGGGTTCAAGTCAGGAGACTTGCTTGGCCAGTTTTACCCTCAGCCTCTTCAGTAAAGCAATGGTCGTCTTAGAGGTGTGTTTGGAGTCATTGTCATGCTGGAACACTGCCCTGCGACCCAGTTTCTGGAGGAAGGGAATCATGCTCTTCTGCAGTATTTCCCAGTACATGTTGGAGTTCATGTTTCCCTCAATGAAATATAACTCTCGAACACCTGCAGCACTCATGCAGCCCCAGACAATGACATTCCCAGCACCATGCTTGACTGTAGGCATGACACACTTATCTTTGTACTCCTCACCTGGTCGCCGCCACACATGCTTAAAGCCATCAGAACCAAACAAATTAATCTTCATCTCATCAGACCATAGGACATGGTTCCAGTAATCCATGTGCTTTGTTGACATGTCTTCAGCAAAATGTTTGGAGGCTTTCTTGTGTATCGTCTTCAGAAGAGGCTTCCTCCTGGGTTGACAACCATACATATCAATTTGATGTAGAGTGCGGCGTATGGTCTGAGCACTAACAGGCTGACCCCGCACCTCTTCAATCTCTGCAGCAATACTGACAGGAGTCCTACGGCAATCTTTCAAAGAAAACATTTGTATGTGACGCTCAGCACGTGCGCCCAGCTTCTTTGGACAACCTACTCCAGGCCTGTCCTGAGTGGATCCCGCTCTTTTAAAACGCTGGATAATCTTAGCCACTGTGCAGCAGCTCAGTTTCAGGGTTTTGGCAATCTTCTTGAAGCCTTGGCAATTTAATATATCTTTTAAGATCCTCAGAGAGTTCTTTGTCATGTGGTCCAATGTTGTAACTTTCAGTGACCAGTATGAGAGAGTGTGAGAGCAGCACTACAAATCTGAACACACCTGCTTGCTATGCACCAGGGCCGAGTAATACTAATGAGTCACATTACATTTGGGAGAACACATTTTGGACGTTTAGGGGTGTAATTTCTTAGGGGTGTACTCACTTTTTTTTAGCAGGGGTTTAGCTTTAAATGGCTATATTTTGTGTTATTTTGAGGGGAAAATAAATTAACTTTGTTATATAACTTGCACACAGACTACTTTTCATTGTGTCAAAGTGTCATTTGTCAGTGTTGTCCCATGAGGAGATATACGTAAATATCTGCAGAAATGAGAGGGGTGTACTCACTTTTGTGACAAACGCTTTGTGTGTGTGTGTGTGTTTATA